>CP136063.1:150089134-150591920 GCA_032622095.1 Siphonodentalium dalli
GAAAAATATGTCATGAGTTAGCGAGACAAATGTTTATTTTCGCGAGCGGCTTGCCGCGAGCGAAAATAAATATTTGTCGCGTTCACGAATGACGTATTATTCGGTATCCACTAGATATTCTTTTTATTATACGCATTTCCAAAGAAATTCACCACTTACGACGTTAAATGATACCACAATCGTCTTCAATCGATGCATAATTTTTGAAGCCATCAGCTGATCGATGCCTGTTCTCACAATGCTACTTCACCATCCGCAGAATATAAAAATATAGTTCCCGTATTCTTCCCTTTATTTCCGCCATAAATATGTCGAATTAAAAAAAAAAATAGATTTTAATTATAACTGTATCAGTGAATATAATATAATTTAGAATATTACAATGTGTTCTTTCACTTTGACCTTCTTCAATAGTACAAACCTGAAACAGTATTGGTACTCGCAAGTGAATCGGTCGCACGCGCAAGCTAGTGTGAAAGTATATTCTTCTATATCCCCTTCTGGGTGATATCGATATTTATCTAAACGCGTTTTTTTCTTTAATTCACTGTTGGGCGTATAATAAAATAAGTTATCTATGAAAAGCCTTGTCAAAACAATAAACTCACCTTTATAATAACTTTGTTCCTCCACCCATCTTGAAAGACCAAAGTCACCGAGTTTTACACAATCATGTGCCGATACAAGAACATTCCTAGCTGCAATGTCCCTGCAAAACAAATATCTTCATTATGTATGCATGCATTTTTATTATTGGAACCAGTATGCACATCATGTAATAAATGATAAACACCTCTTTCTGATAAAAATAATTAGCTCTCACACAAGGACAAACATGCTGCAAAACAGGTAATTTTTCATCCATTATTTATATATCTGGTTAAGGAAGGGAACGGGGTTAAAATAATAATTTCTCGATTGAATATCTATGTATTAAAGGGAGGCATGTCGAGGGAGAGTGTTAAAAACAGAAATGCTAAGCATTGCTCTAGTTGTAGAACAGTGTGATTGGAGATGTAAGATGATCTCTCGAGTGGTGGTGGATGCTACCTCAACTTTGGTTGTATGAAGCCTACATAAGGTCAGACTACATATTAATTAATATAAGAACCTGCAGTGAACTTTAGCGGCACCTATTTTATCAGATGCCCTCCCATCCATGCACTGCGCAGTATAATATTTGTTAGTTACTAAAACAAGACAGTCAAAGACTTTGGGGTCGCTCACCAGACTGCAAAGACTGATGAGACTGGGACTCTGGAGACCACAATAGTCAGACTTTTCATAATCACTTTGAAAGAAGTAGATCTAAACATGATATGTGGCCAGAGAGGCTTCAGTAGTGTACAGTGGGTAATTTCAAGGTGAATATCCACCTTGAAATTACCCACTGTTCACTACTGATCACCCCCCTCCTCCAGCTCAACAAGTCCCCTCCCGACCGGGCTCCAGACTCCCAAGTCTTGGGTTGGAATTTCACAACCGACATCTCAAACTTTCTCAATTTTTTGAAATTTCCAATCTCACAAGCACCTTTTTATAAAACCATTTAGACATGTTTGAAGCCCATTTATCCATGGACCCAAAACACCATACATGTATGTCAGATTAATCAGTTAGGTAGTTCCAAGGAAGATGTTTTAATGAATTTGGTATTTCAATGATTTTTTAAACACAAAAGTGTTAACCCCCCATAGCCCCGTCATTTCTTAACAGGTTGACCTGATGTTAACACATCTGAATATCAGTGACTAAAGGATCCTCCATACTATATGTAAGCTAAATAGTCCAACCTCTCTTGAGAAGACAATTTAAGAATGACTATAGAGACATACAGTTATGTCCCTGGTCCCACCCTATTTAACCTGGTGACCACATCTGAATAAATTTGAATACCAGACACCAAAGAACCCTTCATACTAAATATCAGTAAAATAGACCTGATGGTCCTTGTGGTGGAAGCATGTTAAAATTTGTGGCTATTTCGGTCAAACAGTTTAACCCGAAGTAGGAAAATATGGACTGTTACTGGTTGAAAAATCAAATCTACAGCCTCATTGCCCCCACCCAGGCAGTTGAGAAATCAATAGGAATCTATATATTATTATACCAGTATCAAACAGCGTACATACAGGTAGGGTGGTTGAGAGTTAAATCTCTTATCTCTGCCCTTATTTGAACAAATGTGAATCCCCATCTATGAGATCCATTCATCTAGAAATTTCAAACGGTAGATTTTAAGAGTTGAAGAAAACTGATTTTCCTCAAAAGTTTCCTAAAAATGACCTCACGTGTACAAATCTGAACCCCACTCACCAAAGGACCCTCCATACCAAAAGCTAAATACGCCTGATGGTTTTTGAAGAATTACTATGGAGGGAAAGAGTTATGGCCCTGGCTTCTCACCTATATGACCTGATGAACTCATTTGAACAAATCTGAATGTGAGTCAAAATATATAAACCCATTCGGTCTTTAATATGTATGTGGAGAAGAACAAAATTGATGGACGGATGGAGACATCCCAACAGAGGGATGGATGGGAGGACATACTGACAGACAAATTCAATCCAATATACCACCCCCCCCCCAAGTTTTCTTTGCAAATCAGGGTATAATGAGTACAGCCGGATAGGTGGTGGTTAAGAATATAATAGTGGAACAGCCAAGCCTGAATATAGTGTCTGACTTTTGCAGAATGAGGTCACTAAAGGGTGAATTTAGTGTTGCAATCGTGCAAGGTGGGCTAGCATCACCAAATTCACCCTCTGGGGACCTCATTATGCTTAGGCCTCAACTGCTATGGGAGACATAGGAACAGATTGAAGTTGTCCAGTTAATTGGTGATGTGCACCCATTGGGCACTTCAATTATCAATTTTATCTTCAGCAAATTAGGGGATATAGAAACTGAACAGAAGGGAAAAAGTAAGTAGAAATGTCAATTAAAGACCCTGTATACTTCCCAGAAGATGAGGCCTAAGCAGAATGAGGTCCCTGGAGAGTGTATTTGGTGATGCTAGCCTACTGTGCAGAGTAGCATAACTAAATTCACCCTCTGGGGACCTCATTCTGCAAATGTCAGACATACAGCATTTTGTTTTGATATGATGTTAATGATACACACAGGGCATGAATGTTTACACCTACCTGTCAGCCAGCTAGATAACATCTGAATTGATGACTGTGTTATTAACTCTTTCTGTCTGGGGCTAATACCATACTCTATGGATGTTACAATGGTGTCAGTTTTTCTAATTAATTTTTTCTTGACTGCAGGGGCGGCGCAGATTGGGGGGGGGGGGGTAGTGGGGACAGGGGTGTGGAGGGGTGAGGTCGGGAAGGGGTGGAATGGGGTGTTTTGTGTCTAAAAAAATACAAAAAATCAGGGGTTAAAATGAAAAAAATATTTTTGTATTGTTCATTTTGAATTTAGATTTTTTTTTTAATTGAGCAAGGATTTAAATTTAAAAAATTAAAAAAAAATCAAATCTGAACCCCAGTCACACAAGGACCCACCATACAAAATATTAGCTAAATCGGCCTAATGAATCTGGAGAAGAAGTCGTTCTAATAATTACTAGGGAGAATAGAGTTATGTCCCTGATTCTACCCCTATTTGACCCAGTGACCCCATTTGAACAAATCTGACCCCCAGTCACACAATGACCTTCCATACCAAATATAAGCTAAATAGGCCTGACAGTTCTTGAAAAGAAGTTGTTTTAAGAATTACTATGGTGGGAAAGAGTTATGGCCCTAGCTTCGCAACTATTTGACTCGGTGACCTTATTTTAACAAATATGAGTCTGAGTCAACCAGGGAACATCCACACCAAATATGAACCCATTTGGCCTTAGGATACTGGAGAAGAAGATGATTCTTGACGGACGGACAGACAGACGGACGGAGCGACAGACGGACGGACGAGGAGTGATGACTACAGCTCCACCGGAGACTTTGTCTCAGGTGAGATAAAAATGTTTGCTTACCTGTGCACAAATTTTTTGCTTTCGAGGTAGGAGAGTCCAGTGCTGAGTTGATATGAATACATAATTAGGGTAACGAGGTCAATATGAGGCTTGTTGCTCTGTAAATAGGCTCGCATCTGAAATGAACAGTTAAAGCAATTATAATATCTTTGTTCAAATATCAAGTATTGATTAAACAAACATGGCTGAATTGAACATCCAAATTATATATAGATAATTTGGGCAGATAGATATCAAAACATGATATGCTGAATATTTCCAAATGAACTTGTCCATAGAGCTTCGAAAAAACATGCTTTCTTTCTTATAATATGGCATGTGATCTCATAAAAAAATGACAAAGTGGTTATTGTATGACTCCAATGAGTCTTTTCGAGACATATGAACTACCTTCAAAGGTATTTCACTACTGAATGTTGATCCTCGGAATTGGGCAGAAATGGGCAAAACACTAGGTGAGACAAATATGGATTTATCAGTACTTTGTAAAACTTTAAACAATTTAGGAGAGTACACAACTAAAAATCTTAGACACTAACTTCACCATGTTTGGCCAGCTCCATGACAATCCACACAGGTCGGGCAATGGAACATACCCCCATCAGTTTGACAATGTGAGGGTGGTCAAACTGCTGCATGATATCTGGAAATGATGATGAAGAAAATAGTTAAAAGAGATACTATTTCCTTTGAAGTTGGCTTTCAAATATAATGAAAGTGTCAATGAAAGTGTAGCTCAACTTTGAGAAGGGATAATGTCATACATTACAGCCAATGGTGCAATAAGGAATGCAGAAAGTTTAAAAGTTTAACCCTTTCATGACTGGAGCTTCCTGAAATTTTGCGAAAGGCCTGTGCCAATGCATTCTTATATATGTGAGTCTCCTATAAGAAAATACATTGGCCTAACAATATTTGCCTTGACCTTGTAAGCCAGTGCATTCTCTTATATATGCGAGACTCCCCTATGGAAAACTCGCCTATATAAGAGAATGCACTGACAAGGATCTTTAATACTGCACCAGCACAGCTTCCATCATGAAAGGGTTAAGTAAAACCAGAGGTCAACACGAAGAGCCATATGAAGTTTAGGATCAATTGGATAAAAAATGTTGGCTGTTGGCATGCCAAAGTATTTAGTCATGCGAAGAGTAAAATTCAATATGGCTGCCGACAACCATGTTTTTCATTTAAACTCGTTCATATTCAGCTCCCATCCAGAGGTGATCCTAAACATGCCTGTAAAGTTCAAGACAATCTCCCAATAAATGTGGCTTGCAGGGTGTGCCGAAAATTCAAATGTGAAATACAAAATGTAATATATTACCCGTAAGTTAGTTCAATGAACATTTTACTTAGAGTAATTAGTACTTAGTCCAAAATTGGCAACTACATGTAGTAATTTAAAGTCAGTAAAAATTTTGTTGATAAATATATTTTGAGGGGATCTTAAATCTGTGGTTAAGCACAGCCACGAAAACAACAAAATTGACCACAACGAACAAATATGCTATTACAGTAACCCACATTTTTCATCAAAAAGTGAGGTTATTATTATGCACGTTCTTTCATTGACTATACAAAACAAGGGTCCTTCGGGGAGAAATGGTAAATCGCAAGACATATATTATCTATATAACAGTACTATTTAGTTAGTGGAGGACAGAGAACTGACAAGTCTTAACCCTTTCTATACTAAATACTCATTGACGAGTAGTTCCCTTAGGAAATGTTCAGAAAATAAGTTCAACAAAAGGCCATAGACCCTTCATTGAATATGAATCCTTCTGAACTTGTATTATCTTTTCATTTGTTTCTGGTCTGTTTTTATTACATGAACATCCCTCCAAAATGAATAATAGTATATCCAATATATACTTTTGTAACTGGTTGGGAGAATCCTTTTGGTAAAGAAAGGGTTACATGACATTTTTTGTACTCACATGCTTCTTCTAAGAACTTCTCTGTCATGGTTTCCTCATTGTCCTCTTTGCACGTTTTCACTGCAACAGGACCTTGGGACCCATCCTTTGAATGAAATTAGCAAGATTAGTATGGAAACACCTCAACATGTCTGGAGAATCTTATACAATTCAATTTGTAATTACTTCTCTATTGACTTGACCAAACCAAAAAATGCAGATTTTTCTTGACAAACTATTTAGCCATGCCAATTTGCAATTACTGGTCATGGATTAGAATTGTTCAATTAGTCATAAAATGTTCTTCTTTTGACAAAAAAAAAAAACACTATATGGAGAGAAATCTTACAACTGGGGCCCCTTGTGAATAATATTTGATCAAAAGTATGAATCTACTCAACTCCTGGCGTAAAAGTCACAGTTTATTCTAGTGAATAGAAAATAAACTAGAGGTGTGACTGTCCCAATGGGACTATGGATACCCCCCCTGTTTTTAAAATACTAAGATGTTTCACATGTCAGTAAACATTTAGTTAAAATAATAAAATAACAGTTCCCATTGCAGGTGTACAACCATAACCCTAATCTTAAACCTATTGACCAAAAAATGTAGGAATAAAAGCTTGGACAAAATTATGTATGTTGCGAAAAAAAATCCAAGTTGAAAAAGGGGAATAACTCCACACAAAAAATGTCGGACAGACATCATAATCGCAAGTGCACAGGTTCCCATGGTACTAAATATCAGTGCCAAGATTAAACAAGACAGTCAATGACTGTGGGGGTCGCTCACCAGACTGCAAAGACTGATAAGACTGGGACTCTGGAGACCACAACAGTCAGAACTTTTCATAATCACTTTAAAAGAAGTAGATCTATACAGGATATATGGCCAAATTACCAAATGTACACTACTGATCACCCCCCCCCCCCCCCCCCCCCCCCCCCCCCCCCCCAACAAGTCCCCTCCCGACTGGGCTCCAGACTCCCAAGTCTTAGGTTGGAATTACACAATTGATATCTCAAACTTTCCCAATTGTTGGAAATTTCCAATCTCACAAGCGCCTTTTTATAAAATAGACCTGATGGTCCTTGTGAAGGAAGCATATTAAGAAGGAAACTGTCCTATGTTTCCAGGTTACCCCATTAAAAATATCTGTATCGCAGTCAAACAAGAACATTCCATGCTAAATAAGCCAACTAGTTCTTGGCTCTGCCATACATATTTTAAGAATTACTATGTTGTGAAATAGTTATGTCTCTGGCAATGCCCTTATTCGACTTTGTGATGCCATTTTCACAAATCTGTCACCCAAGGTAATTTCCTACTAAATATAAGCAAAATAGGCCATTTCATTCTTGCATAGAAGACGTATGATGAATTACTATGGAGAGAAAGAGTAATGTAGCTGGCCTTGCACCTACTTGACCTGGTGACCCTGGTTAAACAAATCTGAATCACACATCACCAAAGGAGCCTCAACATTAAATGTGAACTAAATAGAGCTGGTGGTTCTTTCAAAGAACACTTTTCAAGTTTGCCAAATATGTTCTGGTGAAGTGGTGGGTGTGGGAGAGTTAAATGTCCTGTTGAAAGATTTGAACAATGCATATGATAGATTGATGTTGTAATTGGGAATTAGTGACCTCTAGCAGATCTCCAGGAAATGTTTATAAAAATGTCAGACTTCACTTGCAATTTTTAATATTTTGTGGAGTTATGTCCCTGCCCACATTTGACCCAGTGACCTCATTTGAACAAATCTGAATGTGAGTCACCTAGGCAATATCCACACCAACTATGAACCCATTCGGTCTTATGGTTCCAGAGGAGAAGTTTAAAGAATTGTTGACGGACGGACGAGGAGTGATGACTATAGCTCCACCAGAGACGTTGTCTCAGGTGAGCCAAAAACTATTGAAATCATAGAATGACTCCCCCCCCCCCCACTTTGGATCCCAAAATGCAACAGAAATCAAACTTTTTTAATGGAAGGGGAAGAACTCCATCTTTAATATATAGAGTTATTCCCCCTGCATTGAAAATAATTTAGCTTTTTACTGCAATCTAGATGACAAAACTCTTTGGCAACTCAATAAAAACAACATGTCCACAGTTTATTATACTGGATAAGTTGATAACACAATGTTTTGGAGCTTGCTCTTTCAAATGGTATATAATATGCCATATATTTTATATAATGTAATCTGGGTGTTAAAAAATTAAGTAGTTTACTATTTTATATTCATTTTAGTCTATATAATTAATTTTGAGAAAACAAATTACATCTCATTGAACAAATCTGCTAATTCCACCCCCTCAACCCATGGGGACATCCATGCAAGAATAGGACATCTGTGATTTATTGGATGCTTGTCTACATTTGCCTAACAATATTTCCTTAACCTTGAAAGCCAGTGCATTCTCTTAGGTGAGGCTACCTATGGGACACTCACATATATAAGACAATGCACTGGCATGATACTAGTACTTTGTTATAAAATAATAAATATTGGACAAATATTAAAACTAGGAGCTCATTTCTCTTGATCAATGGTCTATTATTTTATATTCATTTTATTTTAGTATATGTAATTGGTTTTGGAAAAACAATTACATCTCAATGAACAAATCTGAGAAATTTGCCCCCTCCTCAAACATATGTGGGGACATCCCTGCGAGAATAGGACATGTGTATTTTATTTGGATGTCTGACTATATTGGCCTAACAATATTACCTTGATCTTGAACCCCAGTGTATTCTCTTATATATAGGATAATACACTGGTCTTTATTGCTGTACCAGCATAGCTCTGGTAATGAAATGGTTAATACTAATACTATTATAAAATGTGTACACTGTCAAACAGTTAGAGTTGTATTTGAGATTGCTATAAACACATAGGATTAAATTTCATTCACACACATCTTTCTTTCTTAGCCTGATAAATGTGGATATTGAGATAAAAGTTAATTACTTTATAATGACTGGACACACAGCTGTGAGCACTGAGAATTAAGGCTGGTCAGTTCCTGGCATGTCATATAACTAAAGTGTAAGGCTTTTAATGGGGTGAACCTTGCAGGGATGTCTGGTGTGGGGTGGCAGGGACATGCAGTGGTGGGGGAGGTGGGGTGGAGGGGGGGGGCAAGGGTTTAAAACAAGGATTTGAATTAACTTATTTTAAGAGTTATGTCCCTGGGCCCTGGCTCTGCCCCTATTTGACCCAGTGACCCCATTTGAACAAATCTGAACCCCAGTCACACAAGGACTCTCCATACCAAATGTAAGCTAAATCGGTCAAATGGTTCAAAAGAAAAAGTCATTCTAAGAATTACTATGGAGGAATAGAGTTATGGCCCTGATTTCTCACCTAATCAACCTGGTGACCTCATTTTAACAAATCTGAATGTGAGTCAACTAGGGAACATCCACACCAAATATGAATCCATACGGCCTTATAGTTCAGTAAAAGAAGTCGTTCTAAGAATTACTATGGAGGAATAGAGTTATGGCCCTGCTTTCACAACTATTCCACCCAGTGACCTCATTTGAACAAATCTGAATGTGATTCACCTAGGGAACATCCACACCAAATATGAACACGTTAAGTCTTACGGTTCGGGACGAGAAGATGATTGTTGACGGACGGACGGACGGACGGACGGCCAGACGGACGGACGACGGACGAGGAGTGATGACTATAGCTCCACCGGAGACTTCGTCTCAGGTGAGCTAAAAACATTGACCAAAAAATGTAGGAATAAAAGCTCGGACAAAATCATGCATGTTGCAAAAACAGTTTCTAAGTCGAAAAAGGGGGATAACTCCACCAAACAATGTCGGACAGACGTCATAATCGCAGGTGCACAAGTTCCCATGGTACTAAATATCTGTGCTACGTTTTTAAAAAATTGACCGAAAAATGTAGGAATAAAAGCTCGGACAAAAGTATACATGTTGCGAACATTTTCTAAGTCGAAAAAGGGGGAATAACTCCACCAAAAAAAGTCCGACAGACGTCATAATCGCAGGTGCACAGGTTCCCATGATGGTTGATGTCTGTGCCAAGTTTCACGGAAATTGATCAAAAAACGACTGAGAAAAACTCCGGACAAATTTGTGTCCACGGACGGACGACGGACGGACGGACGGACGGACGAGCTGACTCCAGTATACCCCCCCTAACTTCATTGCGGGGGGTATAAATATCATAACACTGTTTTGAATGCTATATTCCACTCAGTTCCACTAAGAAATTTCTGAATTTTGCTGTTTCCTGACTGAAATTTCTAACTATTGAAAACTTTGTCGATGATTGACAGGGAGGGCACCACATTTCTGCCATGAAGAAAATGTCATATATACATACCCAAACAGCTAAATCCCCACCCCCAAAATTCCTTGGCAGTATAATATCCCCTATATACACCTCCATACAGCTAAACACTCTATCCCAACATCACACAGACCAACCTCTACCTTGAACACCAGATCTCTGACTCGAGAGTGTCACATTGACATACCTTGGCACTGTGCAGTCCTCTATATACATCCCCGAACTGTCCTTCTCCTAGTATCTCCACCAGGTGAATGGCATCTCGGGATATCTCGTAATCTTTAGCTAAATGAAGACAAGTATTTAGCAACTTTATTGTTTATGTTGATGTAAGAACTAGGACCAAGAGTTTTAATGTGAGACCTGACAGTGATTAAATGGATTAAATGGATTCAAAACATTGACAAATAGTGAAAATTTGCATAAGGATAACACCATCGGTAAATTACATTCAGACTGGTCTCATGACTGACTAAACTTGGCTCACATCTGGCTGTTCAGGAAGACAGTCACATCTGGCTGTTCAGGAAGACAGTCAAATTGGCAAAATTTCGCGAAAAAGGACATAATAATCCAACAAGTTTTCTCAGTTAAATTTGATTTGTATTGAACAGTCTCTCATTCACACTAATACCTTTAACCCAGTGCCAGGTCCGATTTTTGTATCAACCCATATACCCTGTGCCAATGCATTCTCTTATATAGGTCACCTTGCATATATAAGAGAATGCATTGGCCTAACAATTTTTCATCATTTGTTATTATTTTTTACATTTTTACTATTTTAATAATTTTTTCTTATATTCTTTAACAGACTTATTTTGTAGGTTTAGTGCCAGGGAATCTTCATGGGCATCAAAATTATTACTATGAATACTTGGTGATAGTTTTGAGTTATAACATGCCCCTAAGGTTTTATCCAGTTTGTTTTTAAATTCGCTATAGCATGCTTAAGCATACCCAAAAAAAATTCAACCCAAAAAAACAAAAACAAATCTAAACAAAAAAACATATTTTTTTAGGGCCGATTTTATCGTCTCCTGGCACTCTACAGACTGTAAATTAGGGCCGATGAGATCGGCCCCTGGCACTGAAAGAGTTAAACAATTGGGATAGATGTTTTTAAAAAAAATTTATAGTTATTCAATCATCAATGAACCAGGTTTCAGGTGATAAAATACAGGACATTATTCAACAACTTGAAGAGTCTTCACCACTAGTGTAAACAATGTCATTCACAGCCTTGAAATAGGGTGTCTGTCATTTGCAGAATGAGGTCCCCAGAGGGTGAATTTAGTGATGCTAGCATCACTAAATTCACCCTCCGAGGACCTCATTCTGCAAATGACAGGTACACTATTTCAAGTCTTGACCTCTAGTGTAAATGTCATCCAAATACCACTTCTTTTTAGCAACAAAAATAATTTAATTTGAGCAACATAGACATTTTTATGAAAATAATTGTGATTTTTATGGAAATAATTTCAAAACCAGTACACTCATTTGAAGCCATATAATATCTTAAAGATTAGAGTGAGCCAGAATAAAGGCCAACCATGTGTGAACCTACTCAAAATATTGAAAGAGCAAAGACTTAAGATTTGGCTAACAGTACTCGCACGGAGCATAAACTAATTTATGATAGTATATATGCAGAATATGTAGCGATATTAGAGAGCTTCCGCTAGTAGAATGTGACTGGCTAGTAACTTTTGACTGTCTAGTGGAACGTGACTGGCTAGTAGCTGGTGACTGGCCAGTAGCTTTTGACTGGCTAGTAGTTGGTGACAAGCTAGTAGCATGTAACTGGCTAGTGATTAGCTAGTTAGTAGCTTTTTACTGTCTAGCAGCTTTCGACTGGCTAGTAGCTTTTGACTCTCTAGTAGCATGTGACTGGCAAGTAGCTTTTGACAGTCTAGTAGCATGTAACTGGCTAGTGACTGGCTAGTAGCAAGTGATGGCTAGTAGCATATAACTGGCTAGTAGTGTTTGACTGGCTAGTATCTTTTGACCATCTAGTAGCATGTGACTGGCTAGTAGCGGCTAGTAGCATCTGACTGGCCAGTAGTTGTGACTGGCTGGTAGCATGATACTGGCTAGTAGCTGGTGACTGGCTAGTAGCATGTGACTGGATATTAGGTTGTTATTGGCTAGTAGCTTGTGATTGGCTAGTAACTTTTGAGTGTCTTGTAGCTTGTGACTGGCTAGTAGCATTTGCCTGGCTGGTAGCTTGTGACTGACTGGTAGCAGCTACTAGCATCTGACTGGCTGGTAGCATGAAAACAGCTAGTAGTTGGTGACTAGCTGGTAGCCAGTAGCATGAAATTGGCTTGTAGCACGTGTATCATTGACAGATGGTATCAATAGAGACTAGTCACCATGTGGTCATGCACCCAAAATAGGTAGACATAAAGATTTGTAGATGATTCACTTTTGAACAAGTTTTAATGGTCTTGATATTCCTCCAGATCATGTAAAATTCATATTCAAATTCAAATTCTCGCATATATTACTTGTTTATTTAAAATGTATACATTTTACTAGTATACTATTATGTTATTATATACAAATAAGGACAAGGAAATTAAATATATTTATCTCAGATTTTATATCGGTAATCTTAATTTGCCAGAAAAGTCTCACTGGAGAAAAGTGATATATCTCTACCTGCACAGATATATGTACATAATAAAGCTACAAAGTTCTACAAGTCTAATTATGACCTAGTAGCCACACATATAATCGGCGATACTTCAGTCATGTGCCACATCTTTCAAACTGCAAGTGGATCATCTCTATTGAGTTCTATGAGTAAATTTATTCTCTGAAATCCTGGTAAAAACAATCTAGCAGTGATTTGAATAAAGTTAATGGAACCAGGGAGACAAGACATATCCACAAGACATAATTTTAACTTTCCACGATGCAATGTTGATAAAGAACAGGTGGCCGAAAGTTACGAGAATTAAAGAGTGTTTATTTACTTTTAAAACCCAAACACAATCCATCTCTCATTTTGAGACATATCAACACACAGAATCATGCATATGCAAGCATTTTAAGTTACCAGTTATCAAACATCACTTCAAGAATGTTAATCAGGTTAGCATGCAACAAGTCTGCACAGTTGCCGATGTAAATTAAATTTTAAATACAATTCATATCAACATCATTATGAAGAAAATCAACACTCAAATATAAGCAAACATAATCACAAGCTCAAGATGCATCATATTAAATCATTCATTGTCTTCTCAAGAAAATAAAATAAAATAAAATCATCAATCTATTAATACACAATCTTTTTGTATTCATGTCACCAAGTCTTGCAAAGAATGTCAGTAAAGTTTGAGTAATTTGTGAGAAGAAAACTAGCTGTTCTATGAAGGTTAGATTAAACACAAACAGTATGAGTTGATGTGAGTTGAGTATACATGACCAGCTAGGACATTATCTGCATCGACTCATGCAGTATCTCCTTTTACTCACACTTCTTTTTGGACATCTTCCTCATGAGAACACCTAAAGTTTGTCAATTCTACTTTTATCAAAATCATGGTATTTCAAGCATGGAATGTTTCTTGAATAGCCAAACTGATCGACAACATATATTATTATATGATCATAAGTTTCTTTCCCAAATTCCTATGTTAAAATATAACGAAACACTTGAGATATCTAACGATGTTCACCTCATTAACGAAACAACAGGTTAATAACAGTTCTGAGTGACGTCAGATACTTCAGGGGTTAACATAACTTATTATCAGACCAGAAAAAAAAATAGATCAGTTTTCCCAGCGACGTTCAACGTCACAACGTCTTGTCCAATCAAAGCGCGTTTCATATAATAAAACAGTTATCGCATTGTTTCTTGGTTGACACGAGGAATTGTCAGCCCTTGGAAGTCAATATTCACCTCGGCCTTCGGCCTTGGTGAATATTGACTTCCTCGGGTTGACAATTCCTCGTGTCAACCTCGAAACAATGCGATAATTGTATACAATTGGTAGTACACCAGGGCATTTGTGATTATTTTAAGAGTTACACATTTGTATCCATAAGTATTGCCTAATATCCAAATAAAAACACTCATACACAATTCAGTATTATATCAGTTTGGGAGCCAGAAGAAACTGAAATGAGCGCAGAATGTGATACACTTTCACTCAAAATATCAACAGTTAATAAATATACTCAATTTTTAAATGATACACACTACATCTCACTTTATGTTCAAGTTTGTCAAGTTTTAAGTTAACATGCAAACTATATACCAAAAAAGCTACTGTTTATCAGTAATTGATTCATATGAAAGAAATCTGTGCACATATATTTGTGAGTTTGTTTTCAAAGGAAAACATTTTACATATACCAAACCCCCGAAAATATAGATATAAAAATAACATCCATGCAGTCTATACACTAGTAATATATGCCATTTTGTTTCGTCTTCATAGCAAAACAATTAATCATTTTAACATTGATTTCCTGGATTTACCATAACAGATGAAACATAATACCATTAAGTTATAATACCATTAAGTTATAATACCATACCATTAAGTTATAATACCATTAAGTTATAATACCATTAAGTTATAATACCATTAAGTTATATTAAATACCATTAAGTTATGGGCAACAATTCACATTTGCGACCATTTTTTTACTTAATTTTCAGTATGTTACCTCAATGTAAACTTGTTGTTTCTCTGATAAAAATGTGAAAATTTAAATAAGTTTTGTTGTTGGACCTAAATTTATGGTAAATATTATTGATGATGGGTAATGTTCAAGCCTGCAAATAGTGTGTCTGTCATTTGCAGAATGAGGTCCCTAAAGGGTTATTTAGTGATGCTACTCCGCACAGTGGGCTAGCATCACCAAATTCACCCTCTGTGGACCTCATTCTCCTTAGGCCTCATCTTCTGGGAAGTATCTATAATCTCAATTAACATTATTTTTAGTGACTTTTTCCCTTCTGGAAAGTTTCTATATCCCCTAATTTGCAGCAGATAAAATGCATAATCAAGGTGACTAATGGGTGAACATCACCAACTTCAACTGGGGAACTTCAATCTGATGTTAGGTCTCTCACAACAGAATAAGGTTCCAGAGGGTGAATTAGTTGATGCTAGCCCACATATCGGGATAGCATCACTATATTTACCCTCTGGGGACCTCATTCTGCAAATGACAGACACACTGTTTGCAGACTTGGTAATGTTATACACATTTACAGTTGCCTGAAAAGTTTTGTTGTTTGGAGATTGGTCTGTCAATTCTTCGTAACAAGAAAGAATGTAGCTAGTACTTCAAACGTATGTTATATATTCGCTTGAGATATTTAGAATAAGAAATTAATTCATAATTTACTAACCATCAGGCGTGCTGTAGTCTCCCTCCTCTTCTACAATCTCAGCATAGTCAGATATCCCTGCAAAAAAGTTATTTAAGAAGGCGCCCCCCGTAATTTAAAAAAAATCTCAATGTCAAACTATCAATTTGAAGGAAAAAATCATTATCCCTTATAACCAATGTATACAAAAGTCCTATAACATAACTCTTTACCTTCTATTTTTAATCGGGTAATGGACCAAAACCACATATTACAACATAACTATATTCAACCACATTTTCAATAATCTGGCAGACAGAAATACTCATTACTGATTCATCTATTCAGACATTATGTACTTTGATGATGATTTTTTCTTTAAAAAATAGTTTGCAAATGGCTGCCAAAAAACTAAAATATTCAATGAAATAATGTTTTATTTATTTTCTTGCCGACAGTCATGATTCCAGATGGTAGATTGAGCGCATACCCTAGTTGGGTTCATATTCTAGTGTTTTTTTATTATTAAATATTTCCTGTCAAACTTTCTATTTAGGAGATAAATGTACCCTGTTGAGTTGTACATTCTGGGATTCGAGCATGAAAACAGTAAGAAGCCGGCTCATTCACAAACTGTTTTCATGCACGAATCACAGAATGTACTGTAACTCAACAGGGTACGTTTATCTCCATTGTAATTCAATCTAGCAAGGAATTTGCAAAACAAGACAGTCAATGACTGTGGGGTCTGGGACTCTGAAGACTACAATAGTCAGTATGTTGTTATAACAAAAAATTTCAAAATTTTAATTTAAAATAAAAAAAAACAATTTCATAAAAAAAACAAAAATTGAGCAAGGAGTGAAAAAATGTAAATGTTCTGTTTTTTTCATTAAAATTCTTTTTTGGGGGTTAAATTGAGCAAGAATTTAAATCTAAAAAAATAAATCTAAAAGTTTTTTTTTTTTAAAAGATATTGACCCTGGCTCTCTGCCCATGTTTGCCCCAGTGACCCCATTTTAACAAATCTGAATGCCAGTAAACCAAGGACCCTCCATACCAAATATAAGCGTAATAGGCCCAATGGTTCTTAAGAAGTTGTTTTAAGAATTATTATGGAGGGAAAGAGTTATGGCCCTGACTTCGCAACTATTTGAATTGGTGACCTCATTTTAACAAATCTGAATATGAGTCACCTAGGGAACATCCACACAATATATGAACCCATTCGGTCTTATGTGTCTGGAGAAGATGTTTAAACAATTTTTGATGGAAGAGGAGTGATGACTATACCCGGTAGCTCCAACGGAGTCATTGCCTCAGGTGAGCTTAAAACTATAATCAGTACCAAACTTGAACTCAACAACTCAAATAGTTTGTCTTATGGAAGGGTTTAAAGTTTTTGGAGTTATTGGCTGATTCTTAAACTTATAAAGCTGTCTCTATTAGAAACAGTTTCAATCAACAAAAGGTGGTCCACTCAAACTACAAGACCATTCATAGGGTAGAAATTAATTCACAGAAAGGAAGTGTTAAAACTGTATGAATGACAGACCCACCATTTGAACAAATAGTTCATATGTTTACATGAGTAGAGACAGAAGGCTCCTGGGAATACATTTGACACTCAATTTCAAAATTAATTACCAAAACAAAACCTCTCTGGCTGGCTAGAGAGAGCTGTGTGCTTGTTGATACTGCACTGTCAGATTTGACATGTGGATAATTATCAACAGAACAGACTGGTAAGCTGACCTGTAGTATTAATTTCACTGTAAGAGATAGCATTCTAGCATTTTTTTTTAGTTATGCCACTGGCTCCGTCCACATTTAACCCAGTGACCTCATTTGAACAAATCTGAACCCCAGTTCAATCTAAAAAAAAATTTTTTTTAGTTATGTCCCTGGATCCGCCCACATTTGACCCAGTGACCTCATTTGAACAAATCTGAACCCCAGTCACCCAAGGACCATTCATACAAATTATGAACCCATTCATCCCGATGCTACTTGAGAAGATGTCGTTTTAAGAATTACTATGGAGGGAAAGAGTTATGGCTCTGACTTCGGAACTAATTGACCCAGTGACCTCATTTGAACAAACCTGAATACCAGTCAGCTAGGGAACATCCACACCAAATATGAACCCATTCGGTCTTATGGAACCAGAGAAGATGTTTAAAGAATTTTTGTTGATGGATGGACGGACGGACGGTACGGCAGACGGATGAACGGACAATGGACGAGGAGTGATGACTATAGCTCCACCGGAGACTTCGTCTCAGGTGAGCTAAAAACTGTATAAAAAGTATCATTTAGTCATTTTGCCGTTGTCACAATGCACAAATCAAAGTTTGGGTTTGTTCATTGCGTTACTTGGAACACTGCTCCGTAACAATTTCTTGTGGGGCGGGTTGGCGCCAATGAAATTTTACCATGCTACATTCAGATTTGATGCACGCTGAAGCGGCCAATGAATGGTATCTATAGACAACAACGCGCGGGTGTGCTCGTTTTGCTACTCCATTCTGTGCTGATGAAATTTTACCGTGCTACATTCAGATTTGATGCACGCTGAAGCTGCCAATGTTGCTGAATCGATGACGCTGAAAACTAAAGTTAGCTGCTCTCGTTTTAGTGACAAATTGAATTACAATGCCCTACAAACCACTTTTTTTCATAATTTGAACATATCTCTCATATTGTGAGGGTATTTAAAACAGTTGTTGTTATAATAGTATAACATACATTGGTTACAATGGATGATGATTTTTCCCTTCAAATTTATTGTTTGAAATTGAGATTTTTTGAAAATTCACGAAAGGGGCGCCTCCTTAAGGCCTCTAAAAGAAAGTCTCAGACAATGCCTGGGTCTTCAAATGTGTGCTCATGAAAAGTGTCAGCAGACATTTTTTATAAACTTCATAACACTTGTATTCATTTTAATTATTCAGTAACACAAAACTGAAGCAAATAAAAGGTTGCTGGCCCAATATCCCTTGAAAAAGGTGGCTTTTTTGGGGGACTAGACTTTAGTTAGAAATAAAACAAACTTTTGAAATAAAATGACCTTGACTGTCAAAAATTCATCAGATCACAAACATATTCAAACTTGAGCTGAATAATGTGATGGATATTCCTCATATCAAGTTTCCTTTGAATCATGATGTAGCTCAACTTGGAGAGGGGATAATTTCATGTGTTAGTCAATGAAGCGATTAGGAATGTGGAAAGTTAAAATGTCTAAGTAATACTAGATGTCAACATGAAGAGATGTATACAAAGTCAAATCCACGAAGGCCATGTTTTCCAATGAAATTCATTCAACAAAATTTGATAGCTCCCATCTAGTGGTCACCCCAAAGATCAGTATGAAGTTTGGTGACGATCAGATCAGGAATGTACTATGTAGATGTGATTAAAAAATTTAGTCATGCAGAGAGTAAGATCCAAGATGGCTGCCGGTGGCAATGTTTTTTAATGAAATTCGGAAAAAATTAGATGACTCCCATCTTGTGGTCATCTCGAAGATCCATGTTAAGTTTAGTGATGATCGGACAAGGGATGTCATCTGTAGAGTGAACATTGTAGTAATACAAAGAGTAAAATCCAAGATGGCCATTAGTGGCCATGTTTTCCAACGAAATAAATCCATATGAAGTTTGGTGACGATCAGATCAGGGATGTGGTCTGTAGGGTGTGCCAAAGGATTTAGTCATGCAAAGAGTAACATCCAAGATGGTTGCCGGTGGCCATGTATATTGGCCGAATTACCCTAAAATGACTTGATCCCATCTGAATGTCAATTTTAACAGCAAGGACAAATTTTATGATAATCAGACAAACAGAACTTGTGCTAATAGATTTAATTTTGAAATCTAAGATGGCCGCTGGTGGCCATGTTTTTTTGCTGAATGACCCCAAAATGACTTCTTCCCATCTGAATGTCAATGTCAACAGCCATAACAAATTTCATAATGATCCAATCAAAGGTACGACCTGTGGCCCGTGCTAAAAATTGGAAATTGTTGACTCACACATGGATGACGGATACCAATCTATGGCAATTGAAAATTAGGTTGGTAAAAAGTTTTCTGATTAAAGAAAGGGGAATAACTTTCTGATGTTGCACATCAACATATGGTAGGGTCCTGCGAATTGGAGATTTTGATAGAATTGAGTCTACAAAATCGAATCGACAATATCGAATCGACAATATCGAATCGAATATCGAATCGAATCGAATCATACCTGTGTGTTGCATTCTCAATTAGGCATTTAATGTCAATGATTAGACTATTTGTGAAACGTTCTATGAACTTTCATGAAGTTCCATCATAACTTATGTGGCGATCAACCGTCGTTCCTGGTACTATTAACTTCAATTAAGAATTGTCGAGAGAAAAAAAACATTAAAATATCCATGCGGTCGTCACGACGATTAAATATATAACCACTAAACGGATTATCGGAATTAAAATCACGCGCAATTTTTAGAGTTTGCATGTACATTCACAATTGCAAATCGCCACTGGGAAACACCCGTTGTTATAAACTTGAAGATGCAACAACAGTCGCAGGGTAGCCTGTTTATGTAGTGCTGGATGCTTAGATGGGTCATTGTCCAAGACGCTTGCGATATATATACCATGTTGCATTCATCACAAGTGTAAGGGGTCATCTCAAAACTACTATCGGGATCCCGATAGATTTCCCGATAGGATACTGATAGTTATATATACAGTTATCGGGAAATTATCGGGAAATGACGCAACGTTTTTCGGGAAATTATCGGAATATTTACATAGTCTATCGGAGTTTACTTTCATTTCGGAGTATCATATTCCGAAAACAACGCATGTTGTTTGGAAAGTTTCTGTATCGGGATTACTCCGGACTTTTATCGCGATTTTATGTTTTATAGGCCTATCTTTATTATTGATTTAATAGTTTCCTAATATGAGAAATCGTTAGTATAAAGTTTTAAAGTATCAGGGGACACGTGTCGTAGAACTATTATATGTTATACTGTGGTGATCAGTGGGTGCTACGTACAATATCGGTATTTTACCCGGACAATACACCCCACCCATCGGGAAATCTTCAAAATCAATAAATAAATTCACGTGGGAGCATACCCAAATATGTATAGTAGGCCTTAATGCAAGCGGCTACTTTCACTTTCTAAAAATAGAACAGATCCATCAATAGATCGATCATGCACGCCATGAATATCTACTCGGTTCTCTACCCTTTAGTCAAGAGTAGGCTATAGAAATTCGAAACATGACATATGGGGGGGGGGGGGGGGGGGGGGGGGGGGACATATGGGGGGGGGGGGGGGGGGGGGTCCTGCTGTACATGTAAAGTTTTAGCAACATTTAGCAGTAATATTCCATACTTTTTCATGAATCGTAATATGGTAAATAAAGAGCGTGTGAAAATATGAATGGAAAATTCCATGCAAATCTGCAGTGCAAAGGTTATAAATACGCGAAGTAATCATAACATTTAACTGACAATTAAATGTGTGCATGGGCTGCTTTTCATATTCTACATTAATTTCGTTTTCTGTATTTACTACTAATTATAATGCTGCATTGATTATTTCGATAAGTTGAACATAGCCTAATTATGTTGACAGTGTCGAATTTCACGATTGCATCATCAAGGTCAAGGTAACACGATGCGATTTATTTGTAGTAGGCCTGCTCCTATATTTCGTCATTTTTTTCTTTCAAAAAGATGTCTTGCTAACTTTTATTTAGTTTACTTTCGATATTAACAATTTACCCAACAGTAATATTACCTCCAGCCAACAGAACTTTCTGGTGACGTCAAAGTTTTTGGGGAAAAACATGTATTATTACTAAATGTTATGTGGCTCCTGATTTATGAAATTATGTTCATCTGTATGGATGGGGACTGGGAGTAAAAAAAAATTCAGAGTTGTGAATCCCCCTCCCCAAGCATGATAGTATGGTGAATATTTAGTAGGTTTTATATTTATATTTTATAACAATAAATGTAATAAACAAACGAAAGGTAAGTTTTGTTTTATCAACAGATCAATGTGACTTTCAGTTTCAATTTCTCTGTCGGAAAACCATATCACGAAATTGAGTGATTTATTAATGTTTTAAGCCATGGCTACGTGGTGAAATGAAACATAAAATAAATCATCAAGTGGCCTATCAACTCTTGGATAGTTACGTGTAAATTCAGTTACAATTGACTGCATTATTAGTCCAAACTAGTCAACATTGTGCCATCGATTACAACGCACGTGTTTTTTTGTTTACTTCAATTTACAACGCACCGGTTTTTGACCTTGACATTGCAGTCAATACATTCGCACCGCACATATCTTGTGCAATTAATAAATTAAACAAGTCTTTCGTGCCTACATTGTATCTTACGATCGAGAAAGTGCTTTCTCTTAGTGAAATTTTGAGCAATCATATTCAATATAAAATGACAAGACAGTTCCGATAAGTAATTCGTGGTAATGCAGCACTATTCGGAATTGATTTGCGCACTTTCGATTTAAAAATAGCCGCGTTTGTCTCGTGAACTCTTGTGTTCAAATAAAAGTAACTAATGTTATACAATGTCATTTCTTTGATTTTTTACATCATGATATGGCCAATTTACTTGAATATTTGGCAGTGTTAATGCGCGGAGAATAATAATTTTATTAATCAAACGAGAGAACAAAACGGCCGATCGATGCACATTTGTGCTATACAGTATTTTATTATTGTTGCGCTGACGTCGGCAAGGTTCCAATGTGTTTTCATCGTCATCAGCTGATCAATAAGTTCAATGGAAACACTCGATAAATGGTCAATTGATACTAACACTAAATCTAAGATATATTATGTTTGAATTTGCAATGAATGTCATTTATTTATTACCGAATGGCTAATAATTACAGCCATGATAGATGACAGTCCCCATTGTGCGCCCCACATTCCAACACCACGTGTTCGCAGGTAAAAATTTCTGCGCTCGTTATCAGTGGGCGTTTCTTGATCTTTTTTGGCTTGAGTGTTTTTTAAATAAACCATTTGGATTGAATCGTGTGTCCATTCCTTTGTATTTTTAGATTACATTGTGGAGAATATACTCAAGATTATGTAATTGTCAATGCGCGCAGAATAATAATGTTATTAATCAAACGAGAGAACAAAACGGCTGATGCACATTAAATTTGTGCTACAGTATTTTATCATTGCTGCTATGACGTCGACAAGGTTCCTAGATTTTTTCATCGTCATCAGCTGATCTATAAGTTCAATGACAACATTCGATAAATGGTCAATTGATACTAATACTAAATCTAAGATATATTCTGTTTGAATTTGCAATGAATGTCATTTATGAATTACCGAATGGGTAATAGATATAGCCATGATAAATGAGTCCCCATTGTGCGCCCCAATTTCCAACAACACGTGTTTACTGTTGGTACATATTTTTTGCGCACGTCATCAGTGGGGGTTTCTTAGCGGGAGTGTTTTTTAAATAAACAATTTTGATTGAATCATGTGTCCATTCCTTTGTATTTTTCGATTATAGTGTGGAGAATATACTCAAGATTATGTATTTGTCTATGCGCTTTAACAACATAATTTATTTGGGTACTAATCCAGGCAATCCCCGTGCCCACAATATTGGGCTGAATTGGCGTGATGTTGGGACGTGTAACTGAAGAGAAAATCGAAAATGTTGTCAAACTTTTCGATCAAAACTTTATTTAATTCTCAAAATTGCTCACTCAGTGTATAAAAATAAAATATTATTCATATGATCTTGTGATGAATGAGGGAAAAAATCAAATCAAATGACAGTTTTAATTGAAAACATTTCTAGGGCCAAAAGAGTTTTATCAAATATATATTTCAATTTTTCATCACGTTCACTGTGACTTTGGAACAGTCTATTTATTGCTAGTGTTGAAGGGATACTACCTGTATGAAACCATTTCTTTTTATGTTTCCTTCAGAGCGTTTCTAGGAGATATGTGCTGTATGAATAATATGCAAAAAGAATTCAATGGACAATTTAATAACTTGGAATCAAAACAAGCTTCCACCCCAATAAAAATATGCTTACGAAGGAGGCTGTGGACGAATCCAAAAGTAATGACAACAAATAGAACCGGAAACATAAACGAAACAACATGCTCGATTCGTCGATTATCAAAACAGACATAGGCCTAATTGTTCTTGAAATAAATGGGTAAATTATCGGAAAGTTAGTAATACGCTACGTTACTTTTGGAAAGTTTTCGGGAAATTTTCGGGAAATCAGCGCGTTATCGGAATATTTAGATGCGGTATCGGAATATTTTCGGGAAATGTTGACCGCTCTATCGGAATCTATCGGGAAATTTAGAAGATAGTTTTGAGTTATCGGAATCCTATCGGGATATCTATCGGGATCCCGATAGTAGTTTTGAGATGACCCCTAAGTTCCAGCACTGCATGCAGCTTTTATCATGTTTAAAATAAACATGAATAACGGATGACAAATTGTCAAGTTTTATGCAACGCTCTGGAACTGAAAGTCAACTTAAAAAAAAAACACTGCCCATGTGCACTTTTCGACGCCGGGAACACGTGTTGTTTACATTCTCAGCGATATTACATAATGCGGAATCTGAGATGTATAGTCGGCGGATAACGCTAGCAGTTGCTCAGTCTCATCGCTATTCTAATATACGTGCGCCGTCGGTCCATCGGCGATCTCAGAGCTTTTGGCTACCATGTTCAAAGTTAGAATTCAGATGTATTTAGTCGTCCTATATTGGCTAATTACTGGCTATACTTATATTTAATATCATGCAAATGTTCGCGACGTACAATAAGAATTATAAGCTGCATATATTCATAATTTTCGGGAATGATATGGCACAGAAACAGCTAAAATCGACCTGTGTACTTGTCCGTAAACAGTCTACTTTTTATATGTTTGTATATTCGAAATTTCGAGTTGAAAATTTCGAATCGAATTTTACTTTCGAATCAAATCTCGAATCAAATATCGAATATTCGCAGGACCCTAATATATGGGTAACAATATCCTAAAGTTTCAATTCACTACATTTGAAACTGTGGGAGGAGTTGATTACACAATGAATGTGTCCAAAAAAATATGGTCATAATTTACCTAAGCCAAGAAAGGGGAATAACTCAGGTCATTTCTATAGTCTCCCGAAAATTATTTTTTCAGGGGAAAAAACACTTACTCTCATTTGGACTCAATTGATCTTGTAGACTTCCAAAGTTCCCACCACTGTGGCCTGCTTTAATACTGAAAGAAAAAAAAAGTAGTTGTTGAATTTATGCTGTCATGTAACAAAGCAGATAATGCAAACCAAATAGATGTCCTTTTGTAATACCGTATAAACATTTATGATTTTATCAGAATTTACTCAACTGTTAGTTGAAAAAATGGCTGGCACTGTAACAGTATTATTTACATAACAAAGGTTTTAACATGCGACATATCGTCAGTGGTGAGTTATCGTTAATAACAATAAGAATAAAGTCTATATTTCCATCTTCTTCTTAGTTATGATGGTTTTATATACTTTTATGACTTCACATTTTCCCACTGCTAAGGTTTTATTTCCATTCAACTCTGTTATGAATAGTGATGAGCCGATGATCAGAAACAACAATCAGACTTGGCCGATTATGGCCCATCGGGTGACAATCGGCACTTGGGTTTCAGCATCGGCATTACCGATTATCTAAATAATAATCAGGTACTTGTTTTTTCTTCACTAAACTGTTAAATATGACAATGTTTTGTTGAATAAATGACCAGTAAACATGGGAAAAGTGTTAACAAACACACACTTGATATACAACCATGTCCTCTTCAGAAAACAATTACCCCGGGTCTATGTTTGAACAATATATTACAGCGAGGATCGCCGGGAAGCATGTGATCAAGCGAGGATGATGCCATTTAACATGATCATGCATATCAACATGACACTTTGGGTTCGAGCGAGGATGACGCAACGTTAACATGATTGTGCATATCTTGATAATTGATGAATTATTTGCATACCGGAACAGACATTTCAGTCAATTGATTTCATTAGCATGAAAATATCGGGTAACATCAAAGAATGCTGGACTGCTGAGTATGGATATTTTGTGCATGGGATTTCCATGGATGAAACGCGCGGAGATCAAAGTATGGTTAATAATAGTTCTGTTATCCTGCCGCTAACTATAGTTGTTGGATTAATGCAGACTATTGAACAAGCTGCTGTTCCGAGTTTGAACAATTTCGCTACCATTCATATTACCCCTAAAATATAAATATCTTCTGCAGTATGACGTCACAGTGCACAAATAGTTTTACAATTGACAGAATATATCCTTCTGGTTTCATTTTCACAGACGCTACCTGTTGAAATTTTTGGAAACACTTAATTCAATTATTCTTGCTGTGTATTATTAGAATGCATAGATGCTTTTTAGTGTTTAATTATACCTGTCAGAATCTTATAAATTTGTAAACACTGTAACCAGCAGCTTGTTCATTTATTTAGTGTTCAATCAGACAGTCTCACAGGCATTATTACATGATTAATACTCTGGGTACCATCAACAGAATTAATGCACCAATTAATGATCAACATGCATAATATTCGTAATATTTGGATTGCTTTGTGAATATCTCAGGTGCAATGAAATTACTACTTTTCAGTGACATATACAAAAAATTTCTCCCCACGGGACGAACCATGGTCGCATTATTTGTTTCCCTAATATGACCGAATACAAACTCATTTATTTTCCCCTGGCGGAAACCCTGATACTGGTATATTAATGCTGTTTATGCTTCCAAATCTAAGTATTATATAACACATATAACATATTCTGGTATAATTACTACAATAATCAAAATTGGAATCGGCCGATTGTGATCTCAAATAATGGCAATCGGTGCAAGGTCTCTTTTTGATAATCAGCTCATCACTAGTTATGAATGGATTTATGCCGTAATGTAGCTTCTAAAGGCCAATGGTACATTAGTGTTCCAAACAATTCAGAAGTTTGTTTGTGGGATAAACAAATTACACCCAAAAAATTGCAGGATATCATCTTGAATCGACTAGTCTTTCAACTTTTGTTTTCTGACTGGTCGGCTATATTATCTATCAACTGTGGTAAATGTAGACATACCTGCCTCTTGGAAGCCTAGGAAAGGTGTCTCCTGTAAACCGAGAAATGATGGAAATATTATGATGTGGAAATAATAGTGTACAAAATAATATAATGAAATTGATTAAATTTTAGAGGCGAACGGATGATTTTCTGAACAGGTAATTATTAATCCCTATAGGATTAAGTATTATTGGGGGTGGTGTCCATTTTTTTTTTCTGGAAACCTGTGGTCAGATTTGCCAATGGCAAAAATAATTCATATTTGGCAAAAGTTTGGCAAGTCACTTTTTAATTCCTCAAGAGAGTTGAAATATATTGGTCAATCAAAATCATTCATTTCAGGAAATTCTTACAATTGTATTTGTGGTTTTATAAGGTTTAGGAAAAGCGAATACAAGCCTTGAAATAGTGTGTCTGTCATTTGCAGAATGAGGTTCCCAGAGGGTGAATTTAGTGATGCTACCCCGCATAGCGGGCTAGCATCACCACATTCACCCTCTGGGAACCTCATTCTGCTGAGGTGTAAGCAGAATGAGGTCCCCAGAGGGTGAATTTGGTGAAGCTAGCCCACTATGCGGGGTAGCATCACTAAATTCACCCTCTGGGGACCTCATTCTGCAAATGACAGACACACTATTTCAAGGCTTGAGCGAACAACTCTATCAAGATGGCCGGGGATTACTATTATTTATTGTGGTGGTGTTACAGAAGCTTCTATTGATGTGTCACTCTGAATCAAAGTTATTGTTTTCAGGGCCAGAACCTACGTCACTAAAGTAATCCCTGAACCGTTGCTTTAGATGTTCATATAGCTGCTATCTGGAACTCATGCAGTGGATACGCTAGATTATTATATGCGGAAGTTAATCTACTTACGAGTGAAAAGGTGAAATGTGCATTTAACGAACATCTATTATTAAATGGTTGAGGTGTGTTTGATGTTCAAAATTGGGGTACAATCGATGCCTATTTTCCTTGTTGATTTCTGTTATAAATATGAGTTTTTAACGATTACTGATATTTGAATGTTCATTGTGAATTTAGACAGCTCATATACGAGTCAATCCCGTCAGACAAACAATAATATATGTTCTAAACAAATTTAAATATCAAAACTGCTTTGGGTTAGAGACATGATTGGTGATGTAGGTTCCTGTTCCTGGTTTCATATCCCTGAATCTATAAAGAAATTTCAAGGAAGAGATCTAGCATACAGAAAGACTTAATATGTCTCACCTACTGAAACAAACATTCCAAAATAAATTATTTTTTTAGAGAAATACACATGTAAGTGTCAAGGATATTAATGGTACAGACTACCTAAATGAATAGAGACAATGTATAATAAAAGGATAATTACAGGGGGGGGGCGGAAAAAAACTGCGGGACACAACGTACCGGGGGGTGGGGGGTACCTAGGCGTCAAAAATTTACACGTAAATTTTTTCCTTATTCATTTAGGGGGGGGGGGGGGGTTGTCAGAAAAAAATTGCATGTAATTTTTTTCCAAATATGTATTTTTAGACTCACAACTTCAATTTTCTCTCATTTTATAGAATATGGATTAACCTTAATATCCAAATCATATATACATGAGTAGTACAATCCACATAAAACAATTTTGGATAACCACTGTCTTGGTTTACATGTGATATTGACCCCATTAACCCTCTTAATAATGCCGACTATGTCAGTGTCTACCAGTCGAATGCAGAATTCTACCCTGCGATCGCTTATCTGGCAAATTTTTACTGCAGAACTATCCCATGTATTAAACAATTTCTCCTCCAATGGTATCAGAAAACAGTTATATGCTGGTATCTCACTCATCTCATTTGCATCTTTTTCAAAGTCGAGGTAATGACTAGTTGTCGTTTTTTTTAAAGTGCATACAAAGCGTTGCCATCACCAATATACATGTTTGTACATGTCATGACATCACGAGGTACAAATCTGCGTTCTACTGGTAGACAATGACCATTCTGTCAGTGGAAAAAAAACTGCAGTTTTTGGGGGGGGGGGGGGGGTACCCAAACCGAAGAAAACAGTTTTTTCCACCCTGTGTCTGCAGTTTTTTTCCGCCCCCCCCCCCCAGATAATTAGAGATTAATTAAGAAATGTTTCTTAGATGTGCAAGAAGGATAATATAATGACTTATTTGGTATCAGTGTAGAAGGTCTGTTAAATAGATAGTGCAAACATGTTTTCCTGGAAGATTTAGGTGCAGTGTACACACAGGTGAAACTAAACACCTCAAAAAAGTAAGCAATTTACAGAACAGCCATTTATTTTGGACCATCCTCATGCGTTTTGGTCCAGAAACAACACGGTTGTCTACAGTCATTATGGACATGAAAGGGATAATAGTAATTAGCCCATCTGACAATTCTGGGGAAAGCTGAAATAAATCCACTATATAGCATGTTTTGGGTCTATATTAATATTCAATTTGGGGAATTTTTCCAACTTGTACAGCCTTGTACTATTATTTGGTACGGTACCATATTTTTGGATCCCGAGAGTACCAAAATACGGCCATACTATTATTAAACTAATCTATCTAAGGATTAAATGCATACCCCAAAAAAAAGCAATGAGCATGTATTATAGTTAACCCAGCAAATTCTTAACTGTACGTACACATTTATAATGAGAACAGTAACTTAATGAAGTGAATAGTCCTAGAAAAATAAAGATTACGGTAATTTGTTTTTATAAAACACAAGTATTGGTGCTTTTTAATTTCAATGTAGTTGACTCAAGAATACTGGTTTCCAACAGGTTATTCGCACAATTTAGAACATTATTCATTTGGGCTTGATCAGAAATTTTCTTTAAGATTTATGAACTCAGAAAAACAATAAAGATGTGTTGCTTGTGTGATGAGAATGCTCAGATCAAATTTGCTGCTCCAATTGCACAGAAAGTTTCTCGTCACCCAATAAGGTCAATCAATCAATTAAAACAAGTGATCGTGGGTCAACAACATCATGTGATTATCTCTAACCATGCAATGAACAAACAACAGGGAACAATCAACCACAGGATCTCTACTAGTCAAAGGTTCAACTTCGTTTTTAACTGATATGTTATGAGAAACAGTTTTGAAAGCATTGAAGAATTTTTTTTTACATTTTGTGAATAGAAAATATCAATGTTTACTCAAAGAAAACAAAGACAGAAATGAATCTATATTGTTTAGGGCCCCCAACTCAAATCTGACAGCCAGATAAAAATCAACAAAGAACGTTTCTGTGACTGACATTTTGTTGCTATAACAGCCTATATAACGCTATCAGATTGTCCTTATGAAGCATAAGATTTACCAGTGACAGTGATTTATATTAAAGTGTAAAAGTTTTTAAAGATAAATGCTTTTGTCTGCATACAGTTTGAGAGTAAATGACATGAGAAACAAACAAAATTAACATTGTTTAGAACTAGTATATCTTAGCTCATATGTTTTCAATACTGCTTCTTATATTATTTCAGTGAAAAACGAAAAAAAAAAAATACAAAAAACCTCGGCCTATACAAGAATGTGCTTAAGAACTGTACACTACCTGTTGAGCTAATGATGGACGAGATACTGCCTTCAAATACAAACAAGACATTTGTCTCAGTCAAGAAGCGAACAAATTCCAGGATTACAAAGGGTTTCAAAGATATTGCTGGCTGTCACTAAAAAATCTAATCGAATTGAATATAAAACTTTCGGATAAACTTATGCCTTTTAAAAACTATGTTTATAAGCCCAATACCATATGAATCAGAATGAATAATAGATTAAAATATTTTAGAAATAATTTCATAATTGTTTTTAATTTTGAAAATTTAAAAAACTATTTTTCTTGAAGTCTGTATTATTTGAATAAGTGAGCTTGAAGATGAGAAGAAGCAACACAAATGCTGATGAGGATTGAACCAATCAAAAACTTTTAAAAAAATACATAATTGTGTCAGTAACTTCAATTATGTGTTGCCTTCGGTTTGACTACCTCAGGACTTTGAACTATCAACATATTGAATATAATCTAACAATGCATATATGAGTATAGGTGATTCATTCCAAGCATGTTAAGAGACAGCTCTTCAGCTCAATAAGGTTATTAAAAATAAATATCTGTGTTCACAGGCAATGTCTGACAAGGGAGAGAGGTGTTTTTTTTTACTTTTATGCCAATATTAGATATTTTTGTGGCACAAAAGTTTATAACTTTGTATGAAATGGTGTACCTTGTTACTATTATATCTCCAAAAGACAAATGAGAGTTTTTTTTTTTTATAATAATTTTTTTTGTTTAGATCATAGATTAAATTTCTGCTTGATGGTCTCCTCAAGTAAAATAGGGTGTGGCTGAGAACACAAATGTTTTATTTTTGCCCTAAAAATGAAAAAATGCACAAATTATTGCCAAGCTACTGCAGAGCATTGGTTAGCCATAAATTTCACTAGTGGAAAGCTATTTTAACAAACAGCAGTCATTTTTAACAGAGAAAAGATCATATTCCTTGCATATATTTGGAATCACAATGTTGGCCATCATCTTTATTACTACTCTCTTGCTGACAGGCGATTTATCTGAGAGGACATTATCAATGATTTCGATCCATATGAAAAAGTGTGTACCTGAACTTCCATGGAAAAATTTAATTTACTACAGATGATCTATTGAGCATTTATCAGTGACCAGCCTAGAGGATGACTTGGGAGACATCTTCTCCCTAAAATGTGCCACTTCTCCCTCTTTTTGTCTTTTGATGATACAGAGTAAATTAAACATCAGCCTTTATAACATCTCCCTGATATTCTCTCTTATAAACTATCGGGAGAAGTGACTTCTCCAAATTTGAATGATCTTGGCTGGCCCCTGGCTTTATAATGCCAGTCTGTCTGTAAATGTTCATCATAATGCTTAAATGCCGTTATAAAAAATACATCGTTAGGCAAAAAAAAAAAGGTTTTGATTCTCAGGCATCGCCGCATCGAAAAACAATTGCCTGCGTTGGACCATTTTATTACGATTTTGGATTTCACCGTAGTTGTAAACCGGTAACACGAAAATAGGAAACTGTCACACGGAAATTTAATAGTTATATTTCAAATATCGAATAGGAGCTAAATACAACGGTGTATGTGTGGGTATTCAACAAAAGATCATAGGCAATGATAACTATCAGGTATATTGTCACCACAGGCTGTCCAAACTCCCAAGTTTATTGGTCATATGTGTTGAAATATTTTGATAAGCAGGAAGTTGAATGAGTCGTCTGCCAACCTGACCTTAGTGACCCTGCACAGTTAGTGAGTAATCTGCAAGATAGAGTTTTCTCCGCTGCTATGCTAATGCGATTACGAAAAACAGAGCATTGGCCTACAGTTTGACAAGCTGTGCATATTGGCCATGTTTATGATGGTTGTTTGAAGTTTTATTGTCTATCATCCATTGCGGTACATATACAATCTCTAATTAGTCAGCGGATAAGTGAATCAAGACTTTCTATGATAGATTGGAAGATCACTTTATCTTTTCGTATTTTTATATGAATCGGATATGTAGTTCTACGTGTTGTTAAAAATGATTGTGCCGATATTAAGATCATATCCATTACAAAGTTCTCCCTACATTTTCTGGACCAGGGAAGGTATAATAACCCTTGCTTACTATGTCAGTGTATAGGCAGAACTTCCGCAGAACAAAATAAACAAGAGGTGTGCACTTGAGTGCTAGCATACCCCCACCGTGGCAAATTCAACCTGCATTATCCGTAAACCCAACAAAAAAGATTTTTAACTTTAAAGAAAAATTCGGACATATAATATGGATATGGTGTCACAAGAAGCTTGTACAGAAAAGATTATTCAAATTGGTTCATATTTGTTAAAGTTATTAAGTCGGACAGAATTTTCTAAGTCAAAATAAGTCGAAAATGAAGTGTAATATTACGAAAAACAACCTGAGCCAATCCCTAGCCGCATCATGTAGAGAGGGTATTGTGAGCAGCATGTATACCAAAAATTATTGAAATCGGTTCATATTTGTTAAAGTTCTTAAGTCGGACAGAATTTTCTAAGTCAAAATAAGTCGAAAATGAAGTGTAATATTACGAAAAACAGCCTGAGCCAATCCCTAGCTGCATCATGTAGAGAGGGTATTGTGAGCAGCATGTATACCAAAAATTATTGAAATCGGTTCATATTTGTTAAAGTTATTAAGTCGGACAGAATTTTCTAAGTCAAAATAAGTCGAAAATGAAGTGTAATATTACGAAAAACAATCTGAGCCAATCCCTAGCTGCATCATGTAGAGAGGGTATTGTGAGCAGCATGTATACCAACAATTATTGAAATCGGTTCATATTTGTTAAAGTTATTAAGTCGGACAGAATTTTCTAAGTCAAAATAAGTCGAAAATGAAGCGTACTTTAAAAAAAAGTCGGACCGAACCACAATTAGCATCATGCGGACAGGCAGTCCTAAGGAGATTGCAAACAAAAATCGGTTCATAGTTCGAGTTATGAGGTCGGACGGACGGACGAACAGACGGAGGGAGAAAGCGTGACGGACGGACGGATGCAGTCAATCCAGTATACCCCCCATAAAAATAAAAATAAAACCCTCGCTCCCACATTGATTTTCAAAACAAATTGGTGAGAATCAAATATCTTTTTCTGTTTGGCCTTATCATAAAAATTCTTATATTTTAAGTCGTCAACACAAATTTGAATAATCAGACCCTGTCAACCAAAACAATGACTCTGGCTGTTGTGCATATGATATTTCCTCTGATAAGATGACAACAGTTTGTGAGAATATCAAAGTGATTTTCACCAGTGAAGTCCTGGGCTAACATCGGTGTATGTTCCTAACTCATAACAGAACTATTCCTGTTGTGAGGTGCTATCAAATTCTGCATATTATATGGTACAAATGTGGCACAAATCAAATACAGAGCCAGCTAATCAGGTGTGTTATTACAATCAAGTTAACCAATTTGGTGTGTTGTAGAACCAAGCGAATCAATCAATTGTGTTCAATGAGCCAAATGAACAGCTGATATCACAAGCTATAACCTTCTACTGATACCTTAAAAATTTGGCATCCAAATTACACAAACTTTTCATTTCAACAAATTCAAGTTTACTAAAAAAAACATTCATAATATACTGTGATTGTTTCCACTAGAGACTTTACACATCAATTCTGATGAAATGTAAGATTTCCATGAACACTTTCATTGACTGGCTTTATATACATATACTACAGCACATAAAACGTTCTCAAGACATATGCCGTTATTGGGGTAAACACATTCCAACCAAGCCTTGAAATAGTGTGTCTGTCATTTGCAGAATGAGGTTCCCAGAGGGTGAATTTAGTGATGCTACCCTGCATAGTGGGCTAGCATCACCAAATTCACCCTCTGGGGACCTCATTCTGCTTACACCTCAGCAGAATGAGGTTCCGAGAGGGTGAATTTGGTGATGCTAGCCCGCTATGCGGTATAGCATCACTAAATTCACCCTCTGGGAACCTCATTCTGCAAATGACAGACACACTATTTATAGGCTTCATTCCAACAACGAGAACAAACCTTCCCGATATGGATAGTCCAGTTCATCATCGTAATTGATGCCATACCAATCATTGAAGCACTCTTACAAAAATAATGAAACAGTGTTTTAGATAGCTTTAGCTTTTTAATTAAGTAGACAATAACGAGTTCCGAGAGGATGGAGAAACTTTATAGTAAAAAGAAAAATATATAGATATATTGGATGAGTAAAATTATTTTATAATTCATAATACTTTTAAAACATTATTTTAATTAAATTTCAATCACAGTAATATCAGCATGATGATGTTGCAGCACACAGTTTCCAGCAAACTTGGGCAACTTGGGGGGGGGGGTAAACTTTACTACAATATATATGTTAAGTCATTTTTGACTAAATAAGCATCTTCTAACTTGATAGAGCTACATGACGGAATCAAGAAATATTGAAAAAAATTAACATATCAATTTCAAAATATTGTCTTTCAAGCATAGGTGACAAAATCTTGCGTAGAGGAATCGGGATACTTAATTTCATATTTTTCTGTGTGCTGCTACCTGACATCAACTGACTACATAACTTTCGTGATGATCATTGAAGAGAAGCCTAATAGTAGTAAAATATTGAAAAGTTAATTATCGCAAACTGTTCCAAATGTTTTTAGTTAAATCTACACTATCCCGCTGCAGTGAACATTTGTAAATTTGGTGTAAATCTCAAGAAATTTAGAATAGTACCTTTTCTACTCCAGAGGCTTCCTTGAAGGTCGTGAACGAGCCGACAGTAGCCATCAATGAGGTCAGCCATGTTATCGGCATCATCAACAGAGGCACATGTGATGGTCAAAGGCTCAGAAGCACCAGCAACGCGAAGCTGTAAGATCCCTTTAAATTCTTCACCTTTTATTGTCTGTATGGATTGTACTTGAGAGAAATCTGCTATATGAGTTGGCTAAAATTTAAAATGGAACATAATGAGTGAAGAATACTGATAATAAACTGCGATCGATTAATGATGCTGGTCATTCTTCCAGAGCACAGGGGCATGAACTAGTTTTCAGCCCTGTTCATTTTAGAAAGAAACGAGCCTTGTTTTAAAATAAGATGTCTAAAAGTAGTGGTCCTATATTTGAACTGATTTAATTGCCCTGGCTTTATAACAATATTTTAGAGCACATTAATCCTTTCTGCACTGATTCTTCCATTCAATTTGAAAAGTGTACATTGGAATAGATTATTATTCATCTGGAGGGATGTTCAGGAAATATAAGCCGACAACAGAAAGACAAAAAAATTATACAAGTCCAGAAGGATCAACAAACAGCCTATTATAAATCATCCTACCACTCAGTTTCACAATGCGATGTCCACAATTACTGTCCATTACTGACTTATAAATTTAGCAAGAAACATTTCAACTTGTATTTCATATTTGCCTTTGTTATTTCTGATAATATTAAAGTTTCCTTTTTCTTTTTTTTAAATGTATGTACATTGGTTGTGCAAAAGACTGTGTTACATTACTATTCCATTGCTACTTAACCCTTTCAGTGCCAGGTCCGATTTTTGTATCAACCCATATACATGTACCCTGTGCCAATGCATTCTCTTATATATGCGAGTCGACCATAGATCGCCTCGCATGTATAAGAGAATGCATTGGCCTAACAATTTTTCATCATTTGTTATTATTTTTTACAATTTTTTACAATTTTAATAATTTTTTTCTTATATTCTTTAACCGACTTATTTTGTAGGTTTAGTGCCAGGGAATCTTACGTTTTTATTTCGTAACGACTTATTCAAATCAGATACCATTAGGATTCCAATCCAATTCCAATCGCAATATATAAATATAGAAGCACTTTTTCGTTATGCGCATGCGCAACGAAACTTCTGGTTCCACGTGACATACCATCTTCAATTTTCGGCGTCCACCAGAAACATCGCAATTTGACTTGCTCCGTTATTTGAAACGGAATTAGTGTTTTTAACATGCTATTAATAAAGGAATGGAACTAAATCCGAACTGCTTGAAACGTGACAATAATGAACAAACGTTCGCGACAGTTCGTCGTCACAGAAAACTTCAGATTTGAACGATGTAATTCTCCCTTCACTTCCGGCTTCAGAATCAGAGATGAAACTTGAAGTTGAAACGTGTTTTTAAAAGAATTAACGACCGTTTCACGACAGTTAATTGTCACAGCAATCTGCTGATTTGAAACATGAAATCTCACATCGGAGATGAAATGAACATGAGTCCTGACTCAATCGGGGAAGACCCGGTCTATGAGTACGACTCTCAAGCAGATGTCTGATGAAATGAACACGAGTCCTGACTCAATCGGGGAAGACCCGGTCTATGAGTACAACTCTAAGCAGATGTCTGATGAAATGAACACGAGTCCTGACTCAATCGGGGAAGACCCGGTCTATGAGTACAACTCTAAGCAGATGTCTGATGAAATGACGATTCTCTAATTTCTGACTGATACAATTTCTTTTGCATTTTTTGCAAGTCCCATAACTTTTATCGGAGTACTAACGAGATTACCTCACACAGGGAAGGAGCAGGACCTGAGGACTCTTGTCATCTTCTTAGTGTATAAATCATCACCATATTTATCGACAGATGATTCGCTAGTTTTATGTACCAATCTGTCGTCATACAGGACAGCACGAAACTAATTTCCAATCATTACATGTACGTGCAAACAAAGTTTTGAGGCATTCATGTAGACCTGACAAAACTACTATTTCTGTGACTTCGTACAATGACAATTCTGTTGCATTTAATTTCCCATGCATGGGTCATGACACAGAAGAATTTTGGACAGTGCCTACTCTCAATCGTTTGAAGAGAATGGGGTACTTCTATAACTTTATAGATATTGTTCGGTTGAGCCGATGACTTTCGACATCCAACAGAACCCACATGAAGAGATACTGATCACTTCTAATGACAACAGGTACGTAGTTAACTTTTGGAATGTATGACTTCTTGAGATCACCAGAGGATGACTGTGGTCATCAGGTCAAGGTCATTTAGTATGTCAAATATGGCTGGGGCTCTCTGACACACGGTGTGTCAATATGCCGAGCTCTGTCAGACACTGAACTTGATGACGTCGTTAAACGTCAATGCTTCTAACCTTCCTATATCTGGGAGTATTTCTATGAAGGCTACCATACTTTGTAACATCATAATCGAATTCTAGGCAACAGTAATATTTCAATACACGTCTAGATTCATTTCTTATCAACAAGCTGATAGGGTAAGGTTAACTCAAGGTACTGAACACTCTGACCTGGAGTTACTGATTGGACTTCCTCGATTTCTTGAGTCCGACCAACTCGAGTGAACATCGACAATTGATGGCACGGAAAATTCACAATAGAACCAGTTACGTCTCTATCAACTGGGTTTTACCGTCCACGGTTCCCAGTAAAACAAAATGGACCGATACATTGTATGTCTAGTATAATGAACCATACATATATAGTTCACCATTTCGAACTGGAAACCTGATCAGAGGTGCTGCAATGATCCGGAATCAATAATTTGCTTTACATGTCCTAACACTTTAATTACAGTGATACTTTTTTCACGTACCGGTATGTTCAAAACACACCGTCCATACATGTCCATGTATATCAGTTTCCGATTTCGAACCTGTTCATGGCAATTTCTAGTACTTTACTTTGGGGTAGACCCGAGTTCCTGAGTATTTGCCACATAGTCTCAGTCGCATTGACTTCTTTCGAACTCTCTGTATCAGCCTGGCAGCCTTTCTGGAAGATTGGATCTGCCTAAATTTATCATTCACTAATTACTCGAACGCGTCAGTGTCATAATTCCGATAAGTCACTTGTTCATGTGTACATATTGGGAAATAATTTCCGGCTACAGATGACCTGATTCTTCCGATACCGTAATAACCCGGGACAACCATACATGTAGCTTATATATATTGGTTCCAGGAAAGAACGAACACACTGAATGTCTCAACAGAGGGTTACAATCCGGGAATACATTCGCTTTCTCAGGGTTATCTCTTGGCACTGATGTCGTACCACAATTATGTTTCCGAATGCGACCGATTCAGTTACATCTTCTCCAATATTATCTCCTTACCACAAGCATCCCTCTGTATCAGATCAGGGCTCGAATTCTGGTGAGAACCAGAATCTTGATTCTTAGTTTGATTATCGTGAAAACAATTGTTTCACTATCGGAAGTATATTTGATTCTCATAAACTTTCTGGGTTTTAAGGCCTGCATGTTGAATGGTGACCAGTGGAGAAATGTCAACATATAGTCGGATTCCTTATGTCATTTTGCATTTTTGGTTTGTTAAAAGCGATCTGAAAACGGATTATGTATGCCTAGTAGGTGTGTTTTCGGGATTGACTTGTTTCCATTCTTGAATTTTGGCGGGTCTGCCTAAATCGGGGTCAACATCATTTAGAGAGTGTTTCGTATTTACAGAAAACGGTATATGGTGCCATCTGGCGTATGGTGATCAGTGCGATTTGAAACTTCTCCAAACTACTAGATATGACCATTACATGTATTTTTGAAAAATTTTATGTGATCGGTTCATTCTTGTTGGCTACAGTTGTGATCAAAATTTAACACTGAGCCCTATGGAGATTCTAGTACTTTGGATAGATGGCACCATTTCCCGTATGATGATATGCGCGTACTGATATTCCTAAAAAATTCTAAGTATGAAACACAGACGTAGTTTTAAAAGGAATGGATGTGATCAGATGATTCTTGCTGGCTACAGTTGCGATCAAAATTTAACACTTAACCCTATGGAGAATTTCGTGTTATGCTCAAACGTTGATTGTAATATCACTTATTGGCAATCGTGCGCAAATATATGAAGTTTAACACTCGTGTTTGACCCACTGTAACTATCCGTGATTTAATAGTTGCAACATATGATATAGTTATGCCTCAAGATACAGTAATTGGCAAAAGTAAGTGTCGAATGGTTTTGTAGTTTCGATAATATGCAGCCTGTTCAATCAAATGAAAATATTCACAACAAGACTGTTCACGATGTGATTACAAATTATATCATTGTTTTGTTTGATACTTGTCTGTATTGTTGTCCACTGACTAGTTTTAAAACCACATCGTTGATCATAACGGGATGTAGTGTCACAAATACACAGGTATAGATGGTAGTTGTTCGCTGTTATTAACTCAATCGTTGTCATAGGAGTCTATCCCACATGCACTGAGAGAATCTGTGTTTTCGCAGGATTTGTGCTACTGATAAACGGACATTTCGGTGCAGCTGAGATCTTTACTATAGCGGTATAGGCTTTGCTTTCACGTTTCCCACACCAGTTACATTTGACCAACTTCAGTGCAGCGACTGAAACCCAACATTCGCCATCAATATTCTGACCACAGTTAATCTCCACGCTTCGTGAATAGCTGTGAAAATCAAGTAAATTCGAATTTCCACTAGAGTAGAGCTTAATGAGTAAAATATGTATCAACCATAGATGCATGTTCCTGCATTCCGAGTAGGTGCTTAGTAACCGCTACTAATGAGCTATCGGGTCCGGTGGCAAAGTCTCCCGGTCTCATAATGATCAGTGGCCTATGCAGAACATGGCTGCATATATATAGTTTTAGACATGCATGTGCCCAACTTGGAATAAAGCCAGCACCATGTGATTAGACACTGACTAAATTAAGGCAATACCAATAAATGATTAGTACACAATTGTGGTATTTTTGATTAGCAACCGTTGCTAACCTTAAATAAGACATCTGGTTCACTTTGACGACCAGGTATATCTCAAATTTCACATTTGGGTATTACTAGTAACTGTATCGGAAACGCAAACGTTGAATTACGACCCTATAAGCTATAATTGCAATTTCCAGTGAACTCCCGGTAATTTCCTAGACTAAGTTTCTCGATCTTATAATTATCAATGGCCCATGGGGCACAAACATGTACAGTTTCATATCTGTGTCACCATTTGAACATAACCAATACCATCTGACTATAGACACTATCTCATTAACGGGAAAATACCATGGCCGGTTCAAAGCCAAGTATGTTATTGGGGAGAACGATCCATTAAGCCTAAGTCGATGGTTTGTCACAACAGATGGAGTCATGATACATTATGAAGGATGATGGAAGGGTCCCCTTAACTATGTTCTTCGACACAGTATTGTCCCCGCACTGTGTCACTTGTATCCTACTGTGTTGTACTATATATATATAAGACCAAGCACATAATGCACATATATATCTTCTTATAAATAAATTATCTCTTAGAAAGTGTCCAGAGATGTCTTGCCTATTTATACTGACAATTTCTTTTTATTCTTGTGGCAAAGTATTTGAGGGAGAGATTTGTTATGTTGACAAAGATGTTAATTTAGTATGTGAAACATGTATCCCGGGGGAGGTATCGAGTGGACGGAGAAAGTGTTTTCTTTATACTCTAATGAACATAATTTAAACTCCCAATTTGGATAAACCCGATCAGGAATTATAGAACAACCATCTATATAAGCCCAGCAATATTTAGCAATAAACATGGACATGATAACATTGTTTAACATTTTTAAACAATACCACCCTATCCACATCCATTTGGCTAAACATGTCATTGGCATATAGATGAGTTGTTGTAGTTGTTACGTTGATGCTGGTCGGGTTTCTCCAAATTTAATACTAAAACAGAATGTTCCATAAGCTACGGTGGCTGGTTTAGGACATGAGAATTTGTTTTTTATTTCACGAAATACTAATTTGGTGGCCACAAATTAACTAATTTGGTGGCCACAAAATACTAATTCGTGGTCACGAAATACTAATTCGTGGCCACGAAATAACTGATTAACCTTTGCATATATATCCAGATACCTTTACGCTATGGTTACACTGACTTGATGTTTTAGAAACAATACGTACGATCGCAGAGTAGCTACTATAAACCCTTTATGGCGTGGTACCCGGGCTCTATGGGGGTATGGACGTCATATATTAACTATCCCAGAGAGAACAGGGAAACACGGTCAGGTGGCTCCAAGACAAACTGACTATTCTTTAGTTTTTACCTCAAGGGATCAAATGGGAATGCCATTTCTCTCGGCATATTGGCCGATTTAAGTAAAATAAGGTTTTTTTTTAGGGTGGGCCCAAAACAAGCTTATAAATATTGACCCCTTTCAACCAAACCGATCCAAAATGGTCGCCGCTCAGAAGGGGTCAAATGGGGTACACATTATTTCTCGGTCACTTGACCGATATAGATCAAATAAAGAGTGTTGTACCGTGGTTCATAAAGAAAGCTAAATTTTCACACCCTCAGCCCACTCGAGCGAAAATGATAACTGATCAGAGGGGTCCATATATGGTACCATGGAATCCCCCCCCCCATTTTAGGTCGAACACAGTGTGTTGTAGGGTGACCCCTGAGACAAACTAAATGTTCACCCGCTTTCACCATCCCCGATCCAAAATGGCCACCCCAGATGGGTGCTGTAGGGTGGCCCCCAAGATATACTGAATGTCGTGGGTGCCCATGTAACCCACCCCAAGGACAGCGGCAACTTTGAATTGGGTTGGTGAAAGGGGTGATTACTTAATTTGTTTTACGGGCCACCACGCAACACGCTTTATCTCAAATCGCCGTGGCTCATGCCAAGATGGTGGACATCTCTATCCGCTTCCGTTACAACAGTGACTGACGATCGTATATCACAATTAGTTATTTAGTGGCCACGAATTATTTATTTCGTTACCACGAATTAGTTATTTCATGGCCACGAATTAGTTATTTCGTTACCACGAATTAGTTATTTCATGGCCACGAATTAGTATTTCATGGCCACGCAATTAAAAAATATTCCCATGTCCTAAAAGTTTTGACTGACACTTACATAAATATGACTCCCATATTTGTTAGCACACAACTCCGTATTATGCGGTACTTCGTCCTGGCAATAAACATTAATTTTGTCAATTGATGAAAAAACACCATCAATCAATGAACGGCATCCTGAAACTTTAGTCTTGATAAACATTGCATTTGTATAATAGTGGACATTATCACTGAAGCACGTGATTGTGATGTATATGATTGATGTGAACCACATTTTTTCAACTACTGTATCTGACTATATTGCATGTTAATTTTGTAAAATCACATGTAGTTACGATAGATTACACGTAAGAGCCATGCATATATGATAGCCATTAAGTTCCACCACTGTGAACGTTTGAGTAAATTGTCAAACTCTCTATAGGATCCAACATTAGTTTTGTTCGCAAATGTGGTACTGTACCAGCGGCGACTTATCTGACGACACCATTCTCAAAAATACATTCCAGAGTCATACTTGACATATGTGCACAATTTCAACTTGCACAATTCATGAAAAGGCTAATCGTGTAAGTTAATATCTGTATAATCAGGAAACGCTCTTTAAATTTTTTAAACCGTCCAAACAATTTGTTTCCACTAAAATGTCAGACTGGAACAAGTAGACTCTGAAAGTAAACCGCCATATTTGATACTTTTGTTAATTTCAACACGCACAGTCCACCAGAAGGTTAGTTATGACGATTAATATTTGTATAATAAGCAAACGCTCTTTAAATTCTTAAAACAGTCCAAAAACTTTTTTTTCCAATAAAATTTCAACTGGACACAGGTAAACTCTGAAAGTAGACACGATATTGATAAATAAACCGTTCGCATGTCGTCTTTAGACAATCCGAAATGGCGCAACCGTTGTTTTCGACCAAAGGAATCTGACTTGTGAAATCAGCGAGGGTGGGGGTAGGGGTAGCTTTTCTGCGATATCTTTACCAAAAATCGATGTATCGAAGTTTTGTTTGTGGCATATGATCAAGATATCTTGTAGATTGTTCATGTTCGTCCATATGTGATATAGCTCATTTTAAGAATATGCAATACCCTAATATTTGGGAAAGAAAATTGAAAATGCAGTCATAAATGCAATTCGTCTGATGATTTTTGATAAAATTCCACATTAAGATATGTAATTAAGTAATTTGTGGCAAGATCTCCCCATGTTTTTCGATTTCCAAGAACAAAGAAAGCCACTTACCGAACTTGCTATGCGTAATAACATGTTTTTATTACCAGGTGGACAGGAAAAAAATAGAGGGGTACACAAACAAAAGCCCCACACAAACCTGTTTCCAATAAAATATCAAGCTGGAATCAGGTAGATTCTGAAAATAGACACACTGGTGGTATAGAAACTGTTCTCATATCGCTTTTAACATTCCGAAAACGCGCGACCATTTTTTGCGACATAAGGAATCCGACTAATATCACTGACTAGAAATGACTGCAGTCTTAAGCAGGTTCCTGCTTTTATTATCTCAACTTTTGATTTGTCAAGTGACACAAGTTCGTTCTACTTCACTAGGCGCCTAGCAGTCCGTCAGTCACCCAGAATATCCACCAGCCGGGTGGGACAGAGTGTGTATGGTTGTGTCGTCTGCCTATACCGTACAACTTTAGGATCTGAAATTAAGACACAACTGTCTTCTAACATCAGCTCATGTAGCAGGGAACGTCTTCACTACCAGGTAGAAGATTACTTTAGTCATCATCATTATCGTCCCACTGATGGGAATTCGATCAGGTAGTCTCGGCGATCTTTCAAATTTGAAAGATTCCCGGGATCGTTCTGCCTATCATTGATGAACGAGAAATGAGCGCATAATTGTTCGTGGAAATCACAACATCAAACTTGAGTGGTTGTTATACTCAATCTATCGATAGGACAATCTGATGGCATATGCATATTCACCAATACAGTTGAGACCACAGGTCCTCACTTATATTACACGGACAACTTGCACAATAATAGTGCTTGCTCCCAGTTGACATCGTCAGTATTGACATACCCAACTTTTTCAACTTATGATTACACCGACCTATCATCTAAGTACTGAATTTTACCAGGTCTCTTATCTCAGAATCAGAACTGGGTGTTGCGACCATCTCAGCCAACAACTTTCAAATAAATTCTTTCAAATGCATATCACAACCTGATCATGGTAACATGGCTCTCACAGAAATTACAACTGCAGCTACACAATTCAATCGTTGGTGTATTTATCAACATATTGATCCAGGACTTAACTTTGGAGCGTCATGGGTAGGCTGTTCCAATTCCCTACCTCATCTCAATTTTAGCAGGTTTGAAATACTCACATTTGTGAGTTCTTGCTTCATGAAGTCATCGAGTTTTGCCTTACTTTGAGTGACATACATGTAACATATACCGGAGGTCTCCCGGTACACACAGTCTTAATCCACTTGTTAAAATGGGGTTTATGAAGGCGTCCTCCTACAATCATTGTTACCAGCATGGCCATTATTTATCGTTTACGAAATTCAATTACCCATATCAACGTCAATTGTGCCGTTGTGGGCTGCATCATTGACCTTATTGCCATAGAAAACTTGTGGCTTCATAGTCATCACCTCGTTTAGCCGATACCGTGATTTACAGGTGCTTCGTGTGGATCGCAAACTTCAGGGCAATCCTGAATCGAGGTATCAACTTCATCAACATAATTTCACTGAACTGGACCGATCTTTATTCGGAAGTCTATGTTCTGAACACATCTTGCTCAACGTCGACCTGTTCGTTCTTGTCGAGAGGTAACTAAGTGTCATCCGTCTCGACTCTCGATCACGCTAAGTTGGCATCAGTTTTAATCATGTTCAGTTACAACTTTTCAGGGCTGTCTCTAGTCCAACCTTTTTACATATGGTTTGTTGTATGTCTCCAGCTCTATTTTGAAGAGACTAACCACACCATCCGGTATCTGTGATAAAATGATATTCTCCATCTCGTGTACCTTATTTAGGTCATACTCTTCTTCAACAGGTTCTCGATGCTTGTACAGTGAATCTACTTGTCCAGTTTAATTATAGCCACAAGAAATTCACTGGGTCCTTCCAAGCTTACCTGTATTGACTTTCTGATGATTATATTTGATTATTTTGGTCACATTCATCTGCATGTTGACTGCGCAATGTTACAGCTGATCATATACCGGTACCTGTTTATATCTTGCGTATAGTTATATACATGTAAACTGTGTATAACTAAATGTCTAATCCATGTATAAGTCTATCGGTTTATATATATTCTTATGTAAGGTATCATTCTGATATATGTACCTTGCATTGTTAGGAGACGTTTGGTGTTTTGTCTCCTAACCAATATGAACGTTTAATACATCATGTACTCTCTTTCGGCGAGTTAACACAGATGGTTATCCTAAGAGATATTGTAGATGCTAGTCCTTCCCATGAGACGGGCGCTATTGCGCTCGCGCCCGTCCGCGCCCGCGATTCCCTATTTCAGGGTGCAAACAAATGCGCTCGTGTTTTGACCGGACATTAAACGGAAAACCGGCATTTCGTCCGGTGCGTAGACTAGCTCGCAAGTCGGAATTTCCGTCGCTTAATGTAAAACGCATTTTGATTGGACAACGACAAACTATTAACCAATAGAATTACGTATAACAGTTCATGTTCGGGATACCGGAAATTTCGCCAAATTCGTTTTCGAAATAAATTTTATTAGTTTTTAATATGGTGCTGTTATCCACTTTTCTGAACTGGACTTTCAAAAATGTTGTCGGGTATTCGACGAAATACGAAAATGGGAAAACGTTGGTTACAAAAGTATGGTGCAAAACGTGTGCAAAGCAAGCGGATCGCGTGAGAAAAACGCTCAATGGAAGAACTCTTAAGGAATTTGACGTATTCACGGAGGGGAGCAATTTTGTAAATAAATATACATTCGAAAGGCATTTAAAAAGTAAAAGCCATCAGACCGCCACATATTATGAAAACATAGAACATTCAAATGCTGACAGTGGCAGGAGTGAGAAGGAACAGGATGTTGTTTGTGATAGCTCAGGTACCTGCGGAAGGGGAGCTGGTGTTAAAAGACCCAGCAACCAGCTGCGAATTGATCATGTATTGAATGAACAATCCAGAGAGGCTTATAAGAAGCTACTCAGGACAGCTTATGTTTTATGTATAACTGGGCAACCCATTTCGACATTTAAGCCCATGGTCGAAATCCAGCGGGCAAATGGTGTGCAGCTGACTGCAGGTAAAAATAACAACCAAACCGCAGTTGAGCTGATTAACAATCTTGCTGCGGCGTCAATGAGAAAGCTTGGTATTAAGCTGGCATCGGCCAAATTTTTCAGTCTCTTGACTGACGGATCACAAGCCAGGAAAACTTTGTCTGAAAAAGAACTTGTTTTCGCTCGTTTTGTTGTAAACGGAGAGGCACAATTCCATCTTGTTGGTCTTGAGGATATTGATGACTTTGGCGATTGCACAGGGGAAAATCTTAAATCTTGTATTGACAATTTAGTTATGAATAAAGTTGGTCTAGAGGAAGAATTATACAAGAAACACTTTGTCGGTGCAACGGCAGATGGTGCTGCAGTCAACACAGGTGCATACAAGGGACTGCTAACACGACTTACATCTGATGACAGACCATGGCTGATCAAGGTGCATTGTGTGATGCACAGACTGGAGCTGAGCATCAAGAGTGCTCTGCTTGAAGTACAGCAGTTCAAAGCTATTAAGAATCTCCTAATTACCCTATTCAATTTATTGAAAAAATCTGGGAAGTTGAAACGTCACATTCGTGATCATGGTCAAAAAGTACTGGGCATGCAAGTTTTGACAATACCCAAAGTTAGTGGAACGAGGTTCATTACACACCTCAATAGAGGTCTTGATCACCTTTTACATAACTGGGTACTGTTATGCCAAGCAATTGAAAACATGATCGCGTCTGGAAATGCTAAGAAAATTGAACCGAAGTTAAGAGGCATTTTGAAAAAACTGAAGGATGCAAATTTTTTCTCATCTGCCGTTTTACTGAAAGATATAACTCAACAGCTTAGTTTTTGTTCTTTAAACATGGAGAAGGAAACTTTTCTACTTTTTGAAGTAAAGCCTGTTTTAGACCTCCTTGTCCAAAATTTGAGGAAACTTACTGAAGACGAATATATTTATCCTCCCTCAGATGATAATGTTTGTAATGAAAGAATACAGATTAAATTTTAATGGTAAAACTCTTGCTTGTAAAAGTCTTAAACTTGGGCATTGCAAAAAGAATTTGGTAAACAGACAGTATGTTGAAGTTCAGTATGATGGCATGACCGAAACAAAAAAGAAACGCAGTACGTGTACTAATATTGTCCAGGAATCATTATCTGCCACTTCAAAACGTGTTATTCCTTCACCCATTGCTTGCATCAATAACAGATTCCCTTCATTTTCAAGCAGACAGTCGTCTGAATCCCAAGAAAATCCTACATGTAACTCTCTCAATAAGGATATTATTCATAATCTTGCAGTTTTGGATCCAGCTAACTGGAGCGATCTAAAAACTGAACTTGCATCCATTGAAAATATCTTTCAGCATTTTCATGTGCCTCTTGAGTTCAATGGCTACAACAATGAATCTGTAGTAAAGCCGAGAGGAGAATGGGAATCTTTTAAGCACCTAGTGTCAAATTTTTACCCATGCATTCAGGCACCACAGTTATGGAAAAATATTTTATGCTACAGAAGGGATCAATTCCCAAATATTAGTTTATTGGGGGAACTTGTTCTGACCTTGAGCCCTAGTAATTCCATAGTTGAGAGTGGCTTCAGCTACTTAACATGTATGCTATCAGACAGAAGACTGAGCATGTCTCACTCAACTATGACTAGTCTGCTGAGACTTAAAATTGGCCACAAGTGCTCAAAGTCAGAACAAGAGCCTGAAGAACTTATTGATGCTGCCCTATTGACTTACCTTTCCAAAAGGAGGTATAAAAAGTTAGATACCACAAGTGAACCTAGTGATTGCTTTAAGAGAATTTGTGTCAAAGCTGTAAAAAAACCTATAATAAGTAATGAAAATCTTGTCTCAAATAATGATTCTGATGGTGAGAACCTGCACAGTGTATCAGTAGATCATGGCCAAGTATGTGACTCTGCCGCAAACACAAATGATGGGTCTGAATCTTTTGATTCTGAACTTTCAGATTCACAATCTGATTCATGGTCTCAAATGGATGAGGGTGAATCAGAATGTGACTCTGAAGATTCATCTGAACCGGAAGATTGAATATGCACTTTGTATAATATTAGGCTTAGGCCAAAACAAATTATACCTGTGTTTCTGGCGACATGCAAGAAAAAAATAGGGGTGGGGTATTGGCTTTTCATTTCATTTTCAACTTAAATAAATATATATAACCCAGACTGCTTCTCCTTGTTTTTAATGTACTATAAAATAATAAAACTAAGTACATAATATTATAATTTTATAGTGTAAAGTTTGATTTGGCTGTGACCTAATTAAAGTGTGGTGTAATATACAGTTTAACAGTACACGTGATGTGTCTATTTTACATGGAAATGAGTCGGTTTACACAGAAAATAAAATCAGATGCATACTAATTTTCAACTTCAATAAAATGAAAATGGTCGGGTGCCGGAATAGGGGCGGGCGGGTCACCAGAAACACAAGTTTTTGAAATTTCGGTCTGATGACAATGTCAATGATTATTGTAATTTGTTGGGAATAATAATTTGCATTCATATTTTGTAAATGATGCACACTGTTGACAAATTCAAAATACATGAGAAAATGGCAATAAGTACCCAGTCAGGGGGGGGGGGGTGGTGATGACAGGTCTGGGGTTATGTTGTTCAGTTGGGGGCTTTCTCACATTTCAGTTCACAATTTCAGATCCATGCCTGGAGTTAAGTTCACAATTCAGCATGTCCACTCTAAAATGGCTCCTATAGAGATGAGTTAAATCCTTCTCACTATCATCAACATTTGTTATGCCAACTGGCAACATACACCAGAATGCACCATTTCAAAAATGAATATTCAAAATTTTTCAACTCTAGAAGGGGGGACACCCCCCTTCCATACCATCCCCCCTTCACGGTGCTACGCACCTCGGAACCGCCCAAGGGCGGCTGAAATTTTACGAGTGCTTATTGCACCCGTCTTCAATATTACGGGTGCATTTTATAGCTCTCGTGGTATTTTGTTCCTGGGAAGGACTGAGATGCGTTCTTCATATTATACATACGTTAAGGGGCTCTATGGGAATTATAGTGAACATACATCAAGAATCAGTGGTAGTCACTGGTGCTATTGGTGGGGATAAATCACTAATAGTGAGTGTATTTGATGCACGTTTGATTAAGCCCACCTCCAGATAAATAGAGTGTTTATTGCTACGAAATCTGGTAGAATCCTAATGGTATCTGGTTTGAATAAGTCGTTATGAAATAAAAATGAAAATTTGATTTTCAATTTGTAGTTTTATGAGTAACAAAGACTTATTCAAACCAGATACCAGCCCACCCTTCCTCCCCGCCGATTGTTATACTTTGTTATGAACTTAATATAACTCGGTGTTTTCACCATCGTTTCACCAATTGAAGATGGTATGTCACGTGGAACGAGGTTCCACGAGACTTAGAATCCAGAAGTTTCGTTGCGCATGCGCATAACAAAAAAGTGCTTCTATATTTATATATTGCGATTAAAGGAACACGCTGGATTGGAATCCTAATGGTATCTGGTTTGAATAAATCTTTGTTACTCATAAAACTACAATTTTATAATAAAATTTTCATTTTTTATGGGCATCAAAATTATTATTATGAATACTTGGTGATAGTTTTGAGTTATAACATGCCCCTAATGTTTTATCCAGTTTGTTTTTAAATTCGCTATAGCATGCTTAAGCATACCCAAAAAAAATTCAACCCAAAAAATTCTTTAAAAAATGCTGATTTTACAGACCGTAAATTAGGGCCGATAAGATCGGCCCCTGCCGATAAGATCGGCCCCTAGTACTGAATGGGTTAATAAAAAAAAACTCAAACTCAATGTTTTAAATAATTTAGGAATAAACATAAAAACATGCCTGCTTGGAAATTTTTGTCGTAAAAAGTGGGAATAAAAACCTGCCTGATGGGTAATTTTGTGGGTAAAATATAAAACCTGCCTGGCCATAATCGAAACAAAAAGTGTCTGGGAAACAAATAATCAAGTTGGTATGTGGCCTTAGCTACTTACCAAAGAGGCTTTCTCAGTGAGGTAGCTAATACCAGCTTCTGGTCCGATAACTAGAACAACAGATATACTCCAGCCAGACTGAAACATATAATGGCTAAATCAGAATGCTTACACTTTACATAAATTAATTAAGCTAACAATGATGCATAAAGAATCCTTTGGTTTGATGCAATTTATCTAATGTACCCAATTGTTAAAAACATTAAAATTTTGAATCTAACCAACTGATAGCAAAATGATATTAGGTCCAGTGAATCAGACAAAATTTCAAGCAGATTCTAAATGTATAACCATATTTACACGATCCCCTGATCAAAATTAAAACTTGCAACAAACTTGTACCAAGGCAAGACTGCAAATAGTGTGGCTGTCATTTGCGGAATGAGGTCATCAGAGGGTGAATTTAGTGATGCTATCATGAATGGCGTGCTAGCATCACCAAATTCATCATCTAGGAACCTCATTCTGCTTAGGTTTAAACAAAACTGATATGGGAGACCTAGGATCAGATTCAAGTTCTCCACTTGAAGTTGGTAATGTTTACTCATTAATAATCACAGGTCTTGATTATGCTTTTTATCTTCTACAAATTAGGAGATATAGAAATTTCCCAGAAGCGAAACAGTAACTAAAAACAATGTTAATTTGAGATTATAGATACTTCCCAGTAGATGAGGCCTATTAAAGCAGAATGAGGTCCCCAGAGGGTGAATTTGGTGATGCTAGCCCATTGTGCGGAATAGTATAACTAAATTCACCCCTTGGGGACCTCATTTGCAAATGATAGCCATATTATTTGCAGGCTTGTACCAAGGGCAAAGAAAAAGTAACATGGCACTTCATTTGTTGAGCTATACTTACACCTAAAGCACATCTGAAGCGTTCTTGGTTAAATAAGCTGACCATTGAAAGTGTCTCAAAGAATTTGTACACACACTCGGATTCCGATAGCTGGGCGTACTGTTTGAAATGTTGTTGAATTGCCTTCCGCAAAACCTTTGACTGTGGAAGATAAGAGTAAAGACATAGATGGTACAGTATAAAACCAAGAAAATCTGGTACAAATAACTTTTTTCATCCAGGATAATGCTGTTCAAGATTATTTGAAAAAAGAACACTTTTGCAATAAAAATTGTTTTCATTGCATCTACAGGGCTTTTCTCTGTGTCCATGAGAGATATAATTGGACCCAAATTGATAATGCCAATTCTGAATCACAATATGAAGAACATTTTCTATACCAAATTTTTCAAGACCATATTTCTAGTATCACAAAATATCATACTCTAAATGTTTAAAGAAATAATAAATATTTAAAATTTGCTCTCAGTTCATTCCACTTGGTTGCTTCATGAAAATCAACAGGCTCAACATTATTGTTTACCTTGTATGAATCCAGCACAGTCTTTGGCAGAAATCTTTTCAATCCAATATCTTTTTCAAGATATTCAAAATTGGATTTCTTATCAAGAGCAACCTGTGGCATATCTTTGAAGAATCGTCTGAAATAAATATGACAAGAAAAATACAAAACAAATAGAAGAAATATTTTCAGATTATGTCACGGAAATATTATTTTTAAAAGTATAATACATTTTTCCTTAAAGAAAGCCTGAACACTGAACTATATGGATATATGTCCTGCTTTTGTAAACCATAGTAGGAAAGGGGTTAACTTTTTGGTCGCCTACGAACGCTCATTGGCTTGCTCGGAATGCGCAGTCCCAATATAACTCACTGTACAGATTGAATTCGTCAGTTTATTTTCAACTCAATCAGAAGATTGGCGAGTTGCGGGGTTGGGAATGACACCGCCATGGGAGGGCCCTATGATAGTTCAGTGTTCAGGCTTTCTTTAAGGAAAAATGTATTATACTTTTAAAAATAATATTTTTCCGCCAAAGGAAGCCCTCACACTGAACTATATGGATTATAATGCAAGCCCAGGAGGAGGCACGAGCAATAAAGTTAATAGCCAAATTTTTAGTAGAGGTACTCTTCTAAAACAGATTGTACCATATATGAACTCTTTAATGAATCTGTTAGGATTATTTACGTGAAATAACTCATATAGTTAGAGTGTTATATTGCTCAAATGTGTACCGTCCCCCTTGTTTTGAAACAAACATCCCATGAGGTGCCATCCAATTCATAGTTGCGAGCGAACTGAGCAAGTATAACGGAAGAAGAAACTCTTCGTTCTTCTCTGTGTCGTCTTTTTCAGCTGTCGGTTCTAAGGTCCCACCCATCAAGGTCCCATGATGCAGGATCAGGAAGGAGACTAACTCACTCTCCGCCTTAGCGACAGAACGACCTGCACAGGTGGAGGCCCACTCCGAAGATGGCGAGACAACCAAAGTTAACTAACTGCTGTTCACCAAAGAAAAAGGCAGAGAACCTGATGCCAAATTTGTGGCACAGGGATCGAGTTGAGAACCCATTAGGCCAAACGGGTTGTACAACGATAATGGAGTCAAGCCATCGGAACAGAGGGAGCCCCCACAACCGCATCTTGCAAGGTGGTCATGCCCCCTGTCGTTCTTCTTAGAACAGGTTCAGTCCTTCGATTTTGGAAAACGTAGGTGCGCCGTATATCACTCGGAGCTTTTGGGATTTGCGCGCGCCTTTTTTGAGGGAGCACAATTAAAATTAAAATTGATGAAATGACTACTGAATAAAGACAAACATGTGTATAATGCACAAGTATCATTCTCCCAGAAACACAAATAAAACATATTTATATCAGTTTTATTATCAGTTTTATCAAACAATAGTCTCTGACTGCCGTAGCTGTCAAATTTTGAAAGTTATCGATGAGCGAAGAACTGCCATTAGTTATCCAGTTAAGATGAAGTTTTTTAGTTTGACCAATGAGAGCTTGGCTGTCTTAGATTAGTAACTATCTAGAGCATGACTGAACATAAACGAGCCAAGGAAATAGTACATATCTGAAGCATGGCTGAGTTAAAGATTCCGGATGGTAATTAAGTATTTTCACTGACCAACGTTTGTCAGCAAGTCAGAATATCACAATTAGTCGACTTCCGGGTCTGAGAGCACATGCTCAGACTCGATTAAAACTTCGAACTCAGAAGTGGAATCATATAACCGCAATCAGATTCACTGTATTCCGACGAATCAACTCTTTCGTTTTGATAATATTTTGAGCATTGTCGCTGTCACTATCAGACATGATATACCGTAATCTGCATAAATTTATATAATAGTATTCGCATTGGTACAATTTGTCCAAATGAATCCTCGAAATACTGCAAGGTGAAACATAAACGCTGCCGCCAAAGTCAGTCTGCTTTTTGCGGGAACTCGCACGTGCAGTAGTTGTGACGAGGTGTCACCCCAATCATTGAGTGCGAAAGAAGCCGCTTTGATCTTTGCTACCAGGTTCGTAATCAACGTCATCACTGCTGAGAAAGATTCATGGTGAATAGTCTTGTTGGCGTTTAACCATTGGTGTGTTGTTTGTTAAAATCTCGTTCACTGGTTGCAAATTCCGATGCGCGCATTTGATATTTTCGGCGTGCGCATTTAATAACTCGCAGGTTTTTAGATCCGCGCACGCCAAGGCGCGCAAGCGCAATTGCGCGCCTTAAAATGCAGGTTCCTTGTTTTTCTACTACTGATCACATGTCTCTGAGGTACCTATGCATCACAAGATCAGACAGAAACCCTGTGATACAAATCTTACGCGTATATAAATATATAAAATGATATAAAATATATATCAAGGTGATATATAAGTCAGCAATGAGATCATGTCAGAAGGCCCTACCAAAGCTGCGTCCACCAATCCAATGGCGGAGCCCGAGCACAGATCCCTAGCATGATCCAATGTATCACTAAATATAGAGATATAGCCCCTGAGAGAACATGGCTAACAGCCATAAGCACCGGGAGCTCATGGCCGAACACCGCAGGTGACCAGAGCAGCCACCGGGAAAGCAAACTGCTACTCTCAGGAGCCAAATAATAGCGTCTGTACGAGTATTAATTTTGGAGAAAATTCCCAACGATCACCATCATTTGTAATGGAGACATATAACAAAATTTTCAATCACTACTATGATGTTCAGCCTAAATCCCCACACCATTATTAGGCCCCCACGACCATTAGACACCTGAGAGCAGTCCACGTTCCCAGTGGAATGCCCACCGCGATCTGAATTTAAGAAATTAAGGTGCGCAGACCGTGTCGATATACGAAATAGTCAAATAGTTGGCTCTTTGACAACTGAAATCAGTTCAAATGATGTACAATGTAATCAGATGATAAACACAGGTAAATTGTCACCATACAGAATATTAATTTCTGAGCCTCTGCCCAGAACATCATGTCACTTCCCCCCCCCCCCCCCCCCCAAACATGCAGCAGAATGACCTAGGTGTGTGATAGGTAGGTTAGTGTGAGGCATGCAGCAAACTAGGGGAAGACCCGCTCTAAAATGGCTCGCTGATGAAGGAAACAAATGAAATTATCATCCTCCTAGTAAAGGACACACATCCCTTTATAATGTTGTTACTTATTGAATTTTAAGAACCATGATAGAGAGGAGCTCCCCCGACCTAAGTGGTCTTGTTGAAGGCATGTTTAAGGAAAATAGGACAAATCCAGCATAGACCGAAGCGAGCAGAGTTGTCAGCATGGTTTCAGGCCCTTATGATTGGGCGGCTGGTGCCATGTGGTTGGGATCCCCTCATATGGGTTGGTCCCTGCCTGCAAGGAAAGGTCTGTAATGCTAGTCAATGAGCTTACTCGAAAGCTGAGCTGGACAGCGCAAACGTCTTTGCCTGTTTTATTGTCGAATATAGGACAAATCCGGCATATACCGAAGCGCGCAGAGTTGACAGCATGGTTTCAGGCCCTTATGATCGGGCGTCTGGTGCCATGGGGTTGGGATCCACTTGGACTGGGAGGTCCCCTGCCTGCAAGGAAAGGTCTATAACGCTAGTCAATGAGCTTCCTCGAAAGCTGAGCTGGACAGTGCAAACGTCTTTGCCCGTGTTATTGTCTATTGTCTATAGGACAAATCCAGCATAGACCGAAGCATGCAGTGCCCTGTTAATTTTATTACTATGTGCCAGATAATCAAATTGATATTGGTAATATGAGTATGAAGAGCCATGAGATGTACTCTGTCGGCAAGGCCATTGGCAGGGTCGTTGTGGCACGTGACAAGAGAAATGCTTTCCATGTAAATGTGCTTCATTCATGTGTGAAGTCTATTGACCACCTTACCTATGAAATGTATATCACAGGTAAGATAGATCGAGTTCTCGATGCATTTTGAAGACGGTGGTATGAGTGCGCAGGGCGTGCCAGGAGGGCTTGAGAGTTCATAGTTCAGTAGGAAGAAGCCTATAGATGAGATAATCCGTGGATAGGAAATCACGATCCGCAGCTTCTGCCTTACCGATGCCAGACTGTGACGACCGAAAAGACCCACAGTCGGACGTATTGTGCGCAGACGGGTCGTCATCGAAAGCCTCAGACGCCTTGGGGTGTAAGGATAGCATGTCGCTCCCTGCCCTAGCGTCGGAACGACCTGCAATGTCCATAATGGACGACAAAACACTAGAGGGAGGCCCATTCCGGCAATGGCTCAATCGAGGTGTAAATACCTCCCATGGAATTTTAAGCTACGGCCAACTGCTTGAGCAAAAGGCTGATAAACTGAGTTCCAATTTTGGAGTCCAGTGTCGAAATGAAGAATCCCATAGCCAAAACTGGTTTCTTCTGATAACCAGAAGGAGGTGGAGCCATCGGACTGGGGTGAGCCCCCCCCCCCCCCCCCCCCCCCCCCCCCCCCCCCCCCCAAATCCAGGTGGTCCCGACCAAGCTGAATGTCCTGTCCAAGCAGAAAGATGGGTTTCAGCAGAGCGTGACCAGGGGGACCAGACTTGCTACCACATGGGTAGGGCCACTGCCCTATGCTGAAGTCGCCGTAGGCCGCCCAGCCGGTGTCGTTACAGGGATGGTTCCAGAGATTTTTTGGGTTCACCTGTTCTGTATTTGAGTATGTCCCCATATAAATTTGGATGTTAAAAAATTCAGTACTGGACACTTGATTGTGCAAATAAAGGCTCTATATAATAGACTATATCAGCTGCAGGTTGATGATTTGCATTACATGTGTTTGAATTATAGAAAAATTCCTTGAAAATATGGAAAATCCAACTTGAATAAATACTATTCACTTGGAATTTGGGGACATTTGGGTCTCCAGAGTTTGGGCGCCCAAACCTGTAACAGGTATCAAAACATCCCTGGATCCTTCTCTGGTCGTTACGTTCGCACGCGATTTGGCAACTTCAGCACACAGAACCGCTCGCGCCGGTGTGGGACCAAATGTCCTGGGGGTCCCAAGTACCCCGGCATCGCCACCGGTTGCCTCCCCACTAATTGATTGAACACCGAGGCATAATCGGGGGGAGCGTGAACTGTTCCTGCCCGAGAAGAGATCCGACCGAGAAATACTAGCCGGGAAGGATCCAGAGATGGTGCAAATAAAGGCTCTATATATCATAGACTATCTCATCTGATTTTCATGACAAGATGTTGAATTATAGAAAAATTCCTTGAAATAATGGAAAACCAACTTGAATAAATACTATCCCCATGGAATTTGAAAACTTTAGGGTCTCCAGAGTTTGAGCGCCCAAACCTGTAACAGGTATTAAAACATCCCTGGATCCTTCTCAGAAATTTACAAGCCCACCGGTTCAGACCGGCTTGCTGAAGCGGCTGGTGTATAATCTAGTCCAACAAATTAGACTATTCGGATTAATACATATTTTAATATTTGGACATTTACGATTGTATTAATCCTTCTAGTCTAATAAAAGAGCTGAAAGCAAAGTTAGCACACATTTTGAAGCAGGTCAACATCAGTGACCACCGATATGACCCCATCAAAATACCATTTTCTCTTACATTATCTACAAATACATTAGTCTTACCTGTAGCGGAGATAGTATTCTTTGTGTTCACACATAGATTGTGATATAAAAGTTGTCAGAATTACAGATTTGTTAGTTTAATCCCGGATTGGAAAACATATCACCATTTTCAAATACAAATAAATTATGTTAATTTTGCGTGTTTTCCCAGATTTCTGATCTATTACGCATGCGCGTGCTTTCGTTTTCGTATGTGTTCGCTAGCGTAGACGGGTTTGAATATTTCTGTCGGTTGAGTTGTTATAAAATTATATGGATTAATAGTGACACAAATTTATGCTAGTTAGTTCAGTCATGATATTTAACATTCCAACAAAAGGTATGTGTTTTTTATTTGTAGTTTTATTTGTGTCATTAGACGTGAACAGTGTAAGTTAAAGGGGCATGCCCTTGCCACATAACTCTTGCGGCTTCGTAGCGTTCAAAGTTTTCACGTCCTTTGTTGGACGATGAGGGATTAAGACCACATAAATGTCCAAATATTAAAATAGGTCTTAATCCGAATCATCTAATTTGTTGGACTAGTGTATAATCGCAGCTATTGTTCATTAGACCTATATACAAGGTAGATTATTAATCGACATACATCTATGACATGGCTGAGATTTATTCATAGTACTACGGTACTACTGTCATATGAAGTTATTGTTATGCATGTGACATTGATAAACCAAGATTTAATCAACTTTGTAATCAACTTCAAGTTCAAACGTGATTAACACATCTGGATCATTTGAATTGAAACATAAAACAACATAGTATTATGTGAAAGCACGTTGTTCATAACATGATGATAGATAGCGTCAGTAGCGATGGAATTATTGCTAAATAAATTTACACGCGTTAAAACATCACAATTAATAATTCCCACGAAATTAGGATACTTCCGGTAGTGAAGCACGTGGCATTATTCAATCTGACAAATTCTATCATACCTTATAGGAGCTATAATAATTCCACAGATGCATTTCTCACAATAATTGATGCGCGTCGTAAGGCCTTGAAATGGCGAAATGTCGATTTTCATAGTCTATAAATCTTTAATGACAAGTCACCGCGCACCGCCTGATCGAAAACATGGAACAAATGTAGGTCGGAAGCGAAACGGTCCGTGAATTCGAAACGATAATTATAAAAATCCATATAGTTCAGTGTGAGGGCTTCCTTTGGCGGAAAAAGTCAATTTATTATTTTTGAGGCCCGCAAGTTTGGTCCTAAACCCTCCCCCCGCAAGTGAAATATGTCATGTAGTCATCGACACCAATGGATGATTGTGTTTATTCCAGAATTACAATTTTGTAGATAATAAGTGACAAAATAGTCCCTGGTCATCTGACTTTCAGTTGTGCGGATGAACACGTAAGGATTCCGCCAGACCTCATTTTTCGACATTGGCTCAGAATTTATAGATGAAAGAGGCCTATTTGAATGCAAAGGATATGTGAAATATTAATGACATGATAAACTGTCTTGGAGATTTGTCCATATGTGTTGGACATCAGACATTTTGACAGATGCAGACCTACGAAAGTTCAAATCACCTATAGGTATAATAAAATCATATCGTTAAAAAGAATTTACCTCATTTCGATACAGGCCAGACGAATAGCAACCTCACAGTCTATCTGTTCAGCCACGTATCTCATATAATCGTTCCTAACCTGTGAATGTTAAATAATTGAAAAAGAATAAATGGAAAAATATCTGTTTCACAGGAAAATGAAAGACCAAAAATGTTTTTTACAGTAACCTACAATATTTAATGAGACGTTTGCTTACTCGAATCTATTATCAAACTAATGACAAACATGCCCGATGAAAGCATTATAATCATTAAAATCATGGACTGATTAGTCACTCATGAACATCATGAAGTTTCAACACACAATTATCAGCTAGACCAGATAGCTCTGCTCAAAATATCCCACCAAGAGTACTGTCATATATGGACTATTACTCTCACCTGCCAAATAATAGTGCTTGCATCTGCTTGCATGATTATTTAATTGCAGTCAAAAATACAACCCTGCACTATTCTTAGGCAATGAGACATATAGTGAAATTGCCCGCACTGTTATTAATTTCAGTCAATAATACAGCCCTGCACTATAATTGGGCCTGAACTATTATTTGGCTGGTGAGAGTAGTTATCACTGCTTCAACCCTTTCTTTACTAAATATTCATTGACGAGTAGTTCCCTAAGGAAATGTTCAGATAATAAGTTCAATAAATGGCCATTTGTTGAACTTATTATCTGAACATTTCCCACCAATGAATATGAATGCTTTTGCACTTGTATCTTTTTGAATGTCTGTCATCTGCTTTTATTACCTGCATGTCCCTATCAAATGAATAATAGACCAATCAAATGTATACTTTTATAGGTGAATGGGAGAATCCATTTGCGCTTGCGGTCACCCAGGGGATGGACACGCCAGCGATAGCTCTTCGCTAATCCTCTGAGTGGCCGTTAATTTTTTTTGTCGGGCTTGGCTGACCATGGGTGATTTAATCCCCAGCCAAGTCTGCAGCGTGCTCAGCGCTTACCAGTCTGCCCATTGTATTAGCTGGTCTCTCCATGCTAATACGGGCAGACTGGATGTGGTTTTGAGGTTCCAGGTCACTCCAGGAGAACCCTCTACCGGCCGTGGCCTGGATGGACCTACCAGACTTCACCGGACAGGGGCTACCAAGATCGCCGGGAAGAGGAAAAAGACACCCTCAAGGCGCCGCAGAGATGTCATCAGGAGGGCCAAGTGGAAACGGGGTACTGAGAGACACCCAGTTCCCTCCCACTTGGCCTCTGGACCAAAAGATATGCCTGCGGCCGATGTCATCACCACCGACAGGAACAGGGATGCCGTAGTCAACCCGGATGTCTCTGCCATCAACGAGGACAGCAGAAAGGGGGACACCGACGTCACTCCGGACGTCCCCGCCGCTGTCTTCGCTGTGGAGTTGGCAACACCACCTAGCCAATCTCCACCAGCGGCGGAATCTACCACCACCACCGGCCGAGATACCTGGAGAGGCCGGCGTCGCCTACTGAAGATGAAGAAAAAATAGCCTTGATATTGAAACAGATGAAAGACATGCAAGAAGAACATAACAAATGGAAAGAAGATCAACAGCGAGAACAACAACATCCTGGACAAACAACATCAATGTCTCCTCCATCTTCCAGTGAAAAACAACAAGCAAAGAGAAGAAAAAAGAAAATATGACAAAATATTTGTTAAAAAAAATGTTTCTTTTTTTATGTTTTTGAATTAAAGCTTAAAATGAGGGGTTGGGGAATGGGCCTCTTGGGGAATGGGCCTCCCAAACCACAAACCCTGCTGTCTGATATTCATTTGGAGAGGTGTTCATGGAAAACAACATATAAAACAAGTGCAGTAGGATTCTTATTCATTGGTGGGAATGTTCAGATAATAAGTTCAAGATGGTTTGTTGAACTTATTTCCCACGGGAACAACTTGTCGATGAGTATTTTATAGTTTCGAAAGGGTTAAACAGAAGCTATTTCTCTACTAACCTGATCATATAAATAGTAAAATGTTACTTTATCTTTATGGTGTAGTTCCTGGTAGCTTTTTGGGAGATATCGAACCTTTAACTCATATCTGAAATATTAAAGATAAGTGAGATAATTACCTTCATTTCTGCTACATTTTATTACATTTGAACAAACCAAAGCAAATGTTAAATGATAAACTTGTTATTGTCTTGAAAATAGGCAGTTCTTGAAGTACTTTTGAGTAAATTGAGTCTATAAAGTATCTTCCTCACTAACATTTGCAGTATAAATTGAGGATATTTATGGGCCAGATGCATGGTTTACATAATTCCAGGCAAAAATTGCAAGAAATTTTCAACAAAGATTTCACTGGCGGAAAATTTTGAATTTCACATATTTCACATATCTTCATTGTATATAGGATCTTAACAAGTATTAAGAGTAGACCAAAACAATTCATTTTAACAGATTTAACAGGTTGAAAATATCATTTTCTTTTTTGTCCCTTTAAGTACCAATATTGTCCCTTTAAGTACCAATAACTGCTAGAATTTATATATATATTTTGAGACTTCCGTATATATATATGTGTGTATATATGTGTGTGGGTACTTCATAGAATCGAAAACGACTGGTTGGATCGAGCTCAAACTTCGTATATAAGGGTAAAAACCCACGGGGATCGTCCATGTCGCATTTTGGACAAGCTCTGAGCACTCATTCTCCACTCCCAATCAATAAAATCACTGCAAACACGATGGGGTTAATAGCGTTGATAGTTAAAGAGCGTTTGTATATGACGCGTCGCTATAAAAGAGCGTTTGTTTACAATTCAGCGCAACGTTATCGCTCGAAATTTAGCATCGAAAAAATTTATTATGCAGAGAGATATACGGGAACAATACTTTTGAGTGCTTTCCTATGCGGAGAGATTTTATTGGAAGTCATAATACTTTTACAATTGGATCAGACGCAGTTCATTTACAATTCTTTGTGAATAGCAACACTGCCATTCGTTCGAGTTGCTTTAGATCAAACAATATTCTCTGTCGCACTCATATTTCGTCATTTACGAATCCACTGTAATCGACCTATTTTTAGAACGCAACACATGATACCAAACAAAATTACGTCGCGTTGGTGATGGCGTTCACGACGGGATTAATTGACTGTCCGCTCTTTGCGGGGACTATTGACCATCTCGTAAGGGTGGACAACCTGTCAGGGGCTGCTCAATGGCCACGGGCAGGTTAAAAAAAATCATACCTCTTTTAGGGACGGTATCATAATTTCTCTCGATTAAAAAGTCTGTCGTTCCTAGGAACGGGGAAGTTTTTCATCGTCTGGGTCTGGGCGTGTATAGAGATGAGCATGTTGTGTGATTCTTACGTACTTGGGGCTTCCTAAGAACGTGGATTGGGTAAGTTTTTCTGCCCTAGGTGATCTTCACCTTGAAACGGGTACCCACAAATGATATATATTGATTGAGCTCAAACTTGCTACCTACGGGAAGTGTCGTGGACTGGTTAAATTGTGACCCCGACCTGACATAAAATATTGAAAAACCAAAAATTAAATTAAATTAATTCAAAAATTCAGTAAATTAAAAATGCACATTTGACTCATGTTATAAACAAAAAATTAATATTAACTCATTGAGAAAAAAAATTTAAATTAAAAAATTAATTCAAAATTTTTAAAATTGTCATGTTTCTGACCAACCACGCCAGTGGCGGGCTAACCTGCTAGTATATAATAATTTCACACAGCAATCCAATCACCAAATAGCTTATTGCCATGGTTCTTGCTCTTTGTGTCATAATGTTTAGTAATTTTTAATTGTATGATATAACATCATACCCCATATATCACAATGAAGAAGAAAGGAGCCAACATTATTTCTGCCCAATGACAAACAATTTTGATATGCAGACTGGTCCACTCAAGCAGGGAGCAATCGACTGGAACTTGACCACAGTCTTAAGAGAAAAAGAGATATCTAGTCAGCTGGGGATTTGGCCATGGACATATGACCTAAAACTCATCTCAGCCCAATTTTGCATTGATCAGCTGGCATGACATGAAAATTCTCAAATATAGAAAATTATTGGGTGGTTGTCATTCTAAATGAAAATAATTATGAAATTTCTTGAATCTAAAATTTATTAGGTTTTCTCCAATTTTCAGATATGTTATCATGGATATATAAACTGCACTGAAAAAAAACTGAAAAACTGAACAAGTAATATTTTACAGAAGTTCTTGGTACATAAAACAAAGAAATTTTGACTATTTTTGCAAGCCATAAAAGTAAAATAAATCGGGTTAAAATTTCCATTGAAGTTGGTGGATCTTGAATATAGTGTCACAGTAATTGCTTGTACCAAATTTAAACAAGTGCATCATCCAGAGTGTCCCCCACCAAGGTGGCTTTCTGCTGAGGTCTATTCATTTTCTAATGTGGCTTAATTTGAAATATGTTTTAAACTGGCATGTACAGTACTAATACCAAAAATTATTGAAATTGGTTCATATTTTGGTTTGAGTTATCAAGCCGAACAGACAAAAATTGAGAAATATTGCCAAACTAAGGTCGATAACTCAGACAAAATAAAAATACAAACAATATCATTGAGCACTCTTTTGAAAGCACTCGTGATGGCAAACTTCCATTCAAATTTCAAACTACAAAATTTCATTCAGATCCAATAACTCATGGCTGAGATATATCTGTACACCGACAAAAAGAAATGATTTCCAGATAAACAAAGGGTAACCCTAAAATGGAAACGTGAACGTCATTTACCCCTCATTTGAAAGCAGTCATAATGTCGAACATACATACCAAATTTCAGTTAGATCCTATAACCATTATTATTATTATTATTATTATAAAAAATACATTTCAAATGCTTTCCACAATCAATTAGTTCCAATGCGCGTACAAAATAGAAACATCCTATACACAAACAACAAAATATCATTTTGTCCTTGCAGCCTGCTAGGCGCTATTAAAGATGTAACAATATTGTAGTATGTACAAAATAGAGAAATCCTACACAAAAACATATTTATTTGATTGATTAATATTTATTTATTCATTGATTGAGATATATGCGAGGATGGACAAAAAAAACCCACATTTCCAGATAAACAAGACAGGTGCTGGCAGCCATGTTTTCTTTAAAATTTTGGGGAAAGAATTGCGAGCTCGAGAGGCCACCCCAAAGATCCAAATGAAGTTTGGTGATGATCGGATGAGGGTTGCGGTCGGTAGGGTGTGCAGAAGGTTTTAGTCATGAAAAGAGTAAAATCCATTTTAACCCTAAGTCCCATTACTCAATGAGGGCTCATGAAAAATAAATGGAACAATCTCGCCGCTTGTAAATATACTCTTTCCGCCATGTTGGTTATCAACACAATGAAGATTATTAAAATTGGAGAGACAATGACCAAGATAATGAGCTTAAAGTTGTAATGGACTCATGGACGGACAGATGGTCTCATGGAGCCCATTACTATATCCCTTGCCTAACTTCGTTTATGGGGAATAAAAAGAAATTTTAGACAGATTTGAGAAAAATAATACTGAAATATCAGGATTTTTTTGCAAAACGTGAATATGACCTTTAACCTTTCCATGACTGGAGCTTCTTGAAATTTTGTGAAAACCCGGTGCCAATACATTTGGTTATATATGAGAGGCTCCTATAGGGAGCCTCACATATATATTGTGTATGCTTTATTCTCTCATCCAAGTAAATACATTACATAAAAAATTACATAAAGGATATTGAGATATTAACTAGAAGTATATATACAATAGACATAATATAGCAATATATATAATAGATATGTACATATGGTTCCGGGTCGATGGCTTGTTTAAATTCGATGAGTATAATGAGTATAAGTGAATGCATTGGCCTAACAATAAACCTTGACCTTCTAAGCAAGTGCGTTCTCTTATATTTGCACTGGCACAGGATCTTTAATGCTGCACCAGTGCAGCTCCCGTCATTAAAGGGTTAATATGCACTTGGTCCTGGAAAGTGCTTTAAAATGCTGTATGATTATCAAAATGTTGCCCTTTCAGCATTTATGCCACTACTTGTGACTAAAAAGTGCCAATTTCTGGACACTGTGCCCTTGCTCTAAGTTACTTCTGGCACACCTGTTGATTTGATCAAGTTGATTGATATGCTATGAATGAATGTTCATATGATATGATTTTCATAAATAAATTCAAAAAAGTGGCACATATCTTAAATATCATCTAGTGTCATAAGATAGGGACAGCAATTTAAAATGGTGTTGAACAAATATAAAGGCTATTAAAATAAGCACCTATGTTTTCAGGCAGTTATATAATGGAAAGTTTGGATGATGGAGGGACAGGCTCTTTAATATTATTTTTTCTAAGAATTCTAGAAAGTAATACAATAGATATATGGATAATTTTATAAAATATAATTCTATCTATATATTCTATAAAATATCTCGAGCAATACATAAAATCTTCCAATTCTTTTTACCTCATTGTTTTTTTTAAGTTACAACATTTTCAACACAAATCTATTTAGTTTTCTAAGTATGTAGTAATTGGAGTTTGAGTTTTGAACTCTTTGGAAATGATATGATAAATTTGCGAATATAAACATTTGATGAGGCCATCATTGGGTAATGAGGGAATAGCCTGAGGACACAGCATTTCTATTTATATGGCCTAAATAACTGCTGTAATATAATCAGGCAGCAACAAAAACAGATATGTGACCTTCTAATGAAATTGAATATAGTATTGTCAAGGATTTGCTTTACATTTTGAAGAAAGAGCAGTCAGCTGTACCTAAATACGACTGTTTAAATTGCATTTCAAAAAGATGCAGATATGTAACTGTAGTTATCCTAAAACCAATAAAACTAAAATTTCTAGGAAAAAATTGCCATAACTCTAAAATCTATGGACAAATCCTGATTTGATTTGAAATAAAAACACACAATTCACAGGACTCTACTAAACTGCACCATTAACTATATACTATTCTAAACTAAATGGATTCTCCCACTCAGTCATGAAAGAATACATTGGAAAAGTCTATTATTCATCTAGAGGGATGTTCAAATAATAAGAGCAGACGACATATAGATGAAATGCTAAAACAAGGGCAGAAGTATTCATATTCTTTGGTGGGTAATGTTCAGTTAATAAGTTCAGCAAACAACCTGTCATTTGTTGAACTTATTATCTGAACATTTCCAGAGGTAATTACTTGTCAAGGTTATAAAGAACATGTTTGATTTCCTATCTAAAGCTGAAGTATATCTCTTTATATCGGTATTTACTATTTACATATCTAACACCTTCCTCAAACTGGCATCTTCATGGGATTACTATCGAAACTTCAAAAAGGGAAAGAAAATACTGATATTTCTTCAATGATGGTATAATGAAGTTCTTACCTCCATTCCTCAGGCAGATGCTTGCATTCATACTTCTGCCGAACTTGGTACATCGTAAGATCTCGCTGCAACCATGTGCTCTCATCTGTCTTTATATGGACAAGTTTGAGCGCATAGCACTTAGAGAAAAACCTTTCGCCAGCTGCCAGTCTACCTACCACAAGATTAATGATGTCCTGTGGAAATACAAATGTATGTGTTTGGGAAGTTATTCTAGTTTAAACAGTATTTATTTTCCCTCTATGGACATTCAGATAAATAATTACAATGGATACAAATTTAGAAGAAAAATGGGATTAGGCAACAAGCCATAGGCTTATTTGAAGCCCTCTCCCTTGACAATGGTGTGGCCCTACTTGACTGCAAGTAAATAATAGAGGCATAAAAAAGATCCAAAGAAAGAAGAAATTTGAGGTGGGAGGCGAGACAGAGGGACAGAAGATAATGTCAGAATTTAGAGAGAAGATTAAAGAGTACATGCAAAGTGTGAGGTGTAATTATATGTCTGAACATGCATATAATTCATTTCAAATAAACCAAAAAGATATTTAGGGAAGTTATTCTAAACAGAGGTGTGACAGTGTGACTGTCCCAGTGAGGCCACCAATATGTCATGCATGTGACCACACTCAGGGTCGCCATATTAGAGTATTGGGCACAGAAACAAGTCATACATACAATAAAATTTCAAGTCAGAATTTTCATGGTCAATAATATGTCTCATCATAGGTTTTTATTAAAGTTGATCTGTGTGTGAAGTTTAGAAAAAAATCAAGATAAATAACTGACATATATGAGTTTGAATAATATAAATTTCCTATTCAGGTCAAAATACTGCAAGTAGAAGTAGTCACACACTACCCATAGGTCGATGGGGTGGTAGGGGTGGGGTGCAAAAGGAGCATCTTACTGGCTCCAGCAATGAAAGACCATATGTTCAATAGTTAGAAACATGCAATTTACAAAGCGCAAACAGGGATATTTCTTATTTTAGCCGGAATATATACAACTCATGAGATAATTAAATTTGTCAATATCTGTTACCACATGAATGTTTTTCTGAAAACTTTTAAATCTTTGGATGAGCAGCTGGAAAGTATGATCTATCATAAAGTCAAGAAAGAAGGTACAATCAACCAATAGAGGGTTAATGCAATTGGAAAATAGTAGGTAGACAGAATGCACTAAATAATAAAGTACCTAATTTATTTGGATAATATTCATGGAACAACTATAGAATGTTCTGTGCGCATCTTAATTTCTCATGTTTTTTTTCTTCATTTTCTAAGATACAGTAATGCCCTAAATAATCGACTCCTTAACCACAGCATAATTATGGGTAATTATGTTGGGGTTAAGGAGTCAATTATTTAGGGCATTACTATACAAATTATCACTGTCGAACATTTAATAACTTAATAAGATAAAGATCAGCAAAGACAGGAACAAAATTGAATGTAAATAAGAAGAATAATTATTGGTCATGTTTTAATAATGGTACAAATGTACTGATTCATAGAAAGCATTATTAAATTCAGGATGAGAGTTATAGTTCAAGTGAGTTAAGTGGTTGTCAGTGCTTCTCAGGAAGTTATTTAATTTACTGAATGAGTCAAATTTATATAAGAACACGTGTTCTCAAATCACATTTGTCATATTGAAACAGGAAAACGAAATGAACGGAAAATGACACTTTGACAGAATCTACTCTCCAATAATAAATAACATTTATTAAAAATAGATGGCCACTGGTGGCCATGTTTTTCAACGAATTTCAGTCACAATAGGAGGCTCCCATCTAGAGGTCACCCCGAACATCTATAGGAAGTTTGGTGATTATCAGATGAGTGATGTGGTCTGTAGGGTGTGCTAAATGATTTAGTCATGCAAAGATTAAAATCCAAGATGGCTGCCAGTGGTAATGTTTTTCATCGAAAAAATTTCAAATTTGATAGCTACCATTTGGAGGTGATTCTAAAAATTCCTGTAAATTAAAAAAAAAATTCTTCAATAAATGGGGGCTGAAATCCAAAATGGCTGCTGGCGGCCATGTTTAAAAAAAAAAATTTGGTCAAAATAGGAGGCTCCCATCTATAAGTCACCCCAAAGATCCATCTGAAGTTTGGTGATGATCGGATGAGAGATGTGGTCTGTATAGGGTGTGCCAAAGGATTTAGTCATGCAAAGAGTAAAATCCAAGATGGCTGCCAGCGGCCATGTTTTTCATCGAAAATTGTTCAAATTTGATAGCTCTCATCTACAGATGATGATCACAATCATGCCTGCAAAATTAAAAAATGATCCGGCCATGAATACGGGCCATGTTTTTCATAAAAATTCAGAAACATTTGATAGCTCCCATCTATAGGTCACTCTGAAGCTACATATGAAGTTTGGTGAAGATCGGATGCTAGGGATGTGGATGCCAACCCATGACAATAGCTCAAACTTTACAAAATGGAAAATTTAAATGATTCACAATTATTTGGCACCAATGCTATTTCTTAAATAACCTAATGAGACCTTCAGATATTCAGACACTATTTTAAAGACATATTGTGTACTTATTTTAGTTACCAAACAATTTAGCAAACGATAAAGAGAGTTTATGTTTCCTTATATATAAACACAAGCTGAAACAGGCTCCCTTCAGAAGACTTTATTCAATGGCATAGAGGCCTGCAACCCCTAAGAGCATGGCTTTAATTGTGCACTTTGCGTATATTTTTATATTTTAACAATTTTGATTTTTTTTAAACAATTCATTTAACCCTTTACCCAACAAAACGGCCAAAAACGCCCAAATAAAGCTTCAACAGCCTAAAATATCTTCGGTCTGTCTCAATAACACCATACAAATAATGATATCATTGGAACCGGTTCATTGACCACATTGTGATGGTTACAGTTATGCCCTGTGCCAATGCATTCTCTTATATATGCGAGTCGACCATAGGTCGCCTCGCATATATAAGAGAATGCATTGGCCTTTTTAATGACACTTTTTACCATTTATTCTTACATTCTTTAACAATTTTATAATTTTTTCTTACATTTTTTAACAATTTTTATAATATTTTTCTACATTCTTTGACAATTTTATCATTTTTAATATGTGTTAAGCCAATGCATTCTCTTATATATGCGAGTCGACCATAGGGCCGTTCTGTTGGGTAAAGGGTTAAACAATAAAAAATTTAATTTCGAAATTTTTTTTGGTTTAGATTGAACTATGTACTTGCTCAATTTAACAATAAGAAAAAAATTAAAAAACAGAATAAAAATTTGTTTTTAAATCAAAATTTTGAAGAAATAAAATAACCCTTTTACAGAACATCTGCCAGTGTATCCGAAATCACAACACCAAATTTTGATGAAATCGGTCCAGGGGTCTGGGGGGGGTCATATCTTTCTGGGCTTCATAGCCTATATTTATCCTTCTCACCTTTACCAACACAGAACTAAGCTACAGATCTGCTGTATACGCAATCCCGCACGAGAGGTATCGCGTTCCGCCAACAAATCGAGTGCGATAATTCGTCAAAATCCAGACACTCATGCGTTTCTATTTTTATTACATATCTCCGTATCATAGTAAGTTGACTCACAATCGTACATCTCCGGTACAGAAAATTTGAATTTAATTGAGTTTTAATGGCATTTTAGGATTAACGCAACAATCAGACAGGGAGCCCGTCTATCCGCGAATGACCTTGACCCATCTTTAATGATGCGTTTGAAATTAAATTCTGTGCCTCGACAAACATATTCTTGAAATGAAACTACTTGAATGATTCATCTCATCGATTGATCGCTTATTGTTTCTTTATTTGTCGTGATTGAAAAAGTAAAAATAGTAACGGCGAGAACAAGTCTAACAACACTGAATGAAATAGTTCCGTCGACAGATTGCACTAATGCGATTCTGAGAATTATCACACGCCTGGACAAGCCTGGATATAAAAAAAATTTGAGTGTCTGACAAAATGACAGGCACCAAAGATTCGGCGTCTGACATTTGAAAAGTGTGTCTGTCATTTACCTGGTATCAATAAATAGCAGCAATTAGTTGTTTTTTAGCCCATTCCAATGCACAAATTAGATTCATTGATGTACCATGTTATGAATTATGGTGTTTTACATCACTTTTAGCTGAAGCTCATATTATGTCATAATGTGACAGGGGTGCAAAGTCAGACAAGCCTGTCATTTACAGTATGTCTCTGCTGAATTCTTTTCCAGTTTCAAAAATACTATTACATTATTAGGCAGTGGTTACCAAGGCCCTGTTTCTTCTCAGTATGTTAGCCCATGCCTAAGTCAATAGACAAGAACTGACACGTCACACATGTGACTGTTGTGACATGCTACCCAGGAACCACACCGGATCACAAATTTGAAGTATATGGGATGTCCCGGACATATATATTTTAAATAGAGGCTCTATTTTCATGCATGTTTTAAAAACTACCCGGTATGAATTTTTTCGGAATTTCTTCCGCTAAATCTCCAACTAACACCCTTAACTTGTGGAATATATTACACTTGTGCTGATTTAACTTGTGACATCTCCGTGTATCTTACGTCAAACGAGAAAAACACGACGAAGTGTATTTCTTGGTTGGTGTTTCCCCCCAGTGGCAGCCATTTTTTCTGTGTTTTTCACGTTCTAAAAATAGAAAGTCGTAAATAGTGCGGACGTGAAGGCAGCGATAATTCACAGTTTGCGATCAATCATCAATCGCGGACAATTTAGGTTAGAGGTTGCATTAAAATCACATTTATAGGTCCTGTATACGGAACGGATCATTAACATGTTTTCGGTAAAACGCGTTGTATTGGTGGGGGGATTTGATATTTAGTGCACAGTAGTGGTAATTGAATGTCTTTGCCACGGATAATACATCTACTTGTTGTTTTCCCCTTAATTATATATTTTTTGTGAAGATAATGGGCGCCGGACAAACTGACGGACGATAATAAGGCGGCGCCGGTCATCAGTGTATTTGGCTCGGTCAATGACCGTGTCCGACCTCTTATATCCAGGCTTGCGCCTGGAAACTCGTGCGATCATGCGAATTACGTTGATAGATATGTAATAAAATTAAGTCCATCATATAACATCATCTATTTGTGGCTTTAGTAACATTTGCGATAATGTGCAGTGACAAAAGTATCGATAGTCATTAGATTCTAATCCTTTCAACTCAAAATGCCGCGATCACCGCGTTTAGCATATATGAGATATTAAAGCGCTATGAGAGATGTTATGAAAATACTATCATGGCCAAGTGGAGGATATTAGGCCATATAAAATAAATATACCTAGCATGTCATCAGATTTTTTGGGGAAATGGGGGCGGGAGAAGGATTTAGATAGAAAGATATATTGATAGAGAGCTGCCTTATTAGGGGCTTTAGTTACCTTTATATCAGTGGCATCCCCATATTTCACCATATTGAATCCCCCATTGGGGAGATGAACTTTAAGAATTGATCGCTCCATGTTCAGTTCAAGACTTTAGACTGGTGAAACATTCCTATTTTGAAGCTGCAGAGAGTACTGGTCGTTGCTGATGAACAGCAATGGTCATGGCTACATTTTCCCCGTCAGTATGTTACCTGAAAAGATAATATAATGCAGAAAATGAACAGAAACCTCCACCCTCGTATATTATCTGGCACTGATATTGGTACCAAAACACAATGTGGTTTGAACAGCACTGAGATTAAGTGTATTATCTCCTTCTTTAGGCAAGAGTCTTCTGCTATTTACAAGCAGAAAAAATGTAAGTATCAATGACACTGTAGCTCTATTCGAGGAGGGAATAATTTCCTTCATTACAGTAAATGGAGCAATAAGGAATGCAGAAAGTATAAATGCTTTTGTAATACCAGAGTTCAACCCAAAGATCAATTGGATGAAATACAGTAATGCTGGCACTAAACACATCAAGCCATTTTAGTACCATGGAATGAACTTTCACCTTCAGCTCTAAAAGCACACATTTAGAGAGAATATATTCTTCATTTGCTGGAATTCTCCAATAATATACAGGAAGAGAAAAAAACACCCCCATTGGAATCCCGCCATTTATTTGTAAGAATGTTCTGATTGTGAACTTGTTTAACCCTTTCTATACTAAATACTCATTGATGAGTAGTTCCTTCAGAAAATGTTCAGATAATAAGTTCAACAAATGACAATAATCATTTGTGAACTTATTATCTGAACATTTCCCACCAATTAATATAAATACTTCTGCTAATATAAATAATTCTGTACTTATATTATGCACTTTTTCATCTGTCTGAACCCTCCAGGTAATAATGGATCATCCCAATGTATACTGTAATAACCAAATTGTAGAATCCATTAATAAAGAAAGAGTTCATAGATGAATATCCGTACAAATGAATAAATGGAAATGAACTACCCATTAGCAAGTATCCAGTGACTAATGGGTCATCTTTCATTAGATGACGTTACATATATCCAAAAGAATTAATAAATTTCCCTATCAATGCTCAAAGCCCAAACACCATTGTATATTGAAACTTATACATGTATCATAGGCCAGCTAAACATAATGCAAGTAGAAACATAATATGTAACATGGGGCTATATGAAGTTCCTTAACCCTCACTTTACTGAATGGATTTTCCCATCAGTTATAAAAGTATACATTGGAGTGGTCTAATTTTCATCTCGAGTGATATTCAGGAATTCTAAGCAGACGACAGACAAATAAACAGATATTAGACATAATACAAGTGCAGAAGGAATCCTATTCATTGGGTATGAAATGTTGGTGGAAAGATTTATTATATCTGAGTGAACATTTCATACACGCCACTGAGTATTTAGTAAAGAAAGAAATAAATTATAGTCAGATGTACAACACCAGACCTATGCTAGTGATGAATCTCCAGAAGGTTTTGTCCATCTACTGCCGGAACATGTACCGGTATTAAAATTAAAAACCTACACAACGAAAAACAATATAGGATAACAGGTACCGTACCCACAAATAATGTGATGCAGTATATCTAGAAAAATATTACACTGGGTTCATATGAATAAAGTGTAATATTTGTCTGGAATTATTCAGACCGCCTGTGGTGCGGAAAAATTACAAGGAATATTGTGCACTTTAACTTGAAATGTTTCATGCTGATATATCAGTTCTCAGGAAGTTAACCTGGATGATGAAATCAACATTTAACAATCAAACTAGAGCTATCCATTGCTAACATTTCAAAAATCATGACTGCTCAGCCACAAAGCAATGTAAATATTCAATCTGAATTAAAAGCCGATAAACATAAGAAAATTGGTTTGTCAAGAAAAGATAGTGCATGTGATTTATCTACATAATATGACATTTTATGTTGCTATTTTATGAACAAATAATTCACAGAAATCCCTTAAACTGGACAGGAATATGACAAAAACAATAATTACAGTAATGCCCTAAATAATTCTCACAGAGCTTTCTGATGAATGGCAACAAGCCATATTTCCGACTAAATGCTGAAAAGTTACCAATAATTCTGTTGTGGTTAAGGAATCAATTATTTAGGGCATTACTGTATTAGACACTATAATTTGAGGATTGTCACTGATCTATGGTTATAAATATAGAATACTGTAGTTAAATATATTATGTTCACTGACAATATAATAGTTTAAATAAGAGGAAATAGGCCTGTGACATCTGTGCATTATGGCTAATGTCTATAGGATTGATAATTACCACCACATTAGATTATTGATCATTTTTAATGGCTTTCTGTGATTAGAGCATAAACTAATCGGTTGTCTGATGGCATCCGAACAGTAGGGCTGCTATTTATACATCAATCTAAAATCCAAATGTTATTTGATTCCTCAACATGTGATCGTAAAATTGACAGAGTATCAGTTTATGCAATTCATTGCAGGAAAAAAATCAATTTTTTGAATCTCATGGATGACTAAAATTAATCAATACTGTGACACCATTCCACATCTCCAGCACTATATGATCCAAACTGCATGCAATTACAATAGTTAGCTGCCAAGAAATACGGATGAATCACGCGTATACCTGTCAGCGCAGACTTGATTAAAGAGTGAACCAATATCTGTGATGAAAAAACATGAACCTTAATTGCCATTTTCTCCTGTAAGTTTTGTTTTTACAAACAAAACGAGTGAATAATACTGTCAATGACTTATTTATTTTTCCAGTAAACAAATCCCAAAGGCTCATCATACGCATGGTGAAATACTCCCAGTCAAGTTGTTTTTGCTAATTATATGCCTAGACAATGTTATATTTAAAGTATATTAATTTCATGAGTCATTGAAACAATTGGTGCACCATATAGAAAGTATACTGCCAGAGAGGTTGATACAAATAATTATAGATATATATAGGTATACATTTATGCTACTACATGTAGTACCTTTATGTGAGGATGGTGTAATCTGATTGCAATTTCGTAATAATTCTGTCATATTTTCATCATAATTGCTCACCTAAATCATAAGGTGTTTTACATAACAATGTAGCATCAATAAGTGTCAATGACACTGTAGCTCAACATGCAGAGGGGAAAATGTCATACATTATAGTCAAGGGAGCAATACAAAATGCTGTAAGTTGACCTGTTCAAGTAACACTAGAGATTAATCTGAGAGAGTTTGGGGATCAATTGGATGAAAAATTGTTGGCTGTAGGGCACGCTGAAGGATTTAGTCACACATATTAAAATCCAAGATGGCTGGTGCAGCCATCGTTCAATTTCGATAGTTCCCATTCTAGAGGTGATCGTCTATAAATTTAAAAAAACATATCTTCACTTATGAAGTTTGGTGACGAACGGATGAGATATATGGCATGTAGCGTGTGCTAAAGGAAATTGTTGACAGTCGGACTTCTTCAAGTTGAGCTAAACAAGACGTAAACCTGCAAAAAAATATTTGTTTACTCCCAATGTTTTGACACCCACACCCTAAATTTCACCAATTTTGGTTTGAAACCCCATATATTGCTCATAGCACTACGATCTTATCACATTTTAAAATACTAAGATGTTTCACATGTCAGTAAACATTTAGTTAAAATAATAAAATAACATTTCCCATAGCAGGTGCACAACCATAACCCTAATCTTAATCCTATTGACCGAAAAATGTAGGAATTATGCATGTTGCGAAAATGTTCTAAGTCGAAAAAGGGGAATAAATCCACACAAAAAAGTCGAACAAACATCACAATCGCCGGTGCACAGGTTCCCATGGTACTAAATATCAGTGCCAAGTTTAAAAAGAATTTACCTAAAAATGTAGGAATAAAAGCTCGGACAAAATTATGCATGTTGCAAAAAAAATTCTAAGTCGAAAAAGGGGGATAACTCCGCCAAAAAATGTCTGACAGACGTCATAATTGCAGGTGTACAGGTTCCCATGGTGGTTGATGTCTGTGCCAAGTTTCATAGAAATTGAAAAAAAAACTGAGAAAAACTCCGGACAAATTTGTGTCCACGGACGGACGACGGATGGACGAGCTGATTCCAGTATACCCACCCCCCACAACTTTGTTGCGGGGGGGGGGGGGGGGGGGGGGGGGGTGGGGTATAATGATGGTTTAACAAGTTTAACAGCTATGATTTAATGAAGAAAAGAAAATTTAAATTTTTCAAATTCCGGTACTGACTGACAGGTATTTTGTCTAAACATACATTAAGAGTTTCCAGGTCCGCGCGTGACAAGAGTATGCTAGGTCAGTCTGGGTGGTCAAATTCCACTGCTAAATGGAAATTCTAATGCATCGATGTAGTGGACAAATATAGTAACCATTTAGAAGCTGATAGCTACTGCATATATACTAGTTAGCTTAATAGTATATATTAGGCATACTTTTGTCCGAGCTTTTATTCCTACATTTTTAGGTAAATTCTTTTAAAACTTGGCACTGATATTTAGTACCATGGGAACCTGTTGTTTTTTGCCTCTCTGACCACCCACCCACCCCGTCATACCTTCCTGCAAATTATTTATTACTGCCCCCACCCCCATCCTGGTGCAAGCAAACAGTTTTAATCAAGATCATATTACAATTCAATATGAATGGTACACACCAGAAGCTATTTCACTTATCACACTCTCAGAATGGAATACATTTCCCTTATCACCCTGCCAAATGGAAGCCGTTTCACATGTTTTGAGGTCACTCCACCCAAATTACATACACAAATATTATAATGAAAGTGTCAATGACACTGTAGCTCAACTTGGAAAGGGAATAATTTAATGTGTTACTGTCGATGGAGTGATTAGGAATGTGGAAAGTTGAATGTCTAATACTAGTTTATCAACATGAAGAGATATATTATACATGTATATAAAAGTAAAATCTAAGATGGTTGCTGGTGGCTATGTTTTCCAACAATTCAAAAACATTTGATAGCTTTAGTCATGCAAAGAGTAGAATCCAAGATGGCCGCTGGTAGCCATGTTTTAATGCCGAATAACCCCAAAATGACTCGTTCCCATCTACATGTCAATGTCAAAAGTCAAGACAAATTTCATAATGATCCGACCAAAGGTGCCAAAGGATTTAGTCATGCAAAGAGTAAAATCCAAGATGGCTGCTTGCGGCCATGTTTTTTGGCCGAATGACCCCAAAATTACTCGTTCCCATCTACATGTCAATATTAACATCCATGACAAATTTCATGATGATCAGATGAACAGTAATGATGATCAGATGAACATTACGACCTGTAGCCCGTGCTAATGGATTGAATTTTGAAATCCAAGATGGCCGCTGGCGGCCATGTTTTTTGTCCGAATGACCCCAAAATGACTCGTTCCCATCTACATTCCAATTTCAACAGTCATGACAAATTTTATGATGATCAGACTAAAGGTATGACCTGTAGCCCATGATAAAGGATTTAGTCATACAAAGCGTAAAATCCAAGATGGCTGCTGGTGGCCATGTTTTTTGGCCGAATGGCCCCAAAATGACTCGTTCCCATTTATATTTCATTGTTAACATCCATGACAAATTTCATGATGAACTGACCAAAGGTACGACCTGTAGCCCATGCCAAAGGATTTAGTCATGCAAAGAGTAAAATCCAAGATGGCTGCTGGCGGCCATTTTTTTTGGCCGAATGTCCCCAAAATGACTCGTTCCCATCTACATGTCAATATTAACATCCATGACAAATTTCATGATGATCAGATGAACAGTACGACCTGTAGCTCGTGCTAATGGATTGCATTTTGAAATCCAAGATGGCCGCTGGTGGCCATGTTTTTTGTCCGAATGACCCCAAAATGACTCATTCCCATCTATATTCCAATTTCAACAGCCATGACAAATTTTATGATGATCAGAATAAAGGTACGACCTGTAGCGTGTGCTAAAGGATTTAGTAATACAAAGAGTAAAATCCAAGATAGCTGCTGGCGGCCATGTTTTTTTGCCGAATGACCCCAAAATTACTCGTTCCCATTTAGATGTCATTGTTAACTTCCATGACAAATTTCATGATGATCTGACTAAATGTACGACCTGTAGCCCGTGCTAAAGGATTTAGTCATGCAAAGAGTAAAATCTAAGATGGCTGTCAGCGGCCATGTTTTTTGGCCGAATGACCCCAAAATTAATCGTTCCCATCTACATGTCAATATTAACATCCATGACACATTTCATGATGATCAGACTCAAGGTACGACCTGTAGTCCGTGCTAAAGGATTTAGTCATACAAAGAGTAAAATCCAAAATGGCTGCTGGCGGCCATGTTTTTTTGCCGAATGACCCCAAAATGACTCGTTCCCATCTAGATGTCATTGTTAACATCCATGAAAAAATTTATGATGATCCGACCAAAGGTACGACCTGTAGGCCGTGCCAAAGAATTTAGTCATGCAAAGAGTAAAATCTAAGATGGCTGCCCGGTGGCCATGTTTTTTGACCGAACAACCCCAAAATTACTCGTTCCCATCTACATGTCAATATTAACATCTATGACAAATTTCATGATGATCAGACGAACAGTACGACCTGTAGCCCGTGCTAATGGATTGAATATTGAAATCCAAGATGGCCACTGGCGGCCATGTTTTTTTCCCGAATGAACCCAAAATGACTCGTTCCCATCTACATGTCAATGTCAACAGCTATGACATTTCATAATGATCCGACCAAAGGTACGACCTGTAGCCCGTGCTAAAGGAAATTGTTGACGCATCACGCACACACACACACACACGCACACACACACGCACGACGGACGACAAATCCATGGCAATAGCTCAAACTTTACAAAGTAAAGTTGAGCTAAAAACGAGGTCCAATCAAACCATGTTCCTTTTATGAAATAGGCATAAACTATAACACATGCATTATGCATAAAGAAATCATCTAAAATAATGCTGTTGCATCGAAACTACTCATATTGTCTTGCTCATTTCTACCATTCTCACAATTGACACAATCTTAATGGTCTGGAATGAACAATATCAGGAGCCTGTTTCTGAAGCCTTAACCCTATCATGACTGGAGCTTCCTGAAATTATGTGAAAACTCTGTGCCAATGCATTCTTTTATATATACGAGTCACCCATAGGGAGCCTCACATACTAGTATATAAGAGAATGTATTGGACTAACAATATTTACCTTGACCTTGCAAGCCAGTGCATTTTCTTATATATATGCGAGGCTCCCTATGGAAACAGTTGATACAGAACTTCACAAGAAATTAAAACCATTAGCACCAATAGTAAACCAGTGAAAATGGTTTCATTATACATGTAGTAAGTATCTTCCCATTTTACCATATGTTCCTGTGTGAGAAGAATTAATGTTATAAAGCTCAAGCAGCATCTCTACAATAAATAAACTACTCAAGGGGAATTGAGAAATATTGGGGGCTGAATGTTTATATACACACTGGGTGAATAAGACTGGGCTGGTAGAACATGGGACTGGGTTTCATCTATGTACTCACTACTACAAGAAACCATCTGGCATGCAAAATGTTTTGTGCTGAAATTATCCCAAGATGGCATTCTTCCTACATGTATATATATAAATGTGTTCCAATATAAAGACAATAACATTTCCGATTGTGTTTAAGTGCTACTATTACATGGCACTGTCTTACCTGGTTGAATTAATTTCGCACTATGAACTGGCCTGTCCTCTCAGTGCTGGCAAGGTGTGCACTCTTATTTTGAACCCTGGTGGCCAGAACATGGGGCGATCAGGAATTATCGGTCGCAGGGTCATTTCCATGGAATCATCTACCAACTTCTCTTAAAATTGTACTCCCTGTATCTAAATATCACCTATTAAGACTAATCTTTTCCAAAATTGAATTCCTGCATGGGCACAAAAGGTTCTTATTATGTACACTATATGAGTTCATGAAAACAGCATCACAATTTATTAATTAATCACATATACATGTATATGTTTCTAAGTGAAACCTGATAGCATCTCAGATTCGGGTCTCAAAACCACATTATTGTACCGTAATACAATTAGTTGACTGATTGGTTGGGGTTTAGAGTCATTTCAGCCATTGGGCCATATCATGATGTTTTCAGTCTTATTAATAAGGAGGCAAGATCACCCAGGGAATTAATATAAATATGACACTAGGCCAGTTAATGTAGAAATCACAAACCTGACCCCGGCATTAAAGAGCTGACATGCTTGCCCAAATACACAAGTATGTATAAAATGGCTAGGTCACTACAAGGTCATGCATGGAGGAAAGACCATGCAGAGGCTTAGTTTCACTGGGGAAATCACAACAAGTATAATCAACTGACCCCAAGAAAGCAACTGACAAACTTGCCAAGATAAATGAATCAGGTTGGTAAACTGCCCTGCGCATGGATCACAAGCCTGTGCTTATTGGGATTGGAACCAGCTTTGTCCTTGCTTATGTTGGCCTAGTGCATAATATGTACATATAACGTCTAACCAACTGAGCCATTGGGGGCCTATAATCCAATGGATGGTTTTTTTTTTTACATTACAGAAATATTATCTTATGATTCCTGATATTATGTTTTAAAAGCTGTTAATACATGTACATGCCACAATGACGAGAATCCAGATAACTATAGAATGCTATTATAAAGAGCTCAGATGATGTGAAAAGATAAAGAGTTATAAATAGCCATGATGGAGGGAAAATTACTCACCAAATCTTGCTGTATCCCGGCACTAATGACTTAACATGCTGGTATTAGTCTCAAAAGTAATGTTTCAACATCAAAGAATCAAATTCCCAAAGAGATCAAGCATTCACACTCAATGTCTTCATATAAAAAGCAGCAACAATTTTATTCAGCTTCTTAACTCAGATTCAGCCAAATCATCAATAAATAGCATTAGTCGATTTGATAATTTTTTCATTATTCTAGTCGGCTGTCAATTGTTCGTCACATTGACCGAGAATATGTTTTTCCCCCACTGCTGACAGACAGACCGGAGCAATTAGGGCTTTATTCTTCGTCATCCAATCCAACAGTTTGCATTTTCTAACATCAATTATTGATTCCATCAGAGTCCCATGCGACACAATATCCTCTTCGCCACCAATCAAAGGTCTTCTATAGATTTCTTAGCAACAGCCCCAAGCCATAGCTGGTCACAGAGTCCAAACTCTCCAGATATAAGAAACAGCTCATTGAAAGATCCATGTGTTTGCATATGATATTATTGGCTTAGCCGGGAAATCATCAATGTAATCTACTAAATTAAAATTTTTGAGAACAATCACTCCACTCAGCTTTGGCAGGTTCTATTATGATGGAAGAAATGAAATTAGATTTCAGAAATATCAATTTATGGAAGTCTTTCAATCACATTATAAAGAGTGTGGCCATATGTTGAGTATTTGTATTAATCAGGAGATTGGTCCAGACAGATATATAGGTAATCTATAGAACAATTCACCCTGGAGAGTATTGCCACTGACTGTTGGTAAAGTGGGTAACTACAGTAATGCCCTAAATAATCGACTCCTTAACCACAGCATAATTATGGGTAACTTTTCAGGATTTAGAGCTTTCCGATGAATGGCAACAAGCCATATTTCCGACTAAATCCTGAAAAATTAACCATATTTCTGCTGTGGTTATATAAGGAGTCGATTATTTAGAGCATTACTGTAGGCTATGTGAAGCAGGATTCACTGAAACAAAAATGTTTAACCCTTTCGTGACTGGAGCTACCTGAAATTTTGTGAAAACCCTGTGCCAACACTGGTGGCAATGCATTAAAATATATGCGAGTCTGCCATTGGGAGCCTTGCATATATAAGAAAATACAAAATTAACATCGACCTTTTAAGCCAGTGCATTCTCTTTTATATATATGTGAGGTGCCCTGTGGGAGACTCACATACATGTATATAAGAGAATGCGCTGGCACAGAATTTTTAATGAAAATGTTATAAACCCATACCTTCAACCATACCAACTTGATCTAGACTGAATATATGCATGTACACATACTAGTAGAGTGGAGATGATTGGAAATGAATATTATTAAGGGGTTGCCATCATTGACTTGTATATATATACATATGAGTCTGATCAGATAAAGTATTGCCTTGGATAGCACGTGTTCATGTTATGGTCATAGGTTTGGTTAAAACCCATAAATCGATACCAAGATCAATACAGGTGAAGAGTGTGTCATGATTAATCTGGATGTGAATTATGAGAGTGATCAGGAGATAAATATTTGGCTCATCACATTTGATAGCATTTATCTACAGAACGTGGTTAATATGTCTGTACGGGGTTAATATTATGAGGCAAGTCAAGCAAATGACACCAACTATACAGGTCAGGGGTGTGTCATAAACTTTGCTATGAAATATAAATAATTTGATGGCAAATATTTGAGTTATCAAATCAGAAATCATGTCTATGGTCGCACATTGCACAGATAATTTATATTGGCTATTTAAACAGCCATTATTTTAATTTAATATCGATAGCAAATGTCTATGGGATGAGTGTGAAGGTTTAATATAATTTTCAAAATCAATTAAGGGGTACTGTACACTGAATTTGACCATATATATGGGACATCTCCTTTTGTACTCAATAGAATATATGCAATAAATAAATGAGTTTGAACCATGGATTAGTGTAATGTACACTCATGTGCTCTATGAGAGATGCAAACAACATGGTAATTATCATGAAAATTAGATTATGACTTGAGTCATAAACTCATTATCATTATATTGACCAATAATAAACCTGGTTCAGATATAAAAGGGTTAATTAAACAATACCAAAATCAATACAGAAGAGGGTGCTAAGAAAACTCTAGGTAAGAAATGAGACAGATCAGGAAAAAAAGAATTTGACTTAATTTACTGCACCAGATAACATGTGTGTGAAGGGCTAATTCTTTTCTAAACCAATCAAACTATCCATACCAAAAGCAATGTGAGGGGAGTGTCATCATAAACCTGCACATAAAATATGAACATGATCAGATCAAAAATACTTGAGTTATCGCATGAGATAGTGCATGTCTATGAGTGGATGTAAAGTGTTAATAATTTCTAAACTAATCAACAGATCGATACAAAAAAACTATACAGGTGTCACCATAAACCTGCATATAAACTATGAACAAAATCCAATAAAAATACTCAAGTTATCACATCATATAGCATGTGTCTATGGACAGGTGGACCGGGACAGACAAATGACGGTTGGTTGATCTGGACGTCGGCATTTATGTGTACACATAAAAACAGATGAATCATAAAACAATGGGCAGGCAATGTCATTCATTTTCAATTTATACAATTTTTCACCAAATCACCAGTATTCAGTGCATGTGTAAAAAAAAAGATTTGACATGAAAATTCATTGAAACATAGGATAGACTGGACCTTGCCCCAGTTGAACCAACCTGGTTCATAGTAAACCAGATCAGCACTCAAAGACAAGGCGATACAACCTTCAGACAGCCCACTTGTCCCAAATTTAAATCTAAACACATTTGTTGTACAGGCATCATTCACAGGGGTGGATGAGACAGCACCTCTTTGCTCTGGTGTCACTATGTTAGAATGTAGGAATTTTGGATTAATTTTATTATCGAGACAAGTTTAAGGATCAGAGGACATCAATGCTTTCCCCAGGAATTCACTCACACATTATTTCAGCAAATTTGTATCTATTTTCTGCTGAATGATGTTTATAAACCAAATTAATCATCTGTAAAATAAATTGTTCACAAATTCAAGGAAAAAATAAGTTATGTGATGCAATTTACAGACAAACTACATCATTTAATGGAATCAAATCAAGGTCGCATGATCATTAAGATCTGGGAAAAGCAGTGGATCAAACAGTCGCTCTATGTGTATTATATAAAGCTTGCATAAATCGGAACATTGTTCTATATAAATTGCAAATAGGTTCTTGAACCGAATTACTGAGCAGAGCGCACACATCCTATGAATGAAACTACAGGTATCATCTAAAGAGAATTCAAAACATCTAAGGAATACACAACAAACCAGTATTTTATTAGTGCCAGGTGAATGGCACCAACAACAGACAAAAGCAATAACTCTCTCTCTGGGTCAGCAGGTTATTACTAATCACTCACAGTCCTAACCTGGCTCCATTCCACAAAACCACCCAAAATCTTAAATCCAGTGTTAATGCAGCAAATAACTTATTTCAATCATTTTCCTTGGAAAAATTTAGATTCAATTTTACCACAGTACCATTATAAAATATGGTACCAAATATGTACTCTGGGTTCCAGAGCTCTGTCCAAGCATATCTTAAAATACTCTAAAAACCGCTTTTAAAACTCTTGCTGATATGGCTTCCTTTTTAAGTATGTCCCTGCAGTCGAGATGGTTAGGTTGGAGATACATGTACCATCATTGCAGTCTGGGCTAGACTAGGTTGGCGAGGGTTTGAGCCCTGACATGGGCACAAATTTGGACAATTATCAAGCTTGATTTGAGTTGACAGACAACTTAGTGTGCCATCCCGATCGTAACATGGCCATTCAATAAGAATTGAAAAGTTTTATACACATATGAAACAATGAACAGATCATAATGAGCCCGAGCCTCAACCCATTCTAATACATGTATACCATAACTAATGAATTTGTCACATTGGAAATTTAAAATATAGTGCTCGTGTGAAAAATATTTAGTTATCACATTGTGTCAACAGGATTGGTGGAGGATGTTAATATTTTTAAGTAAATAAACCAAATGACACTCACTATGCAGGTTAGAGGTGTGTTCTCGTCAACTATGCCAAGAACTACATGTATAAACATAATCAATGGAAATATTTGAGTTATCAAATCGGATAGAATGGGGTTAATCTTACCCAAACTAATGAACTGATAAACACAAAATAGTCTATACAAAGCATGTCGTTGGATTTAGAAACCCATACAATAAGTCAGTCTCAAGAATACCAGCACCATTAATATTACCCTGGAGCCCAAATGCAATTGAGGGAATTTCAAAATAAGACATTTCCTCTAATGATGAATATTCAATTGGTGATTTATTGAAACCCTTACTGAACCTGGATCAAAGTGAAAGGGATAATATTATATCTGTCTATCGCATAATATGTGTCTATGGAATGGTTTAATTTAAATCCCAAATCCATGCAAATCAAAAGTGGATCACCATCAACCTGGACATAATATAGGAGAATGATCAAATGAAAAGCATCAAAACCATATGATGTGTGGAGAGGGTTAATCCTTTTCAATGACATCATATCATGGAACTAAGGAATGTGTGGATTAATTTTTGTCTAAGATAAGACAACAGTGTCTGTAAACAACAATGTCTGTAAAACATCCCTACAAAGTAACAATGGACTATTCCAATTTAAAACTTTAGAATAGGTGTCCTATAGTGTGTACATTAACTAATGTAATGAATCTGTTTCAGCAAAGGGGTTAACTTAATATTGCACAGAAAACAGAACTCCACCAGATAGTCATCAATCAATTTGACATTATGATAAACAAATCCTGCCAGCCAGTGGTACCACTATCAAGCTTTATAGCATGTCATATCTAATGTCCATAGTGATAATTAACTCATTTCAATAACACACATGGTCTGTGAGATATGTTCTCTTCAAATTCCCAGCAGTAATTACTTGAATTATAAAGGGTCATAACTCTGTTAAAATATATGGGATCAAACCCATATTCGAACTCGATATGTATTTAGGGGTGATAAATTCATATACCAAATTTGGTGTTGATCAGATGAAAAATGTTTTGAGTCATAGCAGCTTGGGTGAATTCTAAGTAAACATAAGAGTGAAAAAGGTTAATTAAACAATACCAAAAACCATACAGACGAAGAACGTGCTAAGAAAAACCTAGGTAAGAAATATGAGGCAGATCAGAAGAAATATGTTCAACTTATTGCATTGGATAGCATGTGTGTAAAGGGTTAATTATTTTCTAAACCGATCAACAAATCGATACCAAAAACTATACAGATGAGGGGCGTGTCACCATAAACCTACATATCAAATATGAACACAATCGGACAAAAAATACTTCGGTTAAAGCATCAGATTTTTTTTTTTCTCGAAAAAAAGGTCATAACTCCTTTAAAATAAATCGGATCAAACCCATATTCGAACTTGATCTGTATTTTGGGCTCTGAAACTCGCATACCAAATTTGGTTCCGATCAGATAAAAATTGTTTGAGTTATGACAGCATGCATGAATTCAAAGTCGAAAAATGACCATAACTCCGTAAAAACAAATCGGATCAAACCCAATATTTGAACTCGATCTGTATTTTGGTCTGAGAAACTCATATACAAAATTTGGTTCCGATCGGACAGAAAATATTTGAGTTATCGAACCATGCGTAAAGTGTCTACGGACAGACAGACAGACGGACGGACGCACGCACGACGAGTGGTCAATCCGGATGTCGACATTATGTTTACCATACTATGGTATGGGTAAACATAAAAACAACATGTGGCAATGTAGACTTTAATATAAAACTCAAACACAAAGCCATTTTTATTGCTGAAGTGTTATACAGTAATGCCCTAATTAATCGACTCCTTAACCACAACAGAATTATGGGTAACTTTTCAGGATTTAGTCGGAAATATGGCTTGTTGCCATTCATCGGGGAAAGCTTTCCGATGAATGGCAACAAGCCATATTTCCAAATAAATCCTGGAAAGTTACCTATAATTCTGCTGTGGTTAAGGAGTCGATTAATTGGGGCATTACTGTACTTGAAATGTCAAATATTTTTCAAAGATGAACACTTTTAGCCTTTCTATACTGTTCTATACTGAATAAATTCTCCCATTTAGTTATAAACGAATACACTGAAATGGTCTATTATTTGGAGGGGAGTTCAGGAAAAATGCGACAAATAGTAAAAGAGCAGAATGAGTCCTAATTGTTGGATGGAAATGTTCAGATAAGAAATTTTTTGTGCATCATTCAGCGACGAAGGAATGTCCATCTTTTATATATACATGCATACATTGTATTAATAATTACATATGAAGTGTTATCAATGACAAAATTACTTAGTTACTTTAAACATATGATCAGAACTATATTTGACCATGGGTGTTGAAAAATCATACTGTAAACTGTACATAACAAAAATAAATAAAACTGGGGCGGGCTGAAATATTGGAGAGGGGGTATGGGAGATGATAATCTAGGTATTTATTTGTTATGGCCTAAGCAAGACTTTTACACAGAATCGTAGAAATACACTATTACAAAAATGCCAATATTTCATGAGGTAGAGACTGACCAACACTCCTAGAGACAGTATTACCATAGTAAGCAGGGTGGTCGAATAATCAGGCAAATGAGTGTTCAAATGTCATAATGGTTGTTTATCAGTACAGTAAAGTACCAGTCGGTGACATTTTACACACGTAGGTACAAAGTATCCTTCTATACATAATTAATAGACCAATTAGTGCGGGTTTAATGGAAAGTTCATGCTTTATATCAGGCTACAATCAAGCCTGCAAATAGTGTGTCTGTCATTTGCAGAATGAGGTCCCCCAGAGGGTGAATTTAGTTACACTATCACACACGACAGACTAGCATCACCAAAATCACCCTCTTGGAACCTCATTCTGCCTCAACTGCTATGGAAGACTTATGATCAGGTTGAATTAAGTTCCCCAGTTGAAGTTGGTGATGTTCACCCATAATCACCTCGATTATGCATTTTATCATCTGCAAATTGGAGGATATAGAAACTGAACAGAAGGGAAAAATTAACTAAAAGCAATGTTAATTTGAGACAAAAGATACTACCCAGAAGATTAGGCCCAAGCAGAATGAGGTCAACAGAAGGTGAATTTGGTGATGTTAGCCCACTGTGTGGGATAACATCACTAAATTCACCCTCTGGGGACCTCATTCTGCAAATGACAGACACACTATTTGCAGACTCGGCTGCAATGTGGATGGATTAGATTTCCTACACCAGTCTGTCCATGAGAATGATTGGATATGATGAAGCTGTCTTAACCCTTTCAGTGCCAGGTCAGATTTTTTTATCAACCCATATACCCTGTGCCAATGCATTCTCTTATATATGCGAGTCGACCATAGGTCGCCTCGCATATATAAGAGGATGCATTGGCCTAACAATTTTTCATCATTTGTTATTATTTTTTACAATTTTAATAATTTTTTCTTATATTCTTTAACAGACTTATTTTGTAGGTTTAGTGCCAGGGAATCTTACGTTTTTCATGGGCATCAAAATTATTACTATGAATACTAGGTGATAGTTTTGAGTTTTAACATGCCCCTAAGGTTTTAACCAGTTTGTTTTTAAATTCGCTATAGCATACTTAAGCATACCCAAAACAAATTCAACCCAAAAAAATCTTTAAAAAAAAAAAACATAAATTAGGGCCGATGAGATCGGCCCCTAGCTGGCACTGATCTACTAATGGATTCTCCCATTCAGCTATAAAATTATACACTGGAATGGTTTTTATATTATTCATCTGGAGGGGTGTTCTGGAAAAATGAGCCTATGACTGGCAGGACAATTGACAATACAAATGCAGGAGTCATATTCATTAATGGGAAATGGTGAGATAACAAGTTCAACAAACATTGACCTTATTATCTGAACATTTCCGGAGGGATAACTACTCATCAATGAGTATAGTATAGAAAGATTTAAAGTCACTCCTGGTGTTTTAGCTTCTTACTATACATTCATATTATCTATAGTTTTGAATGTTTGTCTGGCCTTTAAAGAAACTAGAAGAGGACATAAGAAATGCAAGCTAGGACAAAATTCTGCATGCTGCGAAAAAATTATAAGTCGGAAAAGAGAGATAACTCCAATAAACAAGACAGTCAATGACTGTGGGGTCGCTCACCAGACTGCAAATACTGATAAGACTGGGACTCTGGAGACCAAAACAGTCAGCACTTCTCATAATCACTTTAAAAGAAGTAGATTTAAACAGGATATGTGGCTAGAGAGACTTCAAGTATGTAGCTTGGTAAAAATCCACCTTGAAATTGCCAACTGTACACTACTGATCACCCCCCTCCTCCAGCTCAACAAGTCCCCTCCCGACCGGGATCCAGACTCCCAAGTCTTAGGTTGGAATTTCACAACCGACACCTCAAACTTTCTCAATTGTTGGAAATTTCCAATCTCACAAGCGCCTTTTTCTAAAACCATTTAAACATGTTTGAAGCCCAATTATCCATGGACCCAAAAACACAATACATGTATGTCGGACCAATCAGTCAATTGGTTCCAAGGTAGATGTTTTAATGAATTTGGTATTTCGATGATTTTATTAGACTCCCCATAGCCTGCCATTTCTTGACAGGTTGACCTCATTTTAACAAATCTGAATCTCAGTCACTAAAGGATCCTCCTGATTCCTCCATACTATATGTAAGCTAAATAGTCCAAACTCTCTTGAGAAGACATTTTAAGAATTACTATAGAGACATATAGTTATGTCCCTGGTCCCACCCTATTTAACCTGGTGACTCCATCTGAATAAATTTGAATCCCAGACACCAAAGAACCCTTCATACATATCATAAATATCAGTTAAATAGACCTGATGGTCCTTGTGAAGGAAGCATATTAAGAGGGAAACTGTCCTTCGCTTGGCCCCTATTTGACCAGGTGACCCCATTAAAAAAATCTGAATTGCAGTCAAGGAAGAACATTCCATTCTATATAAGCCAACTAGTTCTTGCAAACATATTTTAAGAATTACTATGCTCTGCCCTTATTTGACTTTGTGATCCCATTTTCACAAATCTGATAAGGATAAAAATTAAGTTCCCCAGTTGGTGATATTCACCCATTGGGCACCTCATTTATGAATTTTATCTTCTGCAAATTAGGGGATATAGAAACTTCCTAGAAGGAAAATTTAACTAACAACAATGTAAATTTGATACTATAGATACTTCCCAGAAGATGAGGCCTAAGCAGAATGAGGTCGCCAGAGGGTGAATTTGGTGATGCTAGCCTGCTGTGCGGGATAGCATCACAAAAAGCGTGTCTGTTCCTACATTGTGCATGTCTGGCCTCAAGCAACACACTGTATTATACAATCAAGCCTTGAGATAGTCTGTCTGTTATTTGCAGAATGAGGTCCCCAGAGGGTGAATTTAGTGACGCTTTCTTGCACAGCGGGCTAGTATCACTAAATTCACCCTCTGGGGACCTCATTCTGATAAGGCCCTCAACTGCTATGGAAGACCTAGAATAAGATTGAACTTCCCCAGTTGAAATTGGTGATGTTCACCCATTGGGCACCTCAATCATGAATTTTATCTTCTGCAAATTAAGGGATACAGAAACTTCCTAGAAGGGAAATTTAACTAACAACAATGTAAATTTGATACTATAGATACTTCCCAGAAGATGAGGCCTAAGTAGAATGAGATCTTGAGACTCTAGATACTTCCCAGAAGATGAGGCCTAAGCAGAAAAAGGTTCTCAGAGGGTGTATTTTGGTTATGCTATCCTGCTGTGTGGAGCAACATGAATTCACCCTCTGGGAACCTCATACTACAAATGCCAGACACTCTTGGAGAAAATGAAATTAATCTGATTTTAATGACCACTGAGTGATAATGTAAACAACAAGGGCGCTTCATTGATAACACCATTAATCTCATTTAAATTATTAATGACATGAATACACTCCCTGGGGACTCTGCCTATAGCTACATAAATTGATCAAGGAGTTTTATTATTTTTTGGGGAATTATGGCCATAACTCTGTTAAAACATATCGGATCAAACCCATATTTTAACTTGATCTGTATATAAGTGTCAAAAATTCATATACCAAATTTGGTGTTGATCAGATGAAAAATGTTTGAGTAATCCTGTCTTGGATGAATTCTATATCAAAACAAGAGTGGAAGGGGTTAAATAAACAATACCAAAATCCATACAGATGAAGAACATGCTAAGAAAAATGTAGGTAAGAAATATGAGACTGTGATGTGTCCTAAACAAAAATTAAAGGTCAAAATGCAAAAATTTAATTTTTTGTTTTTAGAAATGTCCCTGGCTCTGCCCCTATTTGACCCAGTGACCCAATTTGAACAAATCTGATTACCAGTCACCCAAGGTCCCTCAGTACCAAATATAAGCTAAATCGGCCCAATATTGTTTTAGAAGAAGTCATTGTAAGAATTACTATGAGTTATGGCCCTGGTTTCTCAACTAATTGACCGGGTGACCTCATTTGAACAAATCTGAACACCAGTCACCCAAGGACCCTCCATACCAAATATTAGCTAAATCGGCACAATGGTTATGAACAAGAAGTTGTTGTAAGAATTACTATGGAGGAATAGAGTTATGGCCCTGGTTTCGCAACTATTTGACCCAGTGACGTCATTTGAACAAATCTGAATGAGAGTTACCTAGGGAACATCCACACCAAATATGAACCAATTCGGTATGATGGTTTCAGAGGAGAAGATGTTTTAAAAAAAAGTTGACGGACGGACGGACGGATGAACAGACGGACAGACGCACGCACGCACGGACGGACGACGGACGAGGAGTGATGACTATAGCTCCACCGGAGACTTCGTCTCAGGTGAGCTAAAAAGATGGATCGAGGTACTAGTAATAATCGCAGGTGCACATGTTCGCATAGTGGTAAATATCTGTGCCAAGTTTAAAAATAACTCTAGAACAGAAAATGTAAACAACGCTCTTTTGAAAGCAGTTATGATGGCGAACCTTCATACCAAATTTCATTCACATCCGATACCCTATGGCTGAGATAGCTGCACAGACAGACACAATAAACAATGATTTGCAGACAAAGAAGGATAACTCTAGAATGGAAAATGCGAACAACAGTATTTGCCCCTCAATTGATGATGACATCATGTGTGGATGGACAAAAAATTTCCAGATAAACAAGGAAGGATAATAACAGAATGGAAAACACGAATGTCATTTGCCCCTCTTTTGAAAGAAGTCATGATGATGAACGTCCATACCAAATTTCATTCAGATCTGACAGCTCTGGATCAGATATATGGACAGAGGGAGAAAGACAATTGAGCATACCCCCAATTTTTCATCGAAAGTGGGATTATAATAATTATACAAGTCCCATAGATTATAGATATGCAGTCCCGACCTATAGGAGTCTAACGATTCATCATGAATTCAATGTATCGTATACAATTTCAAATGATCATGTATATTGCGATACAGGAAATAACAAAAAATTCTGAAGATGGGCATGTGCATACAAAGAGCAACACCAGCAATGTTCTCACCAAATATACATGTACATGTTTATTATGTGTATCTGACTCATCTAGCTAACTATGAAGCATTTTAGTTGAACATGAAACTCCATCTCAAATTACAAACATGTTGGTTCTGACAATTCAGGTCGTATTCATTTTGGAAAACTAATTTAGTGTATCGTGATATGTATCATATCATTGACCATGTATTGTGATTTGTTTCGTATCGTGACCAAGTATATCGTTACAGCCCTACCAACCAACCAGGTACATATATATGTATGTACTATATATGTATACATGTAGATCTATAACTTCATAAATACAAGGAAATACTGGCTGGTTGTACATACCTCTATTCAAACAAAGCGAAAGTTAATGATAACATTATCACTAAGAAAGTCAAATAAAAAGCTGAGTAGTCACTTCAACTAGAACAGAGAAAGTTGTATAGTAAATGACAAGGTGCCCACAATACAATGTGTGGGTCGTGTTAAGATGACAAAGTTTGCTTCCTGTTTCCTGTTACTCAAGCTATTATTATGAATGATGGGCAAGCCTTGAATTAGTTTGTCTGTCATTTGCAGAATGAGGCCCCCAGAGGGTGAATTTAGTGAAGCTATCCCGCACAGCAGGTTAGCATCAGCAAATTCACCCTCTGAGAACCTCATTCTGCTGAGGCCTCAACTGCTATGGGAGACCTGTGATCAGATTGAAGTTGGTGATGTTCACCCATTAGTCACATCGATTATGCATTTTATCTTCTGAAAATTAGGGGATATAGAAACTGAACACATCGGAAAAAGTAATTGGGGGATATAGAAACTGAACAGATCGGAACTAAAAATATTGTTAATTTGCGATTATATATACTTCCCAGAAGATGAAGCAGAATGATGTCCCCAGAGTGTGAATTTATTTATTTAGTCACTAAATTCACCCTCTGGGGACCTCATTCAGCAAATGACAGACACACTATTTCAAGATTTGACAGTTGGGTGTCAGTGTTATGTTTGTGAGGGAACGCTGAAGGATAGCCACATGGAGAGACACCCATAGTCATACTGGTAGCTCTTTAATAACAGGTCACCACAGCACTGGGAATGGACCTATCCGTAGGGACCGCCCACCAGTATACTGCATGGTTACTGTTACTACGCACCACAAGCCATCTCGATTTCGCTATATCTTCAGTGCTGAAATGGCTTCCGATGAGAACGGATCTTGTGTTTCAAGTTCGCTTTTAAATGTTCCAGACGATATCAACGTTTGTTATTTACCCGACATTGATAAATTATCAAAAAGGGCACAAGAAAAGGGGCTTAATTATTATACCCAGGGATATATTCATGACATTAGAACGAGTGAAGTTAACCAATGCATCAGGGTTGACTCAAAGTGTTATAGATCGATGGCAAAGTCACAACCACCACACCGAATACATATAGAAGTCTGCGTCATCACAAAGACAATTATCGATGTGTTCCTGCAAAGCCGGGTAAGTTTTTTCTTTTATCTTTCTGAATTTTAGATATATTTGGAATATATCCTCGTAATTTACGGTTATGACAAAAATAGGCAACATAATCTCAAAATCAACTTGACCTGTCATATTTCATCTACTATACATGTAATATTATTTCTAATCAGTCACACGCCATCTAATTTCACTTGACAAAATCATGTTAATCGTTGCCATGTTTGTTTTTTCTAAATAAAATGGATAATATTCGTGTTAAATTGGTGCTCTCAGTATTTTCGAATGATTCGGTCCGTCCAGTGTCCCATACATGTACGCTACATGTGTAAATGTAGTCAATGAACATGGCAATAGACAAATTTAACATGCATTGATGATTTTTTTAATGATATTAGTGCACGTGCACGTATTTCCGAAAAGTATAGAATTAATACTCACATGAACATGTCCTCCGATTATCGGTAAAATTTATCCTTATTTATTTTGTTCGTACAAAATGTTATAGTGAATACCTCTGTCTCGTTTATTTTAGGTTAGTTGGAAGGTGCTCTCATGTTATTGGATTGATAAAATCACTTCAGGGTTTGAAGTTACACAACATCTTTGTTGCACAAGTGTTCCTCAACAATGGCATGTCCCACGACAAACGAAAATACAACCAGTTTATTCAAGTATCATTAATGATCCATTTGTTGTCATTGTTCAATTTTATTACCAGTGATTAGTATTTACGCAAGCACACAGTGAAATTAATAGTATCATACTTCCTGTCATCACCTTTATCATACCGACTAAGCATTGTGAAACAACATACCCCATTCAGTATAGGAAGTGTGAACATTTAAGGGGCTGTTGGTATTTAGTAATCGAGCCCCTAGCTGAGGTGTTATGGTTTGTTTTGCTAACTTCCCATTCCCCCTATGGCAAGTTATAACATTATCGCAAGGTGATAAAATGTTTTCATAAAGTAACACAACATATATATTATTCATGGACACATCTATTCAACAAATTAAATACTAAATGAGCTTCTATTTATTTACAGAATTTCAAAAGTGTTGTGTCAGGAGATTGAAAAATTGAAACAACTCGAAGATACCCTGTTGATTATATGCTGTCTTTAGTACGTCCTGGTTTAGGAAACCGAACTAAAAACACTCCGGTATATTTGTATAAATATCGTTCGTCAACCGGACATGTTCCCCATGCACATTTCAACACCATTGTAGCTTTTTAAGACATATTTTGCTCTCGTGTCCGTAATTTCCCTATAGCTTACTATGGTATCTAGGCACCCGCTTGTGGTGCGATTCATATCGCTAGGCAGGCGTACGTCGCTTCCGGGTTTAAGCTATCGGCTCATTGGCTATAATTGAAATTGGGGCGGTCCCTACGGATAGGTCCATTAGATTGGTTTGTTTAATTGGGATTTATTGTCATTTCAGCTGCCAGGCCATATCGCAACATCAGTTTTATTGGTGAAGGAAAGACCAAGCAGAGGGTTAAATATCACTGGGAAATCACTTTACTGTATGTAGAAATATGATCCTCAGTAAACAATGGACAACGGACAAACTTGCAGATGGGTCAATATTGAAAAAAGGTGCAAAATGTTGTTACTTGGGTTGACATGAACACATGTCAGTTAGCACACTAATAACCTGGAATAATTGTATTTATTTGTGATGGTGGTATCATCGGGGGTTACTTAAAATTGTTATAAGTGAACTTATTGAGATTCCAAATTTATTCCAAGCTCAGTATTGGAGCCGCATACCAGTTTTATTGATGTTACTGGTCATACCAACCTAATTTCATGAGAAATTCTCAAGATAAATATATAGCAAATGATAGGTATTTATTATTTTTATTTATCACAAAACTCTGCTCTTTTTTAAATAAATCACAAAAACATGTGACAAGACATCATATTTCAGATTTTTACTTGTTTTGCACCGTTACTGATTTCTGTGTCATTGGTGTTACCATATTGATAATCCTCCTTAATAAGATGATAAGAATCAGTCTAGGATAAGATAACACCACTGGTTGGTAGAATATTTCAAGGTAATTGCTTGGAAAGTTAAAGTGGTGGCATCAACTGTTTATGTTTTTCAAAATTTATTACAGAGTTTCAAAATGTCCTTGAGTATGTTAATTGCTTGTCATTGGTGTTACCGCAATATGGTAAAAATTATGTTATAGAACAAAACAGATTTATATGCATTTTATACATTAAATGATTCTTAGAAAAGAAATTGAGAAATGGCAAACAAAATTCCTTGACTTCTATCTGAAAATTTCATTTTACCTAAAAAATGTCATTGGTGTTACCGTCATTGGTGTTACCACAAAAAGTAACACCAATGACATTACAAATATAAATCATCGTAATTTGTTCTTAAGTTGCCAATGAAATAGTCTCGAAGATATTTTCAGGGTTTTGAACCTCTATATACAAAACAAATCAGTTTTGTTAAAAATTGAAGAAGTGTTAAAGTTAAAATTATAAAGTGACAAGACAATTAATGTGTTAATGTCCGCCAGGGCGTGGCTTAATCTCTGTTAGGGAGGGGTGTTCACCTTGAAATTCCCCCCACCCCATTGAACTTAACCAAACTCACAAGTTTGTGTAGTTTCATTTGCATTAATTGCACCTCCTCCCCCACTTGGGTTCTTTGATTTTCTCCCAACTGTTAACTGTTCCCTCACAAGCCTGGACAGTAGCATATTCTAAATGGATCAGTAGTCTTGTGGACATTAGTCAGGGGAGGAACATAATTCACTTGGCTATTATGAGACAATTTTGAGATCTGATCTAGGAAATTGCAAAATCCTAAAATAAAGTGGTCTAACGGCAGGTGAATTCACGTACATATGTACACCTCAATTTGTTTTTCTTAATTAATTAGAAGTTGTTCACTGACCGCATGGTAGGGAACAGGAGACACTCCGGACCATGGGTTGGCCAGTGGGAGAAAATATTGAAATCTGAACATGATGGAAATTGCAAAATCCTAGCAAAATCCTAGCATATATAGACTGTCATCAATCTTTCCAACCTGACACCGCCCCTGAGGTTGGAAAATTTCCAACCGAATGAACCGATGGCGCTATGTCAGTCCAAAATTTTGAGAAAAAAAAACTAGAAAAATAGGCAAAGTTCGGTCTAAATACAGCTAATTCCCCACTAATAAATTGTTGGAAAATCAAACTCCAAGTACAATTTAAACCTACTGTTGGTGTGAAATTTCCAACCACAGGGGTAATGTGTCAGAAATGAATTTTCCAACTGTATAAATCTGATTATATTGCATTCATACTGCTTGATGCAACACATGTATAGCCAATTTTTAGTGTTCACACACCTGTGATACTATTATTTCCCTTTTAAATGTTATGTATCTGTTATCTGTTTGAAATATTGCCCTATTGGGCAATTCCATTTTGGAGAGAAAAAAATGCAATTTTTTTTAAAGAATTGTTCTTTTTTCTGACAATGTCCCTTTTGAAGACATTATATAAAAGGATAGAAAATTGTGAATTTTGTTATCTCCAAAACCATTCTGAATGGTACGTCCATTACCTTGGAATCGCCCTATTGTGTTTTTTAAAGGAAGGGAGAATGATTTCTAAAGAAAAATCCAAAAATGTCATTGGTGTTACCCTCATGTCATTGGTGTTACCGTAATAAAATGCATCTCCTAAGAAAACCAGTGAGGATTGTTTCTCTCCTTTTTCTGCCACAGGTAGAGACAAATAGACTTTATCTCCTACCTATAGTTTGATTGGGAAATTATTCATGACCACATTATTTGCAAAAACAAACAAAGACCAAATTTATAACATTTTATCATACAACAGCGATAACAGACCATATCTTAACATGTAGATCATTCTCCATATATCTCATATGTGGAAGTCAGTAGGTATGACCTACCTGTTAAGCATGATGAGTTTTGGTCAGAATAACTTTTCTGTTTATAGAGCATTACACCCTTGGTTGATAGTAACACAAATGACAAACATTTGGCTCATGGTTGGTTACTTATGGTTGCCATGGCAACCACGGTGACATTTTAGCACTGCTGCACATGTTTCTTGTACCTGCCAACCATGTATAATGATAATGAGTATTTAACTTTCTTCAGTATTCTAGTTTCAAAATTAGTTTGTTATTTACCCGAAATGCACACTTTTGAAATATTGACCCAGATACATTAGTCACATTTAATATTTAACCCTTTCATGACGGAAACTGTGCTGGTGAGCATTAAATATCCTGTGCCTGTGCATTCCCTGATACATGTATATAGGGAGCCTCGCACATATATAAGAGAATGCACTGGCTTACAAGATCAAGGTAAATATTGTTAGGCCAATGTATTTTCTTATATATTTGAGGCTCCCTATGGGAGATTAACATATATATAAGAGAATGCACTGGCACAGGATCTTTAATACCGGTACTGCACTAGTGCAGCTCCCGTCATGAAAGGGTTATTTTAATCATAAATCAGGAATCAAACCATAGTTATATGGCTTATCACAGCCTAATGGGCAATGCAGATTACCAACTGAGCAAATAGGGGCTGACCCCCAGCAAACCACCAGATAACCAAAACCCATGTAAATACTAGTATCTTCACTGCTGGACATGATGTTTGGATATAGTAACATAATCAGATGACAGGCAGAGAAACGTCCAAAGCAATAAGACTGTTGAGCTTATTAGCCAAGAATTTATGTAAATAAATAAACAGCAATCAAGCAACTACCAATCAAAAGTATCCAGCTATCAAATGCTTAGTGCATTTTGTAAACAGACCCTGCCCCTTCCTAAATACTAGTACTATATTACCTGCAAATACAAGATTAACCCTTCCTATACTAAATGGATTCTCCCATTTGGTTTATATGAATGCATACATTGGGACGGTCTATTATACTTTGCAGGGGTGTTCTGGTAATAAAAGCAGATGACAGACAGAAAAACAGATAGTACTAGAGCAGAAGGATTCATATTCATTGACCACGCAGTGTGAAATGTTCAGATAATAAGTTCACGGTCGTTTGTTGAACTTATTATAATCTGAACATTAACTAAGGGAACTACCAACAATGAGTATTTAGTATAGAAAGTGTTAGCTTGTAATCCACTGTAATAATATCATATTAATAACATGGCTCTTATCAATTATAAGATCACTTAATTTGTGCACTAAAGTGGGTGCACTAGGTTATGATGTTAATAGCTTCATGGTTGGTATCAAACCAACAATGTATTCTCATTGTGGTTTCTACATTAGCGGTAAAGTAGAAGAGGCATAATATAATATCTCACCTTGTAACAAGCTCATGAATATAATAATTAACACATGGCAGTTAATTCAATTTTAGGAACACATGCAGTTTAAAGTGATGCTGATGGTGAATCGCCACATGGTCACCAGAACGCCTTCAACACTCAGCAAAGTCACAGTGAAGGAATGAATCCACAAGAAACAAGTAATAGGTTCCGCACCTGGTATGATGGATATGTTACGAGTAGTTGGTTAAGAGAACATAAGACGTTTAATCTGTGGACTGACCCTCACATGCCTCACATGAGCGACTGGTAACCCAACAGTGAATAATCCCAAGAAATCAAATTTCATATTTCCCTACAGCTACTGCTAACTAACATAGATTGGATGCCTGCCAGTAGTGTGCTGTTGGCTTCACAGTTGAGTAATAATGTAGGCAAAATCTGAATATATTCCTACACAGGTAGTCCAAACAACTATGGTACAGTCGTTGTCAGAATTAGTATCTCCTAGTTGACTGCAACCCCCACTAATATGGAACTGTGATACAGTTAGGGCCATAACACATCAACCGAGTATTAAAGTGTAAGTCCAGACAGGTAATTTACAGCTGGAGTGGAATAAACAAACAAATGTTGGTACTTTAATAGCGCTCAATGACTCAACCTACATCCGATATATAGTGATAGTGTTTGCAGTATTATTCATCTTTTGGCTAGACACAAATCTCATTCAATGAATATATAAATGTTAAAGGGACCCAAGGAACTCACAGTGGGTAAATGTGCAAAAAATTTAAAAGTCTGTAAAGACATCACCATGAAGAACATGAGAAATCGATCAACTCTGTTCTTATATTCCAGAGGCGTAGGAAGGTTATAAGTATTCATACGGCCCATAGGTATAATTCCATAGCCGCGCTCGGCTCCGAGGCGCGTGGAGCGCCGAGAAGGCGCGTGGAGCGCCGAGAAGTGGGGATGGTATGGGGGACACCCCCTTCCAAAATTGGGAAACTTTTTAATATTCAATATTGAAATGGCGCTTTCTGGTGCATTTTGGCGTAACCAATGTTACATTAAACATGCTGGGAGAAAAGAATGAAACATGCATCAATACTCACCGGTATAACAACCATGCATGTATAGCATCTGAACGAATCATGTCCCGACGCACGTGTCACACAAATAAGATAAACAATGTTGCAGTACAAATTAATCACCAATGTTCTGCAAAACTTGAAGCGGTTTTCCACTATAAAATTACTCCTCCAAAAGAAAATTCCACGAATACAGGAACGACGATGGATAATTAATTTTGCTGAATGGAAGAGATATATATCATACCAATGAATATATAGAGCTTGAATAATAGATGAGACATACATGTATGGTGGTTCCAGGAATCATGGCCGCAATGTGGTACACATGTCTTCTATCTTAATCTTGACATTTTTACTAACTTGACACAGTCACATATCTGCTAACTTGAGACAGTAAAAGAGCAGTACAATATAAATAAATTAAGTTAAATTAAATTATGGGAGAAGCGGGGGGGAAAGGGAATTTGAGATACATATTATATGTGATGCTGGGAATTTATGGCCCGGGGCCTTAATTATCGAAGACGGATAACATGATATAAGAACTATAAATTAAGCAGCATGGCATCGTAGAAGTTTCACATTCCGTGTTTTATGACTATCGCCAATCGCACCTTTCCCACGCGTGTAAGGTCAACAAAAAACTTCACAGCTGCGAATATTGGTACGGCCAAAACCGTCCGGCCGTACCCACTCCTACGCCACTGTATTCATTATTGATATTTCTCCATGAAATTTCATGTTGAAACTATTGTTCGGTAAACAAAACTGTTGGAGTGATTCGTCAACAATCATACTAATTGTGTAGTAAGTTCAAATATTTTAGTCTGAATATGATTTTCAGAATATTTTTAAATGCTTTGAGATTTTATAATGTTTATGTCAAATTTTGATTAAACTTTGGTGTCTTATTATTGGACTTTTATCAGAAATTCCACTGTAACAGTGATGTTTACATAACAATGATGTTGACATGCAACAAGAGCACCGCCAGGCATGGCTTAATATACCTGTTTGCTGGAAACCAAGAATATGCAAAATTTCTAAATCGAAAAGGCCCACAACTCCGAAAAAAATTATCGAACCAACCCTAATTCGAACTTGACCTATATTGCGGTATGACTGAGCCACTAACCAAGTTTGGTCATAATCAAATAATCCAAAGTGAAGATAGTATTTGGAAACCATAAAATTCACAAAAAGGCCCATAAAAGCATAAAATGGTAAAAATAGGGCCAAACCCAAATTCGAGCTTGACCTGTATTTTGGGGTGAGAAACTAATTCACATACCAAATTTAGTTCCGATAAAATAAACTAAGCTAAATTTATCATCCGGAAACCAAATAACTAAAATTTTCCAAGTAAAATAAAGCCCATAACTCTGACAAAAATCATCGGGCCAAACCCAAATTTGAACTTGAACTGTATTTTGGTATGAATGACCCACATACCAAGTTTAGTTGTTATCAAATAATCCAACTGAAGTTATCATCTGGAAACCAAAATATAGACAAAAAAATTGAATTTTCCAAGTAAAAAAAGGCCCATAATTTTGGCAACAATCATTGGGCCGAACCCAAAGTCAAACTTGACCTGTATTTTGGTATGACTATTTTTTGTATACCATGTGTAGTTGTGATAAAATAATCCAAACTCAAGTTATCATCCGGAAACCAAAATGTTGACACAGACAGATGGACGGACGGACAGACTGATTACATAATACAACCGTTTTTTTTCTTCAAACGGTCATACAATAACTCTTTATTGGACAGTTATTCAGAACAAAGTGAATCTATTTATTCATTTATTTTTGATGATTGTTATTTTACAGATTTTTATGTCATGTTGTATGAACCCACTTTGAAGGCCTGGAGTCCCTTTAAAAATTACTTAGGGTAATGCCCTAAAAAATCGACACCTTAATGGTAATAATTATGGGTAATTTTTCAGGATTTAGTCGGGAATATGGCTTCTTGCCATTCATCGGAAAGCTCTCACCGAGTGAGTGAATGGCAACAAGCCATATTTCTGACTAAATCCTGAAAAATTACCCATAATTCTGCTGTGGTTAAGGAGTCGATTATTTAGGGCATTACTGTATTTGCCAGTAGATATTTGGTGGTTTTCTGGTCACCCTAGTATACTATGTTGATGACAAACTATTTATTTGATACGCATACATTGATAAATATTAAATACACGCAGATAGGTACATGTACATGTAAATGTATGTAGAAGTAATTAAGCTCTTCCCTGTCTTCCCAGTGAGTCCAATAAATTCATAATCTAAGATATATCAAATTTTAATTGCAGTATCCAGTTGACACAGCATTGCAATACGTCCCTCGAAAATGTTTCTTTTTTGGGGAAGTGGTTTTTTTGAGAAACAAGAAAATTAAGTTCTTAATTAAAACAATGTACAAAACTACAATGCGAAAACACACATTCCCACTCAGTTTTGTTTGAATCAAATTGATTAGAACTGAATCACAATCCAGACACCAGAATACTTAAGTAATTAAATGCTATAAATCAAGGTATCGACCAGAAACCAAAATAATCAGTTCATAGAACTGAAACTTGATTTAAACAAACCTGCATTTTACGATATCATTCCATGCACCAAGCTCATTTACGAGATATTATGTTATTTTAATTTATTTCACCAAATATATTGTAATTTACTGAGGATATCAAGAAACCATCCAGAACAGCCAATGTTCACACACAAAAAGATAGTTACATCCAGCCAAAGGGAACATTAGATACAAGAAAAAAAAGATGCATGCATCAGATCAACCATGAATTATTTTCAAAAGAATTAATAACGTATATTTGCGAAATATTATAAATTTAGTATTAAACTTCAAAAATACGCATCTATAAAAATATCTGAGGTAATCTAAATATCTGACATATATATATGTTATGTAATATGTAAAATGGCAGTATGCAAATGAGGGTGTAGTCTGTTTTGATCCATAACTATTAACAGAGGACTGTACCTAGAAATGAAAATACATTGACAGAAACCTGCTTAATGTCCCCCCAGACGCGGTACAAAGGTTCTATTCAGACTCATGTCCCTGCTTGACACCCTTTACAAAAGCAGTAATCAACACATATACATATATTCCCAATTCCCATAGATGTATATATATTAGTAGAACTAGCTGAAACAGGCTCCCATTGGAAGGGGCCTGCACATGGCCCATATATGTGTGCTCAAAGAGCACATATTGATCTCAGACAGCTCCTTTATTCAGCGAAGGCCCCTTTGTGCTGGAACATTTTAATCATATTAACAATTTGATTTAAAATTAATCTACAGGCAAACAGATAACCAGGCAATGTGTACTTGTTGTAACTTAAACCTCAGCATGGCTAACAATTAAGAACTTTCCAATGACTCTGGCGAAAACAACCTGTTTCCAGGTTTGGAAGATTCAATATTAAGTCCCAATTAAAGCACTATGTATCATGTGATCAAACAACGAAATTTGAAAATCAACATGTAAATGTAGCTCTACAATATGATCGTCTGTGATAGTTGGAAAAGCTGGATAAACTTGAGACCAGTTTGAAAATCTAGCTATAAAATTATGAATACGATGGTGCCTTGTAAAAATATCAATAAAAGGTCAGCCGACCACAGTGTCCCCCGAAAACGTGGCAAGTCGACGCTGCTTTGTTAAAGAAATAAAAAAATGTTGAAATGTTCTAAGTCGAAAGGGTTAATAATTCCGTAAAGAAATAATTTTTCCGTCATCTATATACGTGTTGCACATGTAACAATACTCTGAAGTTTCAAATATCTACGATCAAAACTGTAGGAGGAGTTGATTACACCATGAAGGTACCCTCATACAGAAAATTATAAAAAATGTTTTTCAAAGTCGAAAGGCCCATAACTCTGGGAAAAATCATTGGATCAAACTCAAATTCGAACTTGACCTGTATTTTGATATGAACGACCCACTAAAAAACTGAATTTCCAATTAAACAATCCATTTAACTTGAGTTATCATCCGGAAACCAAAGAAAATCAAGAAAAATTGAATTTTCTATGTCGAAAAGCCTGAGAAAATCATCGAATCAAACTCAAATTCGAACTTGACCTGTATTTTGATATCAATGACTCACAAAAAAAACGGAATTTTCAATTCAACAGTCCAAACTTGAGTTATCATCGGGAAACTAAATAAAAGAAGAAAATTGAATTTTCTAAGTAAAAAAAAGTACATAACTCTGAGAAAAATCTTTGAATCAAACTCAAATTCGAACTCAACCTGTATCTATGATATATGACTGATCCACATAAAACCGGTATTTTGCAATTAAAGGATCCAAACGTGAGATAACATCCGGAAACCGAAAAAGTTGAAAAAAGGGAAATAACTCCATAAAAGAACATCGGATCAAACCCAGAATTGCAGAGCACCTGTGTTCTTGGTTGAGACACCTACATACCAAGTTTCAATCAAATCGGATGATCATTACTGGAGTTATAACTCCGGATGCACGGATTAACACGGCTGATTACAATAGTCCCCCAAAAATATTTTTTTCAGGGGACAATAACACACTCACCCAGACTACTCAGGGGGGGGTGAAAAAAAAAATTCCGGCACGTATGCCGGGGTGGGTGGGTGGTCAAAGCCACCAACAAGCAATTTTTTCCGCAACTAAAAAAAAAAATTCCTGCTTGTTTTTTAGTGTTTTGGCAATGAGTTGGGCTTCAAACCCACTTTGAATGAGAGAAACAATGTAATTCTAACTGTAAACTGACTGCAGGCAGTTTAATATCGTGTTGTATTTTGTTGCAAATTTTGAAATCCAAGATGGCCGCTGGCAGCCATGTTTTTTTGGCCGAATGACCTCAAAATGACTCATTCCTATTTACATGTCCATGTTAACATCCATGATAAATAGTATGCACAGAAATTCATATACAGTTGTTTACAGTGAATTTCCCCCCGCAAATCTCTGTTTTAGTGTTAAAAGGGGGGTGGGTGTCAAAAAATGGTCGGAAAAAACTGCCGAAAACGGAAAAAAATTTGGCGGTGGGGGTGGGTGGGTACAAAAAATGATCGAAAGGGAAAAAATGCCATACGTGCCTGAAATTTTTTTCCGACCCCCCCCCCCCTGGACTACTAGTACAATACTGGCCATGTCAGTAATATCACAGTGCTATTAAGTATGTTAAATTAAGGGGAGGAGGTAAAGTGACCAATTTTGAATTCGATATTTCCATGCAAATCTGTGGACCAAAAGTTAGAGAGTAGCAAATACTTCTGAGTGTGACTTGATGTGGTATTCAAAACAATAGGTATTTATCTTTGAGCTGAGAAACTCAAATACCAAATTTACATAAATCTCAATAAAATGAGATATATCAGATGAAAGGTATTTCTGCTCTAAAGTATCAGGAATGTTGAGAAGGGTTCATTTTAACTACAAAAAGCCATACAAGTGAAGGGAATATAATAGGAGAATGATTACATGAACAATATACAAAAGCGTAAAATTGATGACCAGGATTAACAATTTTAACTCTATAAAATTAGGGGACTGTACTAGGTACTAGTATGTCACTTGAATACTGCATTGATAGGCTAAACCAGAGAGCTATGTGGAAGTTGATAAACCCTCCAGGGGCCAACACTATCCACACACTATGGAAATGCAATAAACAACAGATGGCTATTAAAGTCATTTTATATGTGCAGCAGTGAGCATCAGATATCATATTATAGGACTGTGTAACTTTCTAAAAAGAGTGCTACTAAATGGGGTTCTCTCTGTCTGCTCAAATTCTGAGAACATCCCTACAAATGAACAGTAGACTATTCCAATTTATACTTTTAGAACTGAATGGGAGAGTCCATTGATTCATGAATGGGTTACACTCAAAATTTAACTCGGGTACACTTTTTCTTATTCCGGCTTGGAATACACTTTTTAGTGTGTTTTCGAAGAAAAAATGCTACCGGTATTAAAAAGTATGTTAGTAATTTTTTCGGTAATATTTTTATTACATATGTAATAAATTGGCATAGTAGAATATAATTTAGCAAAAGAATGATTTTTTTCCACAAAATGGGAAAGATATGCAACATATATCTTCCGAGTACACATTTTCCCCGAGTCGGCGTCGGGGCCGGAGTACACTTTTTAGTGACCATCGAAAACATGTTGACAAAACGTTGTTAAATGGCCGAAATAGGAGGAGCTAACATATCACATGACTACGTGCGTCTCGTGCAAATTACTGCGCATGGCAATGTCACCGAACATGATTCTGCAACCCGCATGACTATCAGGAAACTAACAGTACGCATGTGTAACAAATTGGAATTGGTCAGTTGTAAAAACTACATGCATGCGCAGATTGAATACATATATATATAGTTACCCTCAACTTGAATTATATCAGGCTACATGAATTGTACACTCAATGTGAACGCAAGTGATTACCTTGGCATGTGCATGGGGAACTCACAGGGGGATTCATGAAATGATGGGTCACATCCAATGGTCGATGAACACATGACATGTCATTGTTTACGTTCTGTTATTTGTCGGATTTTAAGGATAAATGACACGTACATGTAGGTGAGTGGATGGTTTCACACTTGTATTTATATATAATAGTAATAGTATTTAGTTGATGTGCGTTGGTCATAATTGTTACTTTTATTGAAAATCTACTCGTCCATAGTGTTTAAAGGTCGCGATGGAACTTAGATGGCATAAGCCACGCTACAAAGTTCCAATGGATCTACCTCAAAGTCAAAACTGCTCAATACAATAGTCTGAATTGACATTAATTTAAGGACTTTGCTAACCCAATTTCAACCCCAATTTTATGGAGTCAAAATAATGGATTGTGCTCACTTTTATTAGTAATCATTTCCATATCTTTTTCTTAGAAATTTATTTTGTTTTTGTTGGATTTGGGTTCGAAAAAAATATATTTTAAAACCTCTATATTAAGGATAAATGACACGTACATGTAGGTGAGTGGATGGTTTCACACTTGTATTTATATATAATAGTAATTTAGTATTTAGTTGATGTGCGTTGGTCATAATTGTTACTTTTATTGAAAATCTACTCGTCCATAGTGTTTAAAGGTCGCGATGGAACTTAGATGGCATAAGCCACGCTACAAGGTTCCAATGGATCTACCTCAAAGTCAAAACTGCTCAATACAATAGTCTGAATAGACATTAATTTAAGGACTTTGCTAACCCAATTTCAACCCCAATTTATGGAGTCAAAATAATGGATTGTGCTCACTTTTATTAGTAATCAACGAAATCAAACCCATGGATGCACCATTTTAACAGTATAATTAATGGCGGATTATCTTAGAAATACAAAGTGTGCACTTTATAGAGGTTTTAAAAAAAAAAAATTTCGAACCCAAATCCAACAAAAACAAAATCAATTTTAAGAAAAAGATATGGAAATGTGTACTGAATACTGTATAGAATAATGAACAATTAAAATATGTTCATATTTCCCAAGTGTTCTTTGAAAAAATTACATAGAACCAGTTGTTAACCAATGCTAGAATTTCTTCCCCAACACGGCTGACTGAGAGCTAGCAGCAATTGGTTAACTATTGACAGTGGTGAGTTGATAAAATAATTTCTTAAGCTTCAATTTATCAGACCACCCTGTAACCACTAAATAGGTCACCAATCATGGAATAATCCCTTATGGTCCAGTGGCCACAGGCTGGCACACACACTGATAACAATCCCAGCAAGTTGGCAGCAACACTGGGCACAAGGTGACCCATAATCCACCCATCAAGTGTCATCTTCTGGACAGCATAACTGAGAAAGTTAATCTACCATTTGTAAATTAAGTGGTTCTGAGAATATTTTTCAAAGAATACTTGGTAAAAATGAATATATTTTTATTGTTCATCATTCTTCAGTGTTCAGCACACATTCCCATATTTTTTTCTTAGATATGGACTTTGTGTTTGTTGGATTTGGGTTTGAACAAAAATATTTTTTAAACCTCTATAAAGTTCACATTTTGTTTTTCTAGGATATTAAAAATCTATCATGAATTATACTCTTAAAATGGTGTATCCATTGGCTTGGTTATTGTGATTACTAATATAAATGAATAGAAACCGTTAGTTTTACTCCATCAAATTTTGGTGAAATTGGGTTGACACAAGTCCTTAAGAAAAAGACTATACAGCACTTCTGGCACATGAATAACTATACCGACTTTACTAATAAGTCATCCCTATCATTAATAAAGTTGCAAGATAATTCAACAAATAAATGCCATCTAGTATGGGAATCCACAAAAGATTCACCTGCAGCAACTAAAAAAGCTATAATTAAAGTATGGCTAATGACGGACACATACCTTTTACAATATAACAGAAATAAATTCAGGCAAAATCTGACAGATGCCTTATGTCCAATGTGTAATGATGATAATGAGGATAGATATCACTTCATAACAAGCTGTCCGAAAACCAAATTCCAAAGAGACAAATATATACAAAAGATAGAGGAAATACTACCAACAACAGTTATAGAAAATAACAATATTAGAATTTAGACAGCCAAGCATACTGACACAACTAACTATAGACTGTACCAAGTTAGAACATTGGAGTCTAAATATGACACTAAATCTTCAAATAGAAAAAGCTGCAAGAAACTACCTAGAGCTATGCATTACATGTACACAGAGTAAATACCGGGTACTCCTGGGTACTCTGAAATTAATGGAATGATAAATGACAAATATATACCGAGCTGTACAGGTATGAAAAAGTCATAGTATGATCTAACAATTAAACATATATCATATGTATATTATTATCACTATATTAACTTTTACAAATATCAAGTTTAAATGTAAGTGTCAATGACACTGTAGCTCAACTTGGAAAGGGAATAATTTAATGTATTACTGTCAATGGAGCGATTAGGAATGTGGAAAGTTGAATGTCTAATACTAGTTTATAGACATGAAGAGAAAAGTAAAATCCAAGATGGCTGCTGGCGGCCATGTCTTCGGCCGAATGACCCCAAAATGATTGTATCCCATCTACATGTCATCGTTAACATCCATGACAAAATTTATGACGATCAGACTAAAGGTACGACCTGTAGCCTATGCTAAAGAATTTAGTCATACAAAGAGTAAAATCCAATATTAAAGTGATGTGAAACGTAAATTGAACCTCACAATTGAGTTCCCTGCGTTATTCTGTGGAAAGACTGAATAAAATAACCCCCATACACGAAATGCCCTAACCAGATATCAGTTTGTACTAATTATACGGCCACGTAACTAACTATTTACTTTCCCTCAATCGGGACGAATAATTCCACTGTAAACGCGAAATAAATACACAAACGAGTTGTCGTGTGCAGTCGCGGAAACACCCGAACACTTCCGACTTGGTCGGGATTGAGTCGGCTTTCGTTCTCAGAAAATAGCTTCCGTGGAGGGAGGCCGTTTGCTGGAATAGCGTAACATCAGCTTAATAAAACGAAAAACAAGCGGTATAGTCAATTAGAATGGGAGGGATATAAAAGGAATTATTGGCTGAAATCACCAACGGAAGAACATTGACCGAGTTATGAAAGAATTATAATCAAAGTGGTCATGATCGAGCAATGAACAACGGTAACAGTTGAAAATGTTACTATTTATAGAAATTTGTAATCGTTGCAGATCGTTGACCGATTTTATGATCGAACTACAGCAGGTACAGTCTCGTGCAGAAAGAGTTGTCTTACATGTGTATTTCAAACTGTTTAATTACCTGTACAATGCTACATGTGTGCCATATTGCTATTCACTATTCTAGTACAGACCGTATTTGTTTGGGACAGCGATAGTGATATAGATATCCATATGGAATTATGTTTTCTTCAATTTTTGAGTTTATATAGGCCCAAATAAATATACCATAAGATGGACTCAATCATTGACAGTTAAAATTGGATGGAAGTAAAGAAGTGTTGTGTATTTGCACTAAGTAAGCGCAATTGCTTTATGCTTAAGCGCAAATATTTGTATGCAAATAAATAATAAATGTAAAAAAGACTCCCATGTGATTTGCTCTAAACTCAAATTAACTCAGGCCATAAAACATTACTCAAACATAGGTGAGGACTCTTCCCGTCCCCCTCCACCCAGATCCCATACTAAGATGGATGTTCAGACTGAGGAAACCAGTTGGAGATAGGTACATGTATTTGCTTAAGCATAATTCATTTCAATTACGCTTAAGTGTAAATAAAATCCACTTAAGCGTAAATGAGTTGCGCTTAACCGTAATTCATATACACCCCCCATTGAACTCCACATACTCAAGCTGAAATGGATGCAACCACATTACTAATGCCAGTAAGTTAACATACATCAGATTATACAAATATACATATATTTAAAGGTAAGACAGCCGATGAAATTATTGCTCTTAATATAATTCCAATGTATTATGATAACGCATAAGTCAATTATGCTTAAGCGTAAATGATTACATTAAGCGTAACTGATTTACGCTTAAATGCAATTAGTTAATATAAAATGTGAAAATGAATCATTTGCGCTTAAGCGCAAGTATATGTCTATCAATATATTTGCGCTTAAGCGCAAATACCTAACACTCCCTTTATACTTCCCTCTGATTGTGAATGATAGAGTCCATCTCATAGTATATTATCATGGACCCATAGTAGTAGCCCCATATAATACTGAAACATTAAAGAAAAAATATTTCCATATGCATATATCAGCATCTCTGTCCCTGGTGTCCCAAGAATTGGTGCCTCACTCCCAGAGCTCTAGTATATTTTATTAAAGGGACATCTCCTACACAGATATATACATGTACCATTTCCATGGCCATAAATATGGAATTCGGGGTTACTGGGGACTCGCTTCCCTCATATGGTGTACTTATTGACTTGAAATTGGGGAAAACCCCAATTTTCATATTATCAGCATCCCTGTCCACAAGAATTTGTGTCTCCATCCCAGAGATCTAGTATATTTTATAAAAAGAGATATATCCTGCACATATCTCTACCATTTCCATGGTCATAAAAGAGATATTGGGGTTACCGGTACTGGGGGGGGGGGGGGGGTGCTTCCCTCATATGGTGGGTCTGTGCCATTTAAAATTAATTCAGGGGGGTGATATCAATGCATATGAATTTTTATTTGCGCAAATGATTTACACTGAAGCGCAAATGATAGATGTTATTTTGCGAAATATTTGCGCTTGATAGTAAATGAATAATAAATGTGAAATGGGTATCCCATACATGAAATGCTGTATCTATATGCTATAGCGCGTATATCCTACAGGTCTGGGTGAACCACCGATCAATCAATAACAGCCCGATCGGGCTAAAGTAGACCGATCAGGCTAAAATAGACCGATCGTTCTTTCACAGCCAGCTTGAATCTTGGATAAAGGGAGTAGGCCTACTCTAAATTGTTCTTTCAAGTGAAATAGGCCTCCCATACATGAAACGCCTTATCTATATACTATAGCGCGCATACCCTACAGGTCTGGGTGAACCACCGATCAATCAATAATAGCCCGATCGGGCTAAAATAGACCGATCGGTCTTTCACAGCCAGCCTGAATCTTGGATAAAGGGAGTAGGCCTACTATAAATTGTTCTTTCAAGTGAAATAGGCCTCCCATGCATGAAACGCCTTATCTATATACTATAGCGCGCATACCCTACAGGTCTGGGTGAACCACCGATCAATCAATAATAGCCCGATCGGGCTAAAATAGACCGATCGGGCTAAAATAGACCGATCGGTCTTTCACAGCCAGCCTGAATCTTGGATAAAGGGAGTAGGCCTACTATAAATTGTTCTTTCAAGTGAAATAGGCCTCCCATACATAAAATGCCTTATCTATATCCTATAGTGCGCATATCCTACAGGCCTGGGTGAACCACCGATCAATCAATAATAGCCCGATCGGGCTAAAATATACCGATCGGGCTAAAATAATCCCATCGGTCTTTCACAGCCAGCATGAATCTTGGATAAAGGGAGTAGGCCTACTCTAAATTGTTCTTTCAAGTTACAACCATTTTTTTGTAAAAAAATTATTCTTATTCATTTTGAAACTAATGAAAGACAATTTTGAAACTAATGAAAGACAATGTATAATTTTTTGCTGGTATATTCATCATAAATTTGAACAAATCTTCAAGCAAACAAAATTTCAATATTCAAGAAATCTCTTACAACAGTGTCAGGAAGACCAATCGATCTAGCTCAGCACGATTGGTCTATTGTGGTGTCAAATATTATTGAAATATTGCTTATAATTTACATTTACAGAAGTCAATAATTCGCATGCAGATAACTTCACCTTGTATTCGGCCAAATATGTTGACGTTAGATTAGAAGGCAGAATTCCCAGATTTGTTTATTATTGGTGAACCTGGATAATTTCGGAGGTGTGCCAATCGTCTTTTGCACACTGTGAATACGTACTCATTCTCTCCTAAATTTGCAAAAATTCCATATATATATAAATATATATACAGAGTGTGAAAACTTTGTTAGTTGCCAAATAATTGTCGACATTTTACTTAGAAAACTTGAATGCAAAAACTATGATAGGCCCCCTATTATTATTATTTTTTTTCCTCTTTTTGTTGAATCTACTTTCGTTATCGACATGCCGGCCTTTGTTTTTGGCTGTTCTCCCAGTCGTGCGTGCCAGCCGATCGTCGTTATTCGGGTGGTTCCGATTTCCTCCGAATATAATTCCATGAGACTCCGCGCGCTGATTCGCTCCGAAAATGTGTTAGTATCTGAGAAGATTTCTTACTCTGATCGCAGTTTTCAACAATTTAATACAGGGCGAGTACCGCACTAATAATATGCCACATTGGGGTTTTCTTTCTAGTTTGTTATGACCTTTCGTGTGGTATATGGGGCACAGTTGTGTCTGACATCAAATATATGCCCACCGGGAGTGAAGCTAATGACTTTAACAACCATGACAAATTTCATGATGATCAGCCGAACAGTACGACCTGTGGCCCATGCTAATGGATTAAATTTTGAAATCCAAGATGGCCACTGGCGGCCATGTTTTTTGTCCGAATGACCCCAAAATGACTCGTTCCCATTTACATTCCAATTTCCACAGCCATGACAAATTTTATGATGATCAGACTAAATGTACGACCTGTAGCCCGTGCTAAAGGATTTAGTCATACAAAGAGTAAAATCAAAGATGGCTGCTGGCGGCCATGTTTTTCTGCCGAATGACCCCAAAATTACTCGTTCCCATTTACATTCCAATTTCAACAGCCATGACAAATTTTATGATGATCAGACTAAAGGTACGACCTGTAGCCCGTGCTAAAGGATTTAGTCATACAAAGAGTAAAATCAAAGATGGCTGCTGGCGGCCATGTTTTTCTGCCGAATGACCCCAAAATGACTCGTTCCCATCTACATGTCATTATTAACATTCACGACAAATTTTGTGATGATCAGACTAAAGGTACAACCTGTAGCCCGTGCTAAAGGATTTAGTCATACAAAGAGTAAAATCCAAGATGGCTGCTGGCGACCATGTTTTTTGGCCGAATGACCCCAAAATTACTCGTTCCCATCTACATGTCATTGTTAACATCCATGACAAATTTTATGATGATCAGACGAACAGTACGACCTGTGGCCCGTGCTAATGGATTAAATTTTGAAATCCAAGATGGCCACTGGCGGCCATGTTTATTGGCCGAATGACCCCAAAATTACTCGTTCCCATCTACATTCCAATTTCAACAGCCATGACAAATTTTATGATGATCAGACTAAAGGTACGGCCTGTAGCCCGTGCTAAAGGATTTAGTCATACAAAGAGTAAAATCCAAGATGGCTGCTGGCGGCCATGTTTTTTGGCCGATTGACCCCAAAATGACTCGTTCCCATCTACATGTCATTATTAACATTCTTGACAAATTTTATGATGATCAGACTAAAAGTAGGACCTGTAGCCCGTGCTAAAGGATTTAGTCATACAAAGAGTAAATTCCAAGATGGCTGCTGGCGGCCATGTTTTTTGGCCGAATGACCCCAAAATTACTCGTTCCCATCTACATGTCAATATTAACATCCATGACAAATCTGATGATGATCAGACTAAAGGTACGACCTGTAGCCCGTGCTAAAGAATTTAGTCATACAAAGAGTAAAATCCAAGAAGGCTGCTGGCCGCCATGTTTTTTGGCCGAATGACCCCAAAATTACTCGTTCCCATCTACATGTCAATATTAACATCCATGACAAATTTCATGATGATCAGACGAACAGTACGACCTGTGGCACGTGCTAATGGATTGAATTTTGAAATCCAAGATGGCCGCTGGCGGCCATGTTTTTTGTCCGAATGACCCCAAAATGACTCGTTCCCATCTACATTCCAATTTCAACAGCCATGACAAATTTTATGATGATCGGACTAAAGGTACGACCTGTAGCCCGTGCTAAAGGATTTAGTCATACAAAGAGTGAAATCAAAGATGCCTGCTGGCGGCCATATTTTTTGGCCGAATGACCCCAAAATGACTCGTTCCCATCTACATGTCATTATTAACATTCTTGACAAATTTTATGATGATCAGACTAAAAGTACGACCTGTAGCCCGTGCTAAAGAATTTAGTCATACAAAGAGTAAAATCCAAGATGGCTGCTGGCGGCCATGTTTTTGGGCCGAATGACCCCAAAATTACTCGTTCCCATCTACATGTCAATATTAACATCCATGACAAATTTCATGACGATCAGACAAACAGTACGCCCTGTAGCCCGTGCTAATGGATTGAATTTTGAAATGCAAGATGGCCACTGGCGGCCATGTTTTTTTACCGAATGACCCCAAAATTAATCATTCTGGTCTAAATGTTGATGTCAACAGCTATGACAAATTTCATAATGATCCGACCAAAGGTATGACCTGTAGACTGCATTGTTGACGCCTTACGTACACACGTACACACGGACGACAAAGCCATGGCAATAGCTCAAACTTTACAAAGTAAAGTTGAGCTAACAACCATGAGAAAGTAGACTACATGGATACACTCATCACCATGGGTGTGTATCGTGGGGTATTTATTGCGTGGGTATGAATAGTGTGGGTATGTATCGTGGGTATGTATAGTGGGTATGTATAGTGGGTATGTATCCTGGGTATGTATAGTGGGGGTATGTATAGCGTGTGGTATGTATAGCGTGGGTATGTATAGTGGTGGTATATATTGTGTGGGTATGTATCGTGTGGGTATGTATAGTGTGGCTATGTATAGTGTGGGTATGTATAATGTGGGTATGCATAGTGTGGGTATGTATAGTGTTGGTATCATACATGTATAGTATGGGTATGTATCGTTTGGGTATGTATAGTGTGGGTATGTATCATGGAGGTATGTATGGTGTGGGTATGTATCGTGGGGGTGTGCATTGCCGCGATCGTCGGCGATACTTCATTAGTTTGCCAAATATTTTGACTAACCTTTGGAAAATATTGGGGGGGTAAATACCCCCCTTGCCCCCCGGTTCCTACGCCCATGTTGGTAACTGTTTTGAACATTGTTTTGTTTACATTCTGATGATGATGAAATGGAGTCTATAGTAAACAAGTTTGTGTTTGATACAAAACTTTTAATTGGAATAAATACATCTTGCACATGTTGCTTGTTGTTTAATAACACAAGAACAGCCATCAAACGAAAGGTGACCCTTTACTGCCTGAATTGACCCCTTAATTTGCTTAAAATAGTTAAATGCCTTATTGCCTGGATTTTGTACTATCTTTGATCGCGTATTTTAAATTGAAAGAGCTAAATTTTTGAACATCACATAAGATGAATGATAGAGCTAGGATTTATGAACAAAATGGCATATAAATTTTTATCCATTGTACTTGCATACAGACAGGTGCAGCACAAACATAAAAAGTGACCCTTTAAGTTTAACTTTATAAATAGTTTAAGCCTATTATAAAGGCTTTACTGCCTGAATGACTGTACTAAGACAATACTTTGTTCAACTCAAAGGTTTTCGACCTTTCGAAATAAGTAACACCATGTATACATACCTATGCGTCCACGTTAATAGTAACTGGTGAATATTTCTTCATATAACTACACAAATATTCAAAACCAAGGCAGACAATATATTGTGGAACAATTTTTCTTTTGATTAACCCAACTGATCAAGAAGTCACTTCCTCCTCATCATAGGTCATTCTCATCGCAATAAAATACATTCCATAAACGTCTAAATTAATGTTACGAATTATTATGGCTCTTCATTCTTATTATAGTATTCTACCTGTTGCTGAATACAAACCAGAAACTGTTCAGCACCATTTTGATCTGTATAAAGGGTTCTTCGAAGATAACAGAGAAAACTACAACAACAATGTCGGTATTCGGACATATAAGTCGGTGACGTCCAGGTAGCGATAAATATTGGCATTAACGAAATATTTATCGTTTTGATGTTTAATGGCGGACTTTTACGAAAGTGTATTGACTGCATTGTAGTTTGCCGTCTTATTATATGACTGACAAATTGACAATATATATTATTCTATTCCCTAAATACCACTATTGTTTGATGATCTAATCCAAATCGTCGGATCACACTGAGGTTAACATATAGTTGGGATCGTTGTCGTAATGTTTACGTGTCATGGACGGGTTAAATTGTGACCCCGACCTGACATTGACCTTGAAAATGATCAACTCAAGGTCAAATCGGGTAAAATTGAAAAACAAAAAATTAAAAAGGCACAATTAAAGGTACTCAACCCGTAAAGAGGGTCCCAATCTCAACAGATTCCAACAACAACAATCCGATCGGAGGGTCCTATATTACTATTTCTTTGGCTTTGGGGGTAAAAAATATTTGATTCGAGTCGAGGAACCCATCAAACAAAGCTCAGAGTTATTAGATATTGATTTTTGAAATTTGTTATAAACTCGAGATGAGTACTGCTAACTGCCGTAATCTGCTCTGGATGTGTTCTCCAAGTCTATTCAAACAGACAAGGATGGATAACTCTAAAATCAAGTGGCAATTTTGACTGAGTTCTGGGCCAGATAGTATTCCCGATAATGAAAAATAATAGATTTTTTAAATCGATATCTAACAAATCTGAGCTTTGATGGGTGACTTCCTCGACTCGAATCAAATATTTTTGACCCCCGAAGCCATTGAAATAGTAATTGAGAGGAGTTTTATCGGGTTGAGTACCTTTAACTCATTGAAAAAAAAAAAGAAAAAAAAAATTTAAAAAAAATAAAAAAAATAAAAAATTGTCATGTTTCTGACGATTGCCGCGAGTGGCGGGCTAACCTGCTAGACATGAGCGTGTTGTGTGATTCTTACGTACTTAGGGCTTCCTAGGAACGGGGGAGATTTTCATCGGGTCCGTTTTCCCGCCCGAGGTGATCTTCACCTTGAAACGGGTACCCACAAATGATATATATGTGTGTGTCCTTTATAGACTCGAACCGATTGAGCTCAAACTTGCTACCTAGGGGTACTTTTGTGCGGGAAGTGTCATGTACGGGTTAAATTGTGACCCCGACCTGACCTTGACAATTATTAATTCAAGGTCAAATCGGGTAAAACTGGCGCATTTCGACGAAATTTTACACCTAGGTGCAGCATACGTGTCTCGGAAGCTGTTGCAATTGCTTTTTCGAACAAAGCCATGAGACGAACCAAGCCAATGGCGGGCTAACCTGCTAGTATTATATATATACTGTTATGTATCCCATTTACTCAAAATTGTAAACATACCCATAGTATGTGTATCATGTACCATGTGATATATCCTAAACCATCGAATAAATCTAATCTAATGTATGATGATATACACGTACACTATACACGTGCATGGTACATTTGTTGCGCATTCGAGTGAAATAAATGTGCGTTTTCATGTACATTTATGTTCATATATATATGGAAGAAATGGGATGGCACGTTTCAATGGATTCAAATTTAATGCACAATTAGTTCAATAATCTAAATCTGAGTGCGCCGTGGACACATATATAGGCCTATACACAGGGATGGGTCTAGAGGGCCTGATTTGGAGGTGTGGGACTGTTCATCTTTGGAATTTCCAACTGCACCGAACATTGAATCTCACCAAACTTACAAGTTCGCGTAAATCCATGTTCGCACCACGTTGGGAACTTGGGCTCTAATCTAACTTTCCACCCACAGTAATTCCGTACGGCCCTATATATACATGGACATGGTGAACGCCCAAGTAAAATGAAAAATATATTTTATTGTATAATGTGCAAACGGAACATGTGTCACATTTGATTCGCGATGAACATTGAAACTTATATATATAATATAAAATCCAATACGAATGATTAGACACCAATTTGTAGATGTTTGCGACGAAAAGATCTCAAAACTGACAATGGCCATGCTTTTTATGAACTCAAACAAATCATTAACAATGTTGTTTAAATATCTAAAAAATTACCAATAGCAATACCTGAAAGTTTGAGTTGGATATTAATAATTTCGGCATTTCCATTTCTAACAAGTTTCACTTCACTGTAGGCCTACTGCCCAACCATACCTCTAACAGGAAGCGGCTAGATGTTTACATGTGTACAGCAATCTTTATCATATTGCAGTTCAGTGATAACTAAAACGAAAACTATTAACAAGTAAAGGAGACACATGAATATATGGGTATCTTCGCCGGCGATGTGTAAACACTCTGTCGTAACCTTCGCCGGTTAACTGGTTCACCGGCTATGTGTAAACGTCACCTGAGTGAGATTTCGCAGGATCAAATCAGATCACACTCAGGACTACGGAAATTGCCGAGGTGTGCCGATTAACGGCGACGGATTATTCATCCGTTGAAAATAAGAAAATGTAACAGCTGAAGAGAAAACAATCTGTTTATAGATGGTTATTATTACCACTTTGAGGGCGTTCTCTATTTTATTAACACCGCCGTTAACACTCACACTGAAACATATATATAAACATGTAGACAGACCTTGCACATTTATAGATAAAGATTCGCAGTTCGGACTATTACTGTATCCCGCCGATTGCAATGACCTCTACAAATTTAAAGGGACGTAACTCTCAAAACAGGTACAGGATTTTTACAGCTGCTGAAATTGAAAAGTTATTGGAATCAAATCCTATTTCCATACCCACCAATATCATCTGGTTCACACTGTAGAAATGAGAAGGAAACATCGCACCTTCCACAGCAATATATAGATCGAGTTAGAAAACCAGGTTACAACTTACAGTTACACTGACACTGTCAGTGTTAGTGAATAGTGTTAGTGTTACACTTAGTTACAGTCATTTGATGATTTGTCCGGTGACGGTGTTGTCTGTTGAACCAGTCTGCATTAAAATTTAAATGATTAATCTGCTGCAAACTTGTTCAAATGAACGATTTCAATAATTGTTTCGCTTAGTGAATGTTCAGACGACCACGATTTAATCGTAAGTGGAAAGATTTCCGTCGTAGGAAGTAACCGGTAGTTAGAACTTGGATTGCGCATGCTCACGACAACTCAACGGCTAATTAAAATTAATGGTCAGCAAATGACCGACGGCTGCAACCGGAACTTGGCTGAAGAAGAATGTTGCAAGTAAAAAAATTATATCAAGCACTGTTTGATTTTAGATGCAAAATCGTGGCATATAGCCTATCCTTGGCTACCTCCACTTGCGATGTAATTGCTGTCGTGTGTATGTAAAAATCGTAGCTGGAAGTGATCATACTCATACGAGTCATAGGGTAGTCAATCACATGCTTTACGAACAACCTAGATATCCTCATGTATGATGACATCGGAATCGTGTGAACAAACTATCCACGATCTCGTCGGGCCCGATTCCTCCACTTACGATTGTGCCGTGGTCGTCTGAACATTCACTTACAAGTTACATTCTAAAGCGCGCAGCACACGATATATCGTACGACAAATATTGGGCGCCGGTTACGGGTCAAATCGTAGCGTGTGCGGTGGAAAATTGCAGGACATTTTGTCGCACGATTGGCCCCGCAAGGAATCAAATAATTTTGATTTTCTATGATCGAGTCGTACGTTTTATTCGAAGTAGCCAATCAGATTCAACTATAAATAAAGAATAAATGGGGTGTTATGGGCTCTATTCTTTATATGTAAATATATACCAGGGGTAAACTCACCTAAATTCACCCCCGGATGCTCATCTATATACAGCACAAGATCAATCAGTCGATGCGTCCATTCTCTTTCGTTGGTTGCTGTCGACTGCCGACATCGTTCACCGGGAATCTTGGGATTAGCAATCATCTCAAATCTGCGCTCAGCGAGCGTGACCGATAATTCCCGATCAATAATACAAGGCCGGACACATATTTAACCCATTTCCACAACACTCTCTCCGGTTTTGATCAAAAATGGCCGAAATATCCTACTTCAAAAAGATTACATGTAACTAGAAACCCCCTTGGTCCAGGTACAAAGGCGAGAGTGTATAAGCCCCTTAAAGAGTGGCAAGACCCGAAGCCAAAAAGGGTCGACTTAATAACCTACTGACGTCTAAAACCTCAGTCATCAAGTCCTCGGTGAAACATATCAATGAGATATAAGATCTCAGAGTTCCCAGACCAAAATGGAACTTGACACATCCTGATCAATCAAGGTACTCTTGCTATCACACGATGGCTCTCAATGAAAAAAACTACATTCACTCTAATAATTTATTGACTACCCTACTAATCGGATTTTGAAAAAGAAAAGAGGGAAAGTGGGGATTAATTGTGTTGGGTGTGGACATGTGCTTATTATTGTCCAAACCATTCAACAAATAATTCATGACCACAAGGAATATATTTGTCTCAAGCCCATTTGGTCAGATTTGGGTGGCTTTTTGCGATGGAGTATGACTTGAATTAGTGGCGTTGCCATCAGCTTTCATAAAACCATTGCGTAACTGCTTTGGCTCTATGATTTCCATTTAATACCACATCCCCGTTGCGTAATTGCTCGGGATCAGTGTTCCTGGTATTGAATTTTCTTCAAGTGTTTGAAAAGCCACGGGCTTGGAGACCGTGCAAATCAACAACCAGATGTTAAAGTATGGTATGGCTTAGTATGCACTGAATTGTGCCATGGTGTTAGTTACATGCATGAGTTTGCCACATGATGATTTCAACATCCCAACATGACCTCAGGAAACTAACGTAACTACTCGACTCCCAAGATGACCTCAGAAATTTAATGTAACTGCTCGACTCCCAACATGACATCAGGAATCTAACATAACTGCTCGACTCCCAACTAGGGTTGCCACGATTAATCGTATAATCGATGAACCGTTGATAAAGCCGATTATCGATTACCATTTCCGTCGTCGATTAATCTCCGTTATTTATTTCGGATGTCGGAATACCGTGTTTGTTTTACACAATTTAATCTACAACCGAAGGTTTGACAACCTTTGACCGTGCATCAGAGAGATACTGACAACATGAGTATACTTAGATGTTACTAGTACAGACTATCACTTATGGTGTGGTGACTGCTGAATGAAACTCACAATTACTATCACAATTATTTAACTTGTTCTGAGTTTTGAAATTTCTGGGTGGGGGCTACCTTTGTGATTGTTATCCATGCACACTCTGGAAGTGCGCTGAAACTTACAGTTTCTGTAACATTAGATTCCATTTTTTTTAGGAACCGCCGTCGGTCTGTCATGCATTCCTATTTTTATATTGTTCAATTTGTTTGTATGTTTGGCTATTCATAACACTGAAATTAATGGCTATGTTCGTTCTAATGAACTAACAATTATTATAACCTTGACATCGCCGAGAAATGTGCTGGTATTGAATACATTGTGCTCATGAGAAATGTGCTGGTATTGAATACATTGTGCTCATTAGTGATTACCGGTGGTTTATGGTGTACATTATTAACGTAAAAATTACATCAGCCGAGTTGTTTAACCAACAACCAGCCAATACGGCAATAGGCCATATTACGGAATACTTCCACTGTTATTGATAATAGGCACATTTAATCGATTATAATCGATTATTGACGACCGATTATCGATTATCAAAATCAATAATCGTGGCACCTCTACTCCCAACATGAAATCGGGAATCTTACGTAACTGCTCGACTCCCAACATGATCTCAGGAATCTAACGTATCTGCTCGACTCTCAACATGACCTCAGGAATCTAACATAACTGCTCGACTCCCAACATGACCTCAGGAATCTAACATAACTGCTCAACTTCCAATATGACCTCAGGAATCTAACGTATTTGCTCGACTCCCAACACGACCTCAGGAATCTAACATAACTGCTCGACTCCCAACATGAAATCGGGAATCTTACGTAACTGCTCGACTCCCAACATGATCTCAGGAATCTAACGTATCTGCTCGACTCTCAACATGACCTCATGAATCTAACATAACTGCTCGACTCCCAACATGACCTCGGGAATCTAACATAACTGCTCGACTCCCAACATGACCTCGGGAATCTAACATAACTGCTCGACTCCCAACATGACCTCAGGAATCGTATCTGCTCGACTCTCAACATGACCTCAGGAATCTAACATAACTGCTCGACTCCCAACATGACCTCAGGAATCTAACGTATCTGCTCGACTCTCAACATGACCTCAGGAATCTAACATAACTGCTCGACTCCCAACATGACCTCAGGAATCTAACATAACTGCTCGACTCCCAACATGAAATCAGGAATCTAACATAACTGCTTGACTCCCAAGATGACTTTGAACAGGTACCCAACGTGACTGCTCGACTCCCAACATGACAGGAATCTTACGTAACTGCTCGACTCCCAAGATGATCATGCATGATATCAGGAATATTACGTGACTGCTCAACTCGCAGGATGATGATGCATGACTTCAGGAATCTTACATGACCGCTCGACCCCAAGCTGATGATGCACGACTTCAGGAATCTTACGTGACTGCTCGACTCCTGAGATGATGATGCATGACTTCAGGAATCTTACATGAATGCTCGACTCACAAGATGACTTTAGGAATCTTACGTGATTGGTAGACCCCCTAAACATGATTAATCCCCGCATACAATCAGGTACATGCACCCCTATACAAAATTATTCACAAATGCTAGAGTTGCTAGATAGACCAGGCATTACTACATGTATACTTGAACAGCACCAGGATCCCAGGGTACTCCGTGGACCCCTGGCTCTAGCTTAGATTTCCGGGACATTGGTGGTACCCGGTCATTTGCGACAATAATGGAACCACTGATATGGTGCATAGGTTTATACATACATGTATATACCATTGATTCTAGTGATTGATTTGTTTTAGCTGCTAAAGTGGTCTTCGCGACTGCAACGTTTTCATGTTCCCCCAATTTAGTAGTAAAATATTTGCTGTCAGATATCACAGTGTTATTTGTTGGGGTTATAACCGTATCATGCACAGGGTAGCCGCCTTCAGCAAATGCCTGTACCCCAATCCATAATGGTATGAGGTTAACATAATTGTTAGCAATGGTAATTGCGTAACTGCTTTGGATCAGTGTTATCAGGATTTTGAAAGTTACCAGCCTGCCTATTTGGCAAGACGGTTTTCAATTTAGCCATGGTACCCGAGTTCTCGTTAACATGTCCATTGCTTAACTGCTTTGGATCAGTATTGTCTACAGTCACCTCACCGTTGCGTAATTGCTCGGGATCAGTGTTATCTACTCTCACCTCACCCTTGCGCAATTGCTTGGGATCAGTGTTATCTACTACCATCTCATTTTGGCGTAATTTCTTGGGAACAGTTTTATCTACGCTCACCTGCCTATTTGGCCAGACGGTTTTCAATTTAGCAATGGTTCGTCTAACAAGTTGAGATGAACGTTTAAATAATTTCTTCAACTGTTCTGGAAATTGTAGATGGAAACGTGCAACCGATTTTGCATTGGTTGGATTATCAAAGCTACCCGCCTGCCCATTTGGTAAGACGGTTCTCCATTTAGCAATGGTACCCGAGTTCTCGTTAACATGTCCATTGCTCAACCGCTTTGGATCAGTATTGTCTCTCACCTGACCGTTGCGCAATTGCTCGGGATCAGTATTGTCTACACTCACCTCACCGTCGCGTAATTGCTCGGGATCAGTGTTATCTACTCGCACCTCAGCCTTGCGTAATTGCTCGGGATCAGTGTTATCTACTACCATCTCATATTGGCGTAATTTCTTGGGAAGGGTTTTATCTCCTCTCAGCTCACCGTTGCGCAATTGCTCGGGATCAGTGTCATCTACTCCCATCTCACCATTGCGTAATTGCTCGGGATCAGTTGAAGTATCAGCTACGTCAATGTTTTCCGTGCATATAGCTTGATGTGTTATCTGAGTTTCAGGCAGGGACGTTACATATAACCGACGCACATCAATCAATGGTTCAGAACTTGACAATATAGCAGATTGTAATTTCTCGGGAACAGTTTTATCTCCTCTTACTTCACCGTTGCGTAATTGCTCGGGATCAGTGTTATCTACTCCCACCTCACCGTTGCGTAATTGCTCGGGATCAGTTGAAGTATCAGCTACAATAATGTTTTCCGTGCATATAGCTTGATGTGTTATCTGAGTTTCAGGCAGGGACGTTACATATAACCGACGCACATCAATCGATGGTTCAGAACTGGACAATATAGCAGATTGTAATTTCTTGGGAACAGTTTTATCTCCTCTCACCTCACCGTTGCGCAATTGCTCGGGATCAGTGTCATCTACTCCCATCTCACCGTTGCGTAATTGCTCGGGATCAGTTGAAGTATCAGCTACATCAATGTTTTCCGTGCATATAGCTTGATGTGTTATCTGAGTTTCAGGCAGGGACGTTACATATAACCGACACACATCAATCAATGGTTCAGAACTGGACAATATAGCAGATTGTAATTTCTTGGGAACAGTTTTATCTCCTCTCACCTCACCGTTGCGCAATTGCTCGGGATCAGTGTTATCTACTCCCACCTCACCGTTGCGTAATTGCTCGGGATCAGTTGAAGTATCAGCTACATCAATGTTTTCCGTGCATATAGCTTGATGTGTTATCTGAGTTTCAGACAGGAACGTTACATATAACCGACGCACATCAATCAATGGTTCAGAACTGGACAATATAGCAGATTGTAATTTCTTGCGAACAGTTTTATCTCCTCTCACCTCACCGTTGCGCAATTGCTCGGGATCAGTGTTATCTACTCCCACCTCACCGTTGCGTAATTGCTCGGGATCAGTTGAAGTATCAGCTACAATAATGTTTTCCGTGCATATAGCTTGATGTGTTATCTGAGTTTCAGGCAGGGACGTTACATATAACCGACGCACATCAATCGATGGTTCAGAACTGGACAATATAGCAGATTGTAATTTCTTGCGAACAGTTTTATCTCCTCTCACCTCACCGTTGCGCAATTGCTCGGGATCAGTGTCATCTACTCCCACCTCACCGTTGCGTAATTGCTCGGGATCAGTTGAAGTATCAGCTACATCAATGTTTTCCGTGCATATAGCTTGATGTGTTATCTGAGTTTCAGGCAGGGACGTTACATATAACCGACGCACATCAATCAATGGTTCAGAACTGGACAATATAGCAGATTGTAATTTCTTGCGAACAGTTTTATCTCCTCTCACCTCACCGTTGCGCAATTGCTCGGGATCAGTGTTATCTACTCCCACCTCACCGTTGCGTAATTGCTCGGGATCAGTTGAAGTATCAGCTACATCAATGTTTTCCGTGCATATAGCTTGATGTGTTATCTGAGTTTCAGACAGGAACGTTACATATAACCGACGCACATCAATCAATGGTTCAGAACTGGACAATATAGCAGATTGTAATTTCTTGCGAACAGTTTTATCTCCTCTCACCTCACCGTTGCGCAATTTCTCGGGATCAGTGTTGTCTACTCCCACCTCACCGTTGCGTAATTGCTCGGGATCAGTTGAAGTATCAGCTACATCAATGTTTTCCGTGCATATAGCTTGATGTGTTATCTGAGTTTCAGACAGGAACGTTACATATAACCGACGCACATCAATCAATGGTTCAGAACTGGACAATATAGCAGATTGTAATTTCTTGCGAACAGTTTTATCTCCTCTCACCTCACCGTTGCGCAATTGCTCGGGATCAGTGTTATCTACTCCCACCTCACCGTTGCGTATTTGCTCGGGATCAGTTGAAGTATCAGCTACATCAATGTTTTCCGTGCATATAGCTTGATGTGTTATCTGAGTTGCAGGCAGGGACGTTACATATAACCGACGCACATCAATCAATGGTTCAGAACTGGACAATAAGGAGTGGCTGAGGTCTGGTATTTTGGGATGGGGCGAACTCAGACCTCGGGTTTCGCCCCCATATAGTTTTTTTGTCAGTGACTTTTTTATGCATCCTCCCTTTGACACTTCAGTAGCTGTCGAGCCATTGGTAGACATTACTAAGTCACTTAATTTCATAATGCTTCGGAGTTTGGAATCCCATCTTTGAAATCCGTTTTCCAAAGCCAACCTTTTTGATGCGAGTCTTTTAAAATCATTTTGCCCACGTGGTTGGGATGGTTGTGAAAATGTTTTGTCTGATGAGCAATGGCGATGATTACCGTGTTTTTCATTCTGCACTTCTGAGTGAGCTTTATTTGCATCGGTGACTCTCATATGGGATGGACGGTCATCGCCACTTTGATCGGAAGTGACACGTATATTATGTCGCGTCCTACCGTGTATGATTGTGTGGTTGTGTTGATACCATCGCACCTGACTAATCGCATCTTTCATAGTAGTTGGACTACGATTTATGACATTTTCAGCAGCTTAGCGATCATTACAACCATGACAAAAGCGAAATATGGCTTGTTGGTTTATAAACTGTGGTGGACAATCTCGGAAAGCGTGACTAGCAAGATCGAAAACTGTCTCACCCCAATCCTCTAGTGACTCGCCCGGTTTTTGTTCAATGTTTTGGAATTCTAACTGAGTAGCCTCGGGTGTGGTATGGCCTCCAAAACGTGCTTCCAAATGGTCCAATTGTTCATGAATGGTCAGATGTGGGTACTTATCGCACCAGAGAGAGTAAACAGCGCTGGGTTTCCCACTTAAACATAAACACAGGGCATATTTCTGTTCATCAAAATCCCAGCGTTCCATGGCAGCAAAGCGCATAAATTTGGTTTTGAATGCGTGCCATCTTTCTGTCCCATCGAAACTTAAACCATTTGGAACCTTAAGTTTCCTCACAACGGTACAACCCAAACCCGGAGGTTTGGGTTGAGCCTGGGGAAACTGTTCCATTAAGTTTAAGTTTTGAATCTGTCCCGGGGCAGCCATATAATTATACGCCCCTTGAGCTAACCCCTTATTCCATTGTGGTAAAATGGTCGGCTCCTGATTAACTGGGGATACATGAAGTTGGCCATCCCACTGTCCATATCCACCCGCGCATACTGGTTGGGCTTGTGGACCGTTTGGTTGGCCCTCATAAAAATCATTTGGGTATTATTTGGGACCAGCCCAAACGGGTTGATTACAAAACCCTTGTGGATTCATATATCCCACAGTTAGTGTGCCTGGGGGTGGACCCCCATATACTGGTTGGTCCCGTCCCAGTATGTGGTCAATTGCCTGGAGAATGGGTGGTGGCTGTCGATTGTTAACTGCAGCTACTTGAGGACTACTGGGCTGACTGTTCCGTTTTGGTAGAGCATGCCCTTGATTATATTCAAGTGTGCCACCCGGTGATACGGGTTGACCTTGGCATGAAAATTCCCCGGGCTGACCCGTCCATGCAGATTGGGCCTGTCCTTTGTATTGGTCGAACACACCTTGTCGTTCTGTTAAGGCTTGTTGACCCAAACCCTCCAGAACGTTCCCTGGTAGACTGTTCCATATCGGTTGAGCCTGCCCTGGGTTGATCTGATTTTGATCTAAAAAACACGAATGCGCTGGATAAACCGGTTGTATACAACTGGTCGACCCCCCTGTATTTTGACCAGGAAATTGACCCTCCGATCCCGGTAGAGTCTGGGTCTGGTGGGTGTTCAACTCCCCGTTCCGTACTGGCAAGGTGGGTTGACTTGTATATGTTGTAGCATCCCGCGGCGCGGTCGTGTGTGCTTGTTGGAGTACTGGGTTCCCAGATACCCACGAGTTCTGCGCTACATTAATACCAACCCCCTCAGGAAATGGTACCGAATATCTGAGCTGCAATGACTGTGGGGCAAACGGTTTACTTGTTTGGGGAAACGCACCACGGTCGTGCAGGTATCCATGAAACTTGCCCTGTGTCTGTTGCAACATGGTCTGCTTGTGCACTACATCAGAAGTGGGTAGTCCGGCTCCTGTAGATGCAATGCTTCCAACATTTTGACTTACAGAAGTGGGTACTCCGGCTCCTGTAGACCGTATCACCACAGGTTGCATAATTCCTCTTTGTCTAATAGCGTTAGAATATGTGACTGTACTACCCAAGGTGGATACCCCGGCCTCGGTGAAGGTCACACTATTGGACGCCATGGTTGCTACCTGTGGATTTGGAAACATGCCTTCACAGGCTAAACCTCTTTCATCCGATCGGAGGTTAGTTTGTGACGCATCATAACCGGTATTCATATTTAATATATCCTGACTACACTCTCTCCCCCTTTGTATATTAAAAATTGAAGAGATGTTCATATTCATTTCAATAATGAATAACTATTAAATATGACAATACAAATTAGAATGATTGAGCTTTAGCGTTTGACCAGGAATCAAACCATAAATTCACAGAAATGGTTCTGTAAATATGAATGAGTGACCCTTTGCGTTTGCACAGAAATCAGAAATTTAAAGCCGAAGTTGTATAGAGAATTTTCAATTGAATGCCACGCATGCCGCTAACAGCAAAAAATCGTAGACATGCTGTACAAATATATGAATGATAATTATGGAATTAGAACATTGATATACCCGGATCTCCTAAAGCATACCAAAATTCAAGGACATTTATATGAAAATAAATATGGAATTGATCAATAGATGAGCATATAGCAATATTCAGAAAATGAACAAGAAATACGGACAAAATGTATTACAACCATGGAAATGTAAATCAATTTGGATTGATCCGTCACGTATTGTTCCGGATTCAAATTAATTCATAATACTGATTCAAAAAAGAAATGTATGACCCTTAGCGTATTACTCAGGTGTCAGACATTACCAAAAAAAATGAATTACAACAAAATAATCAAAATATTACCAAGCAGTGAAAAAAAAATAACAAAAATAATCTAAACTGATTTTGCCTTCGCCTTGACGTCCCGCCCCGACGAAGGAGATCAATTTATTATCAAAACAAGACGGTCGCCCACTCCGAACCCCCCGGCTGGTCTGGGAAAAAATTACAACTTTCGCGCTGATATTCACAATGGAAAACCACCAAGTCTTCCACAGAATCCCCGAATATCACCGCGAAAACAGACCCCTATCATACACTTCTTCCCAAACCAACAAAAATAGCTGTTCCCTACCAGCAAAGACAGAGAATCAAAATAGGCCAGCCGCCCCGTTATGAACCCTCGTCCGTGTGGCCATAATGACCGCACAAATTCGAAGTTGTTTCAGACGCCAAATAAAGAATAAATGGGGTGTTATGGGCTCTATTCTTTATATGTAAATATATACCAGGGGTAAACTCACCTAAATTCACCCCCAGATGCTCATCTATATACAGCACAAGATCAATCAGTCGATGCGTCCATTCTCTTTCGTTGGTTGCTGTCGACTGCCGACATCGTATCGTTCACCGGGAATCGTGGGATTAGCAATCATCTCAAATCTGCGCTCAGCGAGCGTGACCGATAATTCCCGATCAATAATACAAGGCCGGACACATATTTAACCCATTTCCACAACATAAATGCGATCGTGCGGCGATCACATGTTTTCTTTCACAACAACATGGCGTCCATACAGTGTCCTTCAAAGTCAGAGTAGCTGGATATTTTGGACGGTGGAATACATTCATGCCTCTAGAATTCAACTACAATTGAAACAAGTGGACTGGACACCAGCAAATTGGTGTCAAAATTATATCTGATTGTGAATTTGTGTGGGAAATTAAATCAGGTATAGGGCCTACTAGTATATAGAACTTCAAACTCTTGTAATATTAATATTTATTGGAAATTAGTATTTAATATCTGCGATAAATACACATATAGACCTATACCTATAGCCTACGGTATATACCACGTTAATAATACGGTAACCCATTGCATTCACGAGAAAGTAAACAACCAGATCGTACGATCCGATCGCATCATGTGGGTGGTCTACCATAAGTGATAAAAACAGAAGTCGCACGACTAAAATCGTACCGAGTGCGCACTCAGATCTTACGTCGCAAGGGTCTGCGACAAATATCGTGCATCAAATATCGCATCGTGTGCAGCGCGCTTAACAAATGATGCCTTGGGTGATGGTTCAATTATGAGTCTCATTTATGTGGTACATGTATATGCCATATCAGAAATCAGAGAAAAGATGTGTTGTTTATCGTTTTATTGCCCTAATTTTAATAGCACAAAATTAGGATATGTCAATTTGTTTTAAGTGTCAGACACAACGTGAATTACAATTGACAACTGTTATAGTAAAAATATGGATTTTACTATTTCATAAATTTGACAGAGAAGATATGAATATGAAGTTGGATGTTGCCTGATGTTATTGGAATAATTAAAAGTGATATAACAAATTAATTAGTACCATGTTAAATTTGTTTACATTTGCAAATCACTACTTAATCCAAAATGTTTTTCTGGTATCTAACTATAAGGATTCTAGACGTTTCATACCATGGTCGTTTCGTACCTGGACATTTAGTACCATCTGGTCATTTCGTACCATATTTTTTGGCCGTTTCATACCGGATTGTTTGATCGTGACGGTCCAAAGCTCGGATATATTGGTGATGAAAATTGTTAAATGCAAAACACAATCCTTTCATTAAAGATAAGCCCAGCGTTAATCGCTACTTGGTCTATGTGTTAATTAATGACCGTTGACTGAATGCCGAACAGAAGCTTGTGTTCAGCTTTTCTATGCCGAACACAAACAAGTTTTACAAAACATCAAATAAAACACTTATTATTGGTCGAATCTCCACCAAATTTCGTATAGTAATAGTCTGAACATGAATACATATGCCTATGAACTGTTTTTGTTACATTTCCCATTATTTGAACTTGTGTTCGGTTGTGTTCAGCTTTTATGTGGACCGAAATTAGGTCACCCTATTATCCGGTCACTTTCAACCAAATAAAAAGTGTTGAAATTTTTCAACCCAGCAATTTTGATTTTGTGTGAAAACTTTCTGTAATGGGAGGTGAAAATAAATATCCTGAGGACTATTTTCTTTGAACTAGATCACTTGTAAAACCAAGACATACGCCACTGCTAATATGGAAAGGAGCATTAGAATGATGTACATATAAACCTCTTGAAAGCATTTAAACTCACACATCACTAAGGGGTTGTGAGCGATACCGATAACTATTTGTAACGGTATTATACAGATAGTGTGTGGTAATTTAAGCTAAAGTGGTGAGTTGTGCTTGCTCGGTTAATCTCGCGCTAGAGATCATGTCCCCATTTTCAACTATTTAATAATTTTAGAGCACCAATCAAACTGTGTTTGAGCAGCACTGGATACTATTTCCGGAACTGATAAAGACATTGCATCTCCGGTGTTGAATATTTTATTAAATATAGTTTTCAAGGTATTCCATAATGCTTAAGACATCGATCGCCATATAGTGAGTTTTCACACATAATCGACATGGCCATGTTGACAAGACACAACACTTTGTCACAAAACGAGTGACAGTTTTTATTTGTTTGAAAGTGATTGGAGAATTTCGTAACAAAGTTTAGATGCGTAAATTAAAATTTCTAGTTAATTATCGAAAAACATCTAGTTTGAGAGTAGAATGTATAGCTGAATTCAGCTAGGTTAGCTGAATACAGCTATTGTAGTTGTATTCTCACATTTGCCAGACCTGTCTATTAAAAACAGTGATTGTTGAGTGATAGTATATATATATTTTAAAATTGATTAGTCCACTTACCCCAAGTTTCCTACAGAGATAGGTGTATTTAAATATTTTATTTATTTATATCTCAGTCACTGTTCAGAAGGCCTGTGTTCAATTTTATTAGTAATAGTAATCACAGCAACCAAACCCATTTGATGCAACATTTGAAGAGTATAATTAAGTCATGGGTGCAATGATTTGCAGTAGGTCCCTGTTTACTGGGGTCTCTTTGCAGAGGTCCCCGAATTCGCGGAGGTCCCCTGAAATGGGCTAAAGAGACAACTTTAAAGGGAGGAACGGGTGTGTATATGTCAATTGAGACATATTTTAAATGAATAACAACACAAAAATTGATAATAGTGGCTTGTACTATCAATTATATTAGCTCACTTGGCACAAATCAATATGATGATACACATTTGCTATGGGCCTATATTTGTCCTTGTATATGCCAGGAGTACCCTTAAATTTGTGAATAAAATGAAGTATACTGCATAGATGTTATTCAGTCAATTAAATAATATTATTCATTAGCTAGCGCCTATATGTATACCCCCGGAGAATGCTGCGCGGATGTCCCGATCACGCAAATTATATCGCGGAGATCCCTCATCTCGCATTCATAATTCATGGAGATCCCTCTATAAATTAGCAAAATGAACAATTTTAAAGAAGGAAAGTTACTTGCTATAGTTAATACATATTCTTCAACGAATAATAAATAATAATGGCTTAATTCATCAATTATATTCATGGCGGTCCCTTTTGCGGACATTGAAAATGGCAGTAAGAATTTGTGGAGGTCCCCATATATAGGACCCTATGTATCCGTATGCATGCCTGGAGGCCCCCTTTAATTTGTAAATAAAATGGAGAATATTGATTATTGGTGTTATTCAGCCAATTAAATAATATTATTCATTAACTAGCACCTACATGTAGGCCTACATGTACTCCACGAGAATGCTGCATGGGTGAGTGATCCGCAATCGCACAAATTAAATTAAATTTGTGAATACAATGTAGAATATTGATTATTGATGTTATTCAGTTAATTAAGTAATATTATGCATTAACTATATATAGCGCCTTCATGCATGTACTCCAGGAGAATGTGTGTGTCCCGATCACGCAAATTAAATCGCTGATGTCCCTCAACTATAGCAATCACAATTCGCAGAGGTCCCTCTAAATTGGCAAAACGCAAAACTTTAAAGAAGGTACATGCAGGTGGTCTATATTGGCTAGTTAATACATATTCTTCAATGAATAATAGAACAGTAATGACATAATTCATCAATTATATTCGTGGAAGGTCCCGTTTTGCAGAGATTTAAAATGGAGATAAGAATTTGCGGAGGTCCCCATATACATGGTGGTATGCATGCCTGGAGGTCCCCTTTAATTTGTGAATAAGATGTTTAATATTGATTATTGATGTTATTCAGCCAATTAGATAATATTATTCATTAACTACGTACTCCATGAGAACGCTGCATGCGTGGGTGACCCGATTGCGCAAATTAAATTTGTGAATATGATGAAGAATATTCTTCTTGAGTACATGGCGCTATAGTTAATGAATAATAATATTTAATTGACTGCATAACATCAATATTCTTCATCTTATTCACAAATTATAATGGGACCTCCGGGCATGCATGTGCACGTATAATATATGGAGACTTCCGCATTTTTTATTGTGGTATTCAATCTCTGCAAAGGGACCTCCACCAATATCATTGATGAATACCGTTATTATTTATTATTCGTTGAATATGTCTTAAAGGTAGACAGTAGACACTGCTTTCCTTCTTTAAAGTTGTTAGTTTTGACAATTTAGAGGGATCTCTGCAAATTGTGAATGCAAATTGAGGGACATCCGTGATTTAATTTGCGCGATCGGGACACTCGTGCACACAGTGTTAATCTTCTGGAGTACATGTAGGCGCTATAGTTAATGAATAATATTATTTGATGGACTGAATAACATCAATATTATAATGCAACCTCCGGGCATGCATGCGTACGTATATATGGGGACTTCCACAATTTGTTTTTTCGTGATATAATATTCAATCTACGCAAAGGGATATCCGAGAATATAATTGATGAATAAAACCAATATTATTTATTATTTGCTGAATTTATCTTAAATCTACCACTTTCCTTCTTTAAAGTTGTTTGTTTTGCCAATATAGAAGGAATTCGTGAATTATAAATGTGAGTTGAGGGACCTCTGTGATTTAATTTGCGTGATCAGGACACCCGAGCAGCAATCTCCGGGAGTGTATATATAGGCACTTAGCTAATGAATACTTGACTTAATAAATAACATCTAATCAATATTCTTCATCTTATTCACAAATTTAAGGAGTCCTTCCGGCATACGAGGGCATTTATGCCTATATAATGAATATTTATTGTCGTATTGATTTGCACCAAGTGAACTCAGCGCATATAATTGATGGAACCAACCACTATTATCATGATTGTGTCGTTATTTGTATAAAATATGTATCAATTGACATATACGCACCCGTTCCCTCATTAAAATCAACCTATATCGCCCATTTAGGGTACCTCCGTGAATTCGGGGACCTCCGCAAAGGGACCTCCACAAATAGGGACCTACTCACTCCGTAATTCATTATGGATTATCTTAGAAATACAAAATGAAGAACTTTATTGAGGTTTTAAAAATATTTTTTTCGAACCCAAATCCAACAAACACAAAATGAATTTCTAAGAAAAATATGGAAATGTGTACTGAATGCTGTGAAGAACGATGAACAATAAAATTATATTCATATTTACCAAGTGTTCTTTGAAAAATTCACTCACAACCAGTTGTTTACAAATGATAGATTCACATCCCCAACTTGGTTGAATGGGTTAACTATTTACAGTGGTGAGTTGATAACATAATTTCTTAAGCTTCAATTTAGCACACCACTCTGTAACCACTAAATAGGACACCATTCATGGAATAATCCTTTATGGTCCAGTGGCCACACAGGCTGATAACAACCCAGCTACACTGGACACAAGGTGACCCATAATCCACCCATCAAGTGTCATCTTCTGGCAGCATTACTGAGAAAGTAAATCTACCATTTGTAAACAAGTGGTTTTGAGTAAATTTTTCAAAGAACGCTTGGTAAATATGAATATATTTTTATTGTTCATCATTCCTCACAGTGTTCAGTACACATTCCCATATTTTTGTCCCCCGAAACATTTATTTTCAGGGGACTATAGAAATGGGCTCCGTCCGTCCGTTGCCCACATATTGAAGATGTGCAACATGTATACAGATGACGGAAAAAATATTTTTTGACAAAGTTATTAACCCTTTTCTACTTAGAAAATTGCAACATTTTTTATAATTTTCTATATGAGAGTACCTTCATGGTGTTATCAACTCCTACAGTTTTGATCGTAGATATTTGAAACTTCAGAATATTGTTACCCACATATCGGAGATGTGCAACATGTATATTAGATGACGGAAAAATTATTGATTCACGGAGTTATTAACCCTTTTCGACTTAGAAAATTTCAACATTTTTTAAAATTTCTTTAACAAAGCGGCATCGACTTGCCACGTTTTCGGGGGACACTGTGGTCTGCTGACCTTTTATTTTCTTAGATATGGACTTTGTGTTTGTTGGATTTGGGTTCGAAAAAAATAACTTTTAAAACCTCTATAAAGTTTCTAAGATTATCAATCATGAATTATACTCTTAGAATGGTGCTTTGTTACTGTGATTACTAATATAAATGAACAGAATCCCTTATTTAAGGGCTTTGTCACTCAATCAAATGTTTGGAAAAATGGGTAGACAAAGTCCTTAATGGCCCTAACTAGGCTTAGTAACTTAGTAAGTTAAAGTTAGTTTGTCTTTGTTTTGTTTTATGTTTTTGTTTTTAGCAATTCAAGATACAATAGAGTCTATTTGATACCAGCCAACGTTGGAAAATGGTTGGTCAACGTTGGCAAATGGTTGGCAGCAGATGCCATATTTTACGGATTGTGAGAATGATGCATTCTGGGATAGAAAGTATCCAAACACAGCCATTGTTTTTTATATATATCAGGGACATATATTTCTTCCAGAATGTTAAAAAACATTTCCAGTTTCTCATCGTGTTTTTATTGATTTTATGTGACAAAATAGTCTGAAAATTCAGAAAACTGTACTGACAACCCAATGTTTTGTGGCATTAGAAAACGTCCGATAAAAGCAGTTCTATTGTGAATTTTTTCACCAATCTTTCAGAGAACATAGAGTGAACATAGTCCTGTCGGTATATCATAAATGATTACCATGTATTTGAGATTAATTAACATCTAGATAGCTGAAATCGGCGACAATTAATTCGCACCTCTGGCTTTGTCAGCGTGTCCAACGAAAATGAAACTTATCTGTTTAAATGTCCTCCTTTAGTATCGAATGGTGACAGAAAACCAACTTGTGAAGTACCTGGATAAATTACGTCACACTTAATCCGCTTATTTCCATGGCCATAAATCTGTGTTTTGATAACAATTTATTTGAGACACAAACTGATACGCATCTAGGGGAGACCTGGGCAAAGCAGATCGCTCGGGCTTAGCCGATCACCATTATACTTGACGTGGTTTCAATTAACTTTCAAAAGAGGAATTTTGAACATGTTTTGAATTTGTGTCAGCCTAGCAAAAATTCAAATGCTTACATGCTATATCGCATCACACACCAGCGGTACATGATAAAGAGCATTCTCATTTATGAATACATTCTGATTCAAATTCAACACTTTACGACAGATATATATGGATGGATTAACAGATGATTGATTTATCGTACAGTACATATCAGATGATAGCTAAAAATATATAAATTTCAAGTTCAATATTGTGCACACATGCCATGGTTTTTCCGACACCTTTCGACCACATTGTCTTTCTCTCCAAAATCATAATTTCGATACAGAAAATTAAGCTTGTATTTGCCGTTGTACCCTGACCCCTGACATTTGTCCCCCGAAAAAAAATAAAATTCGGGGACTATTAAATAGCCGGTGTCTGTCCGTGCGTCCGTGTGTCGTACCGTCCGTCCGGAAATAGATTCCGGATGATAACTTTAGTTTTGGTGATTAGATCAAAAGCAAATTTCATAGGTGAGTTTATCAGACCAAAATACAGGTCAAGTTCGAATATGGGTTTGCTCCGCTATTTTTGCGAGAGTTATGGCTATTTTTGTCCCCCGACGTTTCCGTCGGAGGACTATAGAAATGACCCTCGTCCGTCCGTCCGTGCGTCCGTGCGTCCGTGCGTCCGTGTGTCCGTGTGTCCGTCCGTCCGAGATTGGGTACCTTCATGGTGTAATCAACTCCTCCTACAGTTTTAAACGTAGAGATTTGAAACTCTGGGATATTGTTCCTAACATGTTGGTGATTTGCAACATCTATAAAGCTAATCAAAAATATAATTTTTTCCATATTTTTGGGGGGGTTTTCGACTTAGAAAATTTGGAACATTTTTGCCTTTTGGATGAGATTGGGTACCTTCATGGTGTAATCAACTCCTCCTACAGTTTTAAATGTAGAGATTTGAAACTCTGGGATATTGTTCCTAACATGTTGGTGATTTGCAACATCTATATAGCTAATCAAAAATATCATTTTTTCCATATTTTTGGGGGGTTTTCGACTTAGAAAATTTTGAACATTTTTGCCTTTTGGATGAGATTGGGTACCTTCATGGTGTAATCAACTCCTCCTACAGTTTTAAATGTAGAGATTTGAAACTCTGGGATATTGTTCCTAACATGTTGGTGATTTGCAACATCTATATAGCTAATACAAAAATATCATTTTTTTCGTGTTTGCATGCATTTGTTCATCGGGTTGTTTTGTCCAAGAAATTTTGCGGTGGTTTGCAACATCTATATACTGTATAACATTGTTGCAAATAGTATCCTACAAACAAATCCAATCATGAAGTTTACCACTCGAGTCGGGGGACATGTGGTCTGCGACCTTTTATTTTACTTAGAATCTTGTAATTTTCTGGTTTCCGGATGATAACTTCAGTTTGTGTGATAATATCTGAATCAAATTTGGTATGTGAGTTTATCAGCCCTATGTACAGGTCAAGTTCGAATATGGGTATGCTCAGCCCATTTTTGCGAGAGTAGTGGCCCTTTTTCGACTTGTTTTACTTAGAAAATTTCTCACTTTTTCGGTTTCCGGATGATATCTCAAGTTTGGATCCTTTAATTGCAAATACCTTTTTATGTGGATCAGACATATCAAGATACAGATCAAGTTCGAATTTGAGTTTGATCCGATAATTTTTCTCAGAGTTATGGGCTTTTCGACTTAGAAAATTCAATTTTTCTTGTAATTTTCTTCATTTTGTGCCAATTTGAGGTTATATTTTTACTTTAAGAGTTTTTTTAAGATTTGGTTATTTGGATGCATGTCAGTAATGAGACAATGCACAAGTGTCTTATCCATATAGTATACTTCTGTTGCATTTTTGTATTTGGTGACTGGTCATCGGAAATCAAATACAATTGGACCTGAACAAAACAATTATTTTAATATATTGATTGAAGCCCCTTTTATTTTTGGCCTCCAAAACTCGATCCGTTTTATGGACCCCCCCCCCCCCCCCCCCCCTATGGCCTAGCAGAAACCCTGCATGACCAAAATCATTTAGTTCTCTTAATAAAAGTTAAATATAGACAAAACAATTCAAGTTCTATGTTTCAAGTTTAACTTCATTTAGCATGAACTATATTAATAATATTGAATGACCACATTTTAAACAGTTTATATATGATGCAAAAGAGATATTGTAACAGACCATTATCAAACTCAGTTCGGATACTTTTGTTCTATTTATAATATTATATTGCAGAACTTCATCTTTTTCCAATGGCACACAAGTGCTGTTTTGTCCTCAAAATCGAAGGACTGGTCTACCAAGTATATTGTACTGTTATATATCATTACTAGAAGGTGACCCGACTTCGTCCGGGCTTTGACCTTGAATTGTCCATTTTGAAGCTCAAGGTCAAGTGGGGTCACGATTTGACCAGTCCAAAAACACTGCCCGGACAAAAGTACCCAACAAACGTGCCCGTCGAAATCCATCCGGTTTTACCCGATTTGACCTTGAATTGATCATTTTGAAGGTCAATGTCTGGTCGGGGTCATGATTGGACCCGTCCAAAACAATCAGTGGACAAAAGTAACCCCACGTATCGAATTTCGTCGAAATCCCATCAAAATTGGCGATTTGACCTTGAAGTTACCCGATTTCAAGGTCAAGGTCACGTCGCACGGGCAAATGAATATGCTTATGAGACTCGCCATAAGAAAGTACCCCCACATACCAAGTTTCATTGAAATCCCGTGATATTCGGGCGTTTGACCTTGAAATGACCCGATTTCAAGGTCAAGGTCACGTTGCACGGACAAATTAATATGCCTATGTTCGTCCCCGGCCGAAAATACCGCCACATACCAAGTTTCATCGAAATCGGGTGGGCCGTTTTCGAGTTCATCGCGAACACACAGACACACAGACAGACACACAGACACACAGATCTTCCAAAATATATAATAGATAACATTTAATTCATGGACAGCAACATTAAACCTTACAATTCGTTTCTGCTTTGATATATTAGTTGTGGAAGCAGCTAAAACAAGCACTTTGCTTGTGTCCCTTCGCTTGCAAAGCAGGGCATCTAAAGGTGGTTGAGTTAACACAATATTTAATAAAGAAAACACTTCATAGAAATTGCAGTGTTGATGAGGACCCAATGTACATGTACACAGTGCATGCATGAGTATATTCTGTATCAGACAAATCAGTGTAATCAAAGCAGTCCATGATAGTGAAAGAGACAACGTCGTCAAAACAAGCATTGAGATTGTGACATTAGCGCTCCTTACAAGCACATGTGCATATGGCGATATTATTTGATTTATTTTTTGCATTAAGTGTTTTGTTTATAACTTTTTAGCTGAGTCGCTGACTCTCTGTGACCCGGTGCCATGATTTTGGCGAAATAGGATGTTAAAACTTTACTTATTTATACATACCGGTACCCTAATGGATTTGGCAAATAGCCAAACACGACAGTTTATGGAAGTCTTTATATTGTTTCAATTTAGTTTCAGTTATTAGAATTAGTTCAAAATAATGCTCATTTTTGCCCAACATATGTATACCTGTTCATGCAGGAGTTATTTCCTGTATGTGCACCAAAAGCAAATATTATGTCTGGATCCAAAATCAGATGCTCAATTTATTGTGTGCCTACTTTTTTCAAAATTGAAGGACTGGTAGAGTCAGATTGAACATTATGTGTAGCAAATTGAGATTTATATATTGTTTTATCAACTTAATCTAGATTTCACTTTTCAGGTATAATGATGATTCTCGCAAGATCAATGGTACCACCTACATCGAAACATGAAGTCCCAAAAGTGTTCCATGAACCACATGTTGAAACAGGATTCCGAAAAATGAATCAGCCTTGGAGCTACTATGCTTATAGTCTTTTACAGCGTCATAATGAATGTATGAATGTATGGACACATTTTTTGGCTTTGGTTGTACTCCTAGCTAGAACACTTTGGCTTTGGACTGAATTCAGCCTGCTCGGAGATTGTTATATGTGGCCTTTGACTTCTTGTCTTCTGACAAATATTATACTCTACATGTGCAGTTGCTTTGCCCATTGCTTCAGTAACAAGTCCGAATTAGTTCATTATACATGTTTCATGATAGACTATGCAGGTATAGGACTGTATGGCCTAGGAAGTGTTCTCGCGCATTATGCCTATTGCGCGGACAGAAGTCTTCTGAGTTATTTTGTAGTAGACTACTCTGTTCCAGTCGGTATGGTGCTGGCCGTCATTACAACATTTTGCTGTAGTTTTTCCAAGGTGAGGTACAGTCGTCCTTATCCATTCACTCGAAAAATCTGGCAGCTGACAGGAGTTGGCTTGGTTTACAGCTGGCTAATCATTCCAATTGTGCACAGAATTTTTACGTCGGATAACACAAAGGCATTGGATGTTGGACTTCTTCACCACACCGCACAGATGGGTTGGATGGCATTAGCTGGCTTTTTCTTTAGCTCTGACATTCCTCAGCGTTTCTTCCCAGGAAAGTTTGATTTCTTCGGACACAGTCATCAAATATTCCATATATGCATCATGATGACATCATACAAGCAGATAGATGGGATTTATGAAGACATAAAGCTGTGGCAGGCGCAGATTTATTCCAGACCAAGTCCTCATTTCTGGAACACATTTGGAAGTGTGGCAATTGTAATAGGCATAAATATTATAATTGTTTTGGTTTTCCATATATTAGCGAAGATGAAAGTAGAAAAAGAAAAATCTCATTAAGTAGTGTTCAGACAAGTCTGTTGATTATGTTGCGTTGGACCATACATTGCATTGACACGATCCGTTGTCTGCATTAAGCCATTCACGCGTACATTGGGTTATAACATAGGCTTCCGAATAATAATTGCAGCTAATAAGTTCCATTTTGGAATAAATGCAATATTGCAAATAGTTGATCTGTAATAAGTTAATTATACGATACTGTCAAATCCCAACAACTAATGTTTAATTGACATAAATGCATGTCAGTTTTCCTTCTCATCAAAGACAGCCACCATCTTTTATCGATTGAAAACAAGAAATGTCATGACGCACACCATTATATGGTATGCATTAAGCCTTACATTGCATTAAAAATAGAATCTCTCCGCTGAGTGCATTACCGTAATGAATACAATGTAACAGACACATTGCTGCCATCTGTACGCCTTAGTGTTAGGTTCGTTTTTAAAACAACTGACAGCATTCACTTGTTAGATCACGATCTGTGTGAGATTTCATAAATCTGGGTACGATAAATGAATTATACCCCTCCCCAATATTGAGCCTAATATGGAAGCTTCTCGAAGAGTCCCAAACAAATGAACAAGGAATTGTTACTGCTGGTGAATTTTTTTTCTACCCACCAAAAATAGGCCAATATATTTACACCAACTGCCAGTATGTTTAGTGCTGACTTGACACAGATGCTAAGATACATTTATGTTGATTTAGTGGCTTGTAACCTGTAAACTCATTTGAATCCCCCTTCAGTATTTGAGTATGTGTTTCCTTCTGTCATTCTTACCAGCGGGTAACATTTTCTGCCTGGTTTAAGATTTTTGTATATTGCTATTGTGCATTCAGATTGTGTGTGCCTGTCATTCTTTTGAAGACTTGACTCTTTCTTTCAGGTAATAACATTGTTTATTGACTTTCATCTCACAATAATCTTCCATGAAATTGATTAAAATGCATGTTTTATTAACAGGTCTGGCACATCCTAAATTCAGTTGTTGTAGTTGAATATGGATATTGCCTTTTTCATGGATTTAATACAAGAGGCATACCAGTAATCCAAAATCAAATACACACAAACGATTCAAGACAGTGTTGTATGAAAATTGGTGCCACAGAGGTTTTTGGTAACGAAATAGGAGGAAAAAGATTGTCGCCATGCAAATATCTCATGATGGTGGATATCTAGATTCTACAAGTATTCAATTGGTCTAAAAGTTGTTATGAACGAGCTATAGGGCTTCCCCATTGATGTCATTCAGAGAGACATTCTAATGTCATTATATAAATAAATAATCTTGTACAACATGTTGCAAAGCAAATTTTATCTACATCATGTTCATTTGCTGCACTATATTGTTTTATTTCAAGGTTCCTAGAATTACAATACAGTATTCTTGATGTGTCATATTTACAAATCCATATGAACCACATGGGTGATATGCATTCCGTTCATGTCACATGCCTTTATTTTTTCAATTAATGGATTCAAGGATGGGTGGTTTGTAATAAACACAGAACGACACATGTGTTAAGGGGTTTGTTGATACGTCACCTGTGCTATTACGGAGGGATACAAACTCTTGTTCTATCATTCTGCCCTGGCACTCGTGTCAAACCGATTAACACACACATATCTATATGTGTACATATTAAACAATTCAAAATGGCTGTACAACAGGATGCAAGATATACCGATAGATTCTGCATATTATATTAACACAAGAAAATGGTGGTATGATATTGTCATATTTAATTATAATAGTTGAATACAATATATAATTGTTGATTTTAGGATGTGCAAGTCATGATATATATAAAGCCATTTTAGTCAACTTATATCTTTAACCTTCCAGGATGTACACAATTATGATTAAGATGTTGAGCAAGAAAGACAGAATATGTTGCTGAAGTTTCAATTTGATGACACAGAAATTATTAGGGGAAAAAATCTCTGGATGGAGGATGGAAATAAAATTAAAAAAAAATCCCCGGGCAAGTCTTGAGTCATACCGATTGTTGAATATCCCACACGAACCTGGTTAATGCAAATCTCAGATATTCACTTGAAATAATTTGTTTGCGAATACACTGTAAAGGTAAATAAAACCCCAACAAATAATATCAAAATTATTCTCATTTCTCCGTGCTACATGTATTTTGGCTGATAGAAAGTGTTGGGGTGAGAAGTCTTACGTACATAAACTGAACACCATGGGCAAAAATGTTTCCATGGCATTTCCCACGGCATTGCTCATTGCCGTGGCCAATTTTGAGGACTGCCTATCAGGGCAATTGCCCTTTTTGAGCTTGGAACACTCTTTTTTGAACATTTTGTATTTTCATAAAAGCATTGTTTGTTATCCCCCGCATACAAAGTTTAATGGGGAATATAGAAATTGGTTCCGTCGGTCCATGCGACTGTCCGTATCAACTTTGGAGCTCTCTATATCGGTCATCATTTGTTGGATTTGAATGAACTTTCGTATATGTTCATGCACCAGCATAGGGGGAAAGGCATCCACCTGGAACATGTCTCATCAATTAGAACGGGTTTCATCCATAACATTTTGCAGAGTTTAATATGTCCCTTAGAGTTAAAAATGTGTGCCATTATTTTATCTCTGTTACAATAGCTCATGTTTGAATTATCTTTAGTATAGTTATCCCTTTCATGAGTTGCGCTGATGCAGCATTAAAGACCCTGTTCCAGTGCAATCTCTTATTAATTTCCCATAGAGGAGCCTCGCACATATAAGAGAATGCACTGGCTTATCAGGTCAATTTAAATATTGTTAGGCCAATTTATTCTCTTGTATGTGCAAGGTTCCCTATGAGCAACTCGTATATATAAAGAGAATGCATTGGCACAAGGTTTTCGCAAAATTTCAGGAAGCTCCAGTCATGGAAGGGTTGATAAACTTCAGTGAAAACCCAACTTTGCAGGGGATATGCACAAGCCTTGAAATAGCGGGCTAGCATCACCAAATTCACCCTCTGGGAACCTCATTCTGCTGAGGTGTAAGCATAATGAGGTCCCCAGAGGATGAATTTGGTGATGCTAGCCCGCTATGTGGGGTAGCATCACTAAATTCACCCTCTGGGGACCTCATTCTGCAAATGACAGACACCCTATTTCAAGGCTTGGATATGCATTGCGGTGCGTTTATTAGATTATGATTCTTTTGTCTGATGATTTACACAAACAGAATGTCTACATTTTACATTCCAGAATAAGTTAATTGTTATCATTATTCATATTTTGCACCGAGACTGAACAATTCATATTGTAATAACTATTATTATCCTTTGTGCAATTGTATTTCTAAAGGTATCCTTAAAGTAATGTTCATATTTAATGTTTTTATTCTCAGATATCGTATAAAGATAATTACATGTACTTTTACTTAAGCAGGTTTACTTTTTTAGGAGTCACTTGGAGTTGTAAACATTGTTGCCTTCGAAAGGGTATCACATCCTTAACATGGACATTGCTAGGGGGTTCCAACTGGGGGGCCATGGGGGGGATGTGAGACCATAGCATTTCCAACTTTATAGGATTTTGTCCAATAAAATTTCCAACTATGTGGGATTTGGTTTTGAGTAATGCAAAATTCCAATATTGGCTTAATGGCTTAATAATTTGGGTTTATATATGTTCTTTTAAAGAGTATGGACTGTGTAAATAAAGACACTATATAGTAACAAGAATGACATAGCATTGATCCATGTTTTATGTTTTGATTACACTCTGCATGCAGTATATTATACATGATATTAATCAGAATATGGTTGAGGAACGAATACGGGTAACATGTATTAAAATTCCAAGGAGTCACAAGTTATAATTCACACAATGGTAACAAGTATTCATGCTGAATGATTGTTATATTGTTAAAGCTGTCTTCAGAAAGATAATTATGAAGGTTTGACATTACTAAAAGACTATTGACCATGAATCTATTGTTGGTAAAACATACCAGTCTGAAATTGAAGGAAATGCTTTGCTTTCAATTTAATATATGTGTTAATTTCCAACTGTTGAACATGATGGTCCTCATTGGGGGGGGGGGGGGGGGGGGGTGAGACGCCTGGATATCCTCCCCTGTAGGGAAAGCTTCGAATTTAAAAAAATTTGAAATACTTAATTTAAAAAAAATTCACATGCAGACCATGGGAATCTAGAGTTGCTTTCGCTCTGAAACGCTTATGGTAATACATAATTTTGTTGATTAAATCAAAGAGAAAGCAGTATAAGTTGTTTTAAAATAATTTCATGTTAAGATACTTATGGTTTGACGAGGGACGGTTGGCGGGCAGGCGGGCGGACCTAAAGAATGCCTTATAACTTTGACATTTGTTAACGGATTCAAAAAACTTTTGGTATGTCAGTTGCTCCCAATGACTATTTACTGCCTGTAGAAAATGGGTCACGTCCGAAAAGTTTACAAGAGTTATCCATCTTAGATGTTTTTTAGTTAAGTTTTTCACCGATAGCGCGATAACTCACGCAAATATTAACCAATTTCAACAATATTTGGTATATGAGACTCTTGCAACAATATCTCGGACGAGTTCGAAAACCAGGATTGTCCGAAAAAAAATTCCGGAGTTATGGGTCTTAGTTTGTCTATTTTTAGCAATTTTATCACCGTTAGCGCGATAACTCGATGAGATATTAACCGATTTCAACAATATTTGGTATATGAGTCTCCTGCAACAATATCTCGGACGAGTTCGAAAACCAGGTTTGTCCGAATTTATTTTCGCAGAGTTATGGGTCTTGGTTTGTCTATTTTTAGCAATGTTATCACCGTTAGCGCGATTCAATTGATATTTGGTATATTGGTCTATTGCAATAATATACCACCGTCCAACTTTTTTTCCCGGAGTTGTGCACCTTATTGGCAGAAGTTTGGTTCGACTGCCAAAAAACTCGACAAAAGCATCTTAGATGCGTACCCCTTGTTTTGTTTCCGAATCGGGAATAGCAATGAATATAAATGTCGTTTCGAAGTAGCATTTTTTTATTATAACTTCAATGCTCATAGAAAGGTAGTTCATGTATTTATCAACCTATTTTGATACCGGGAAAAATTCAAAAGTGAATATTATATTGAGTATTTTGGAGCGCAAACCGCTAAGTGGCTTTAAATCACAGAATTTATATAGAGCTTCCTGTTTTGACTGGTATGTAACATATAATAATATGTAAATAATAATTGGGAGATAGAACATTATATGTGACTTTAACCTATGCTTTGTTAAAATTAGTTATAAAAGGTGATTTAAAATGCATTTAAGTTAGTTATATATAGATTAAGAAGATATATTATATTCTTTGTGTTTTTATAATCTCTGTTACGCTTCTACTGGTATATGCAGTTTCTTTTTCTAATGCTTTACATTCTTATATACTTTGTTTGTTTTTCTAACCTCTGTTGAACTTCTATTTACTTGTTTTGGGTTTTTTTTATCTCTGTTACACTTATATAATAGAGCTGTGCATGGTTTTAGCTGAACTTTACAAAGTTGAGCTATTGCCCTGGTTTGGTGTCTGTCGTCCGTCTATATGTGCGTTCGTTATCATCAATTTCCTTTCGCACACCCTACAGACCACATCCCTCATCCCATCGTCACCAAACTTCATATCGATCTTTGTGGTGACCTCTAGATGGAAGCCTTCATTTTTTTCCAAAATTCGTTAAAAAACATGGCGACCATCAGCCATCTTGGATTTCACATTTCAATTTATCAGCACACACTGCAGCCCACCATTTATTTGAAAATTGTTTTGAAACTTTACAGTCATGTTTAGGATAACCTCTAGATGGGAGCTATCAAATTTGAACACTTGTTGATGAAAAACATGGCTGCCAGCAGCCATCTTGGATTTTACTCTTTGCATAACTAAATCATTTGGTGCACCCTACAGGCCTCATCCCTCATCCCATTGTCACCAAACTTCATCGGGGTCAATTCTCTTTTGGGAGCTATCAAATTTTTCTGAATTTCATTCAAAGACATGGCTACTGGCAGCCATCTTGGATTTTACTCTTTGCATGACTATATCCTTTGGCACATCGTACAGACCACATCCTGATACAATCCTCACCAAATTTCATATGCATCTTTGGGATGACCTCTAGTAATACTTAAACATTTTAACCTTTCTGCATCCCTTATCGCTCCATTAAATGTAATGTATGACATCCCCTCTCCAAGTTGAGCTACAGTTTCATTGACACTTTAATTTTTTATCTCTATTATACTTATATATGCTTGGTTTCTTTATCTAATCTATGTTACAATTCTGTACACTTGATTTGTTTTTATCTCTTTTGAACTTCTATACTCTTGGGTTTCTTTTTTATCTCTGCTACACCTCTATATGCTTGTTTTGTTTTTCTAATCTGTTTCACTTCTATATGCTTGGTTTGTTTATCTAATCTCTATTCCACTATATACGCTTGGTTTGTTTTTCTAATGTCTGTTACACTTCTATAGGCTTGGTTTGTTTTTCTAATCTCTATTCCACTATATACGTTTTGTTTGTTTTTCTAATCTCAATTCCACTATATATGCTTTGTTTGTTTTTCTATTTTTTTTTCTCTGTTACACTTCCATATTTTTTTTTATCTGTGTCACACTCCTATATGATTGATTTGTTTTTCTAATCTTTGTTACACTTCTATACTTTTTTTTATAACTCTTACACTTTTAATTTCTTGAGTTTTTTAAAACTCTGCTACACTTCTATATGCTTGGTTTGTTTATCTAATAACACACTTTTACAATCTTGGTTTTTCTTCTAACGTCTTTTACAGTTTTACATACTTGGTTTGTTTACCTAATCTTTGTTACACTTTGTTAAACATGCGTGCGTGTCTTTTGGTAATGGTATTAATCTTAGCCTGACCGTTTTCTCTGATTTCAACTGAGATAATATTAGAGCCAGTCTCATGAGGAAACACACATTATAACACATTATCGCTCGAGAGTTGAGCTTAAGACCCAAGAAGGTGGCACTGCAAATGGTGCATCATCCATTATATATGCATCTGAAGCTGAATTAATATCATTGCTGTATTAACATAGTATCCATTGCAGGCATCACAATGAAAATGTCATGCAAAAATAGCATTCTGCTACTGCTATAATTGAATGTCGGGGACGCTGCATTTACTTGGCTGCAGTTTCCATCATTTACGATCACAAAGAGGCCGAAAATGGAAGGACCCTGTCAAAGCTGTATGCTTGTGTAACCATTGTGGTCCTTCAAAATTCCCTTATTGTTGAAGAGGTTGAGTATCGCAGACAATGCAAAAATGACGACGTTTGCATCGCTTGCAACACTGTCTGCATGGTTTTTACTGAACAGTACCTTGTATTTGTAGCGAACTCCAGCTCTCATGAATTATATCAGTACCAGTATACAGCCATCCACAATTAATTTGATAAAAGCTTATATATTCAAATGTGTATTCACGTGTTTGTTGCTTTCTTATAGTTATCTCATTTTTTATGTGAATCTCTGCATACCTGTCTAGAATTGACCATCAATACTAATTCCATAAATTGAGTTTTATTTAGACTATTTATGTTGATATATTCTAAAATGTTATTGTTTATTGTTGTCATTATATTTTTATATTTGTATAATTGCATGTATATCATAGTTATATGTCTTTCACAATACTGTTATTGCCATCAACTTCTGTTGTAATTGTGATAAAGCTTGCTTGTGTATACTTGATATTATGAAAGTGACATTTGCTTCAATTCTATTCTGTCACTTCCACAGTGTTGTCAGATACTATTGATGCTGTTATGAGATAAATCTTGCGACCATAAATTATCTGGGGAAGTACACGTTTTCAAAATGGTTTATATTTTGGGTCAAAATTATCCCAATTCTATGTTGATACTCAGACCACAATGGAAGGTAGAATTACCATGGTATATTGTTGCAAATATGATTTATTTGTTGGATATATATAAGGGTACATGTTGATATTTGCGGTATCAGTCTTTAGTTGTTAGGTGTGATTATTTACTCCATTATATGAATTCAGTTATTTTCTGTAAGACATATTGTCTCATTGATGTGAATCTGACACAGTTTTGGAGAAAAGGCTGCTTCATCATACATCCTTTGAAATAAGGTGCCAGAGTCCAGAATTTACTTGATTATTGAGAAATTGAATGGAGTTATATAAACTGACAATAACCATAATTATCATTAAACCTCATTTTGAACTTTGCCTTTATTTTGAGACAATTCAAGCACGTTCCAAGTTTGGTGATGATCAAGAATGCTAACTGGAGTTATTATTTGGAAACAGACAATTCAAATTTAGTGGTGAAAAGTCCCAAAAACTGTGGCGAAATTTATCAGACTGAACCCTAATTGAACTTCACCTATACATTTAACCATATACTAGTGCAATGGTTTGATGCGATCATGCAAGCCAAAGACCAAACATTTCAATTCAATTGAAATTCAAACTAAAGTTTATATTGTATTGAAACGAAAGTCAAGACGGATGAATGCTGGTGATTCAGATGGTTCCAATACCGAAGTTTTATTTCAAGGAACAATAACATGCTATAGGTGAACGATTGTTGACTGCAAATTTGGAACCAGTGAAGAAATGTAGTTTGCCATTGGTTTGGGTATTTTTCAGGGCTCCCTTTCAAGTCCACCACTGATATACAAAATATAAATCAACTTTCTTTAAGGAATAACCTTCATTTCCTGATGAAATAATAATGTAAATGCATTTGATCTGATCACAAACATTTAAATCGCAATGCGATTTATATAAACATTTAAATCGCGATGCGATTTATATAAGTTTTTGGTCAGTATAAATGTGTAATTATATCAGAAAATGAAGATTTTTGCTTATAAATATAGATACCCATGAGAAATATGAATTGGAAAATGAATTTTCTGTCAGTTTGAGTTGGAAATATAGTTATTTAACTCTTTCATGACTGGAGCTTCCAGAAATTTTGCGAAAACCCTGTGCTAATGCATTCTCTTATATGCGAGTCTCCCATAGGGAGCTCGCGTATATAAGAGCATACATTGGCCCAACAATAATACCTTGAAAGCCAGTGCATTCTCTTACATATGCGAGGTTCCCTATGGGAGACTCGCATATATAATAGAATGCACTGGCACAGGATCTTTAATGCTGCAGCAGTGCAGCTCCCATCATGAACGGGTTATTGGGAACTCTTTTGTGTTGTAGCATGTGGCCGTGACAAAATGCCTAAGCCCAACCTTCACTACAATCTAATGTAATTATGCTATTTAACATGTTCAGTGCCGATGCCCATTCAATTACATGCAAAAAGTATGAGATAACTCGTAGTCAGCAGTGAACATGTTAAATACATTAGCTTTTTTGGATACTAATGGCAGATTACTATAGAAAATGTAGTGGATGTAATTATTGATGGGTACATCTTGTCTATCATGAGTTATGTTGATTTTACTGTCTCATCTATCATAATTTGGGTATATTACCTCTATTTATTCCACATTTGTTAACATGAAGAACATGCATTCAACAGTATCACATCCATTCAATACATATGTCTCCCGCGCATTGAATATATGGTGGAACTACTTAGTGTTGATGTCGCCAGGAGTCATGACGTAATTATGTAACCATTTGCTTCCATTGATATCTCAATAATTGACATGTTTTTATGAGACTTACCATTATGGTACTTATAGCATCAATGGAAGTCACTGTGGTGTGGAATTAATGCAGAACATAAACTATGTCAGAATCTGAAATCATTTATCAAACTTGTTGCAGACTGAAGTACATTTCACTTGAGCCTTCGACTCTCACAAAATATATCCATGTGCATCCACAGGTATATATGCTATATTTTCATTAATAGAGTACCCAGGATAATACTGATGGTTGATGTAAATTCATGTAATGTGACATCAACATCAAGAAATTCAGTAGTAAACAGAATCAGTACACATGTAATGTAGGTATTTGAGGCGATCAAGAGGGGGAAAAAACTCTATACTCTACATGGTGTGCTCAATTGACTTGTTGATATTGGTTGTGTAATTTAATATATTATACAGCACAATCAAATAATTTAAACTAAATTGAATATTTAAAGTGATCTGAAACACTCCGGTTGGGTGATCAAATTGAAATGGAGAATAATCATGCTGAAGTTGCTCGAAATAGTTATTTGACAACACACTCCACCATTCTTATATATTAATTAAATGCAATGACTCTATGACAATATCGTTTTCGTTAGTTTATCGCTGATAGTTGTGCCCCAAATCGAGAAGTAATTATATACTATTGAGAGTAGTTCAGACTATGTTTTCTATGGAGTGGTACAGTCGATATTGCTTGAGATTTTCGGTAATGTTAGTAGAATGCACATTCTTCCAGTAGGCATAGCGCCTGCATACTAACTTAACAGGTTCACACAACCAAACAAGTCCATAATATGTCTTTAAAACCGATAAATTTCCTATCAGCAGTTTTGTATATCTACAACTGAAATGGTTTTCATATTTGATTTGCATGTCATATTACAATCTTTTATTATATATAGATTTAGATAGCCTGTCATTATTACTGAATATTCAGTGGTTTATCAAGAAAATGACTTCTATTTGTTGTGAAATTTATGATGAAATGACCATTTGTTATTCTGTTTGGGCAGATAAATTTAGTTACTGCACCCAATCAGAAATTTAGACAGTGATTTGTGCAAAGCACTCTTGTCTTCTGATGGCTTCCAGTGTTTATATATAATGTGTTATCTACTTTGTTGTCTGGAGTCGGTTACACAGATATTAAAACATTGTTGTGTAATTGTGTTGCTATTTTATTCCAAGCTGTGGGAATGGAAGCAGTCAGCAGAGACCTTTCGCAAACAGTCAGAAACATTTTAGGCTGATTGGGCCCCATCATTAACAAGACATAAAAAAAAACTTGTTCAGTAAATAATAATCGATCCATTTACATTAATGCCCTAAATAATCGACTCCTTAAAGGGGTACTGTACCCAAAATGTTGTTGTTGGTTTCTATAATCCCCGAGTCGGAGAATAAGGTAACACTTTTTCCATTATTTGAAAGTCTGTTGAGTACGAAGTAGTGTTACGGATGGCAAATTTACAAATTGTCGTTGTCGAGTAATTCTTGTACAGTTTTCAACCAAATGTATCAAATAAAAGTTATATTATATTCATACTAGTCCCATATACTCATTTAAGTTATTGTATCGTCACTAGTGAGTGAGTTTTCTCCCCGTATCATCATAATGTTTTAAACGATCGTGTGTGCGATCGGTTTACCAATCCAGTATCCCTCAATTAATTTGATTACGTTTTGTACACGGAAATTCGTAATTTAATTGACGCCATTTTATGGCTCCAGTCATAAATTCAATTTATATCAAATTATTAACTTTGATTTTAAGATAGCCTATTAAGCTGAGCGTTTACAGAATACATCTTCGACTCAAATTACTTATGTTTCTATATATTATCGATATTAGATCGTTGTTATCACCGGAAATGTATTGAAAATGGCGTACAGTACCCCTTTAACCACAGCAGAATTTTCAGGATTTAGTTGGAAATATGGCTTGTTGCTATTCATGAATGGCAACAAGCCATATTTCCGTCTAAATCCTGAAAAGTTACCCATAATTCTGATGTGGTTAAGGAGTTGATTATTTAGGGCATTACTGTATATTATACAGTGAATTAGTTGTTACCTGAAAAAAAAAATTCGGGGGTCTATTAAAATAGCTGGTGTCCGTGCGTCCTTCCGTCCGGAAATGGTTTCCGGATGATAACTTTAGTTTCGGTTATTAGTTCAAAATACAGGTCAGGTTCGAATATGGGTTTGCTCTGCCCATTTTTGTGAGAGTTATGGCCCTTTTACGACTTAGAATCCTGTCAATTTCTGGTTTCCGGATGATAACTTTAGTTTGTGTGATCATGTCTGAATCAAATTTGGTATATGAGTTTATCAGCTCGAAATACCGATAAAGTTTGAATATGGGTAGAATCCACCCATTTTTGTCTGGTTGCTTTTGTCCTTGTTATTTTTTGTCAGAAAAGCTGATGCCCCCAATGAAGCCACTTTTTCGGGGGACACTGTGGCCAGACAGCCTTCTATTTTAATTTGCACATGACACCCTTGTCACTCCCATGCATCCTCCAATGAGGAAACAACCCCAGCTGCAATTAAATCATGCAAATATCAAACTGAGGTTCAGCAGGCTTACCACTTTGAGATCTTTAGTGATTTTGGCTCGACCCTATACAGATTGTTTTTTTACTTTTGCTCATGGAAAACCTACCCTGTCAAGAGAAAATTGTTATAGTGAGTATTAAATAGTGATGCTTTTGTCCCATTTTATACACCCGTTTGAAATAAGTCGTATTATGTAAATGGGTTGTCAATCCGTCCATTGGCTTTTGGTTTCCGGATGATAACTTTAGATTGAATTGAGTGAACTGAACCAAATTTGGTGTGTTTGTTTACCACATCTAAATACAGATCAAGTTCGAATATGGGTTTCGTCCGCATGATTTTGACGTGAGTTATTCCCCTTTTTCGACTTAGATTTTACCTGATTTATGGTTTCCGGATGATAACTTTAGATTGAATCAAGTAAACTGAACCAAATTTGGTATATTAGTTTACCACCCCAAAATACAGATTAAGTTCGAATATGGGTTTATGCCCCTTTTTTTACTTAGATTTTACCTGATATGCGGTTTCCAGATTATAACTTCAGATTGAATTGAGTGAACTGAACCAAATTTGGTATACAGATCAAGTTCAAATATGGGTTCTGTCTACATGATTTTGCAGGTCAAGTTCGAATTTGAGTCCGATCCGACCATTTTTGCCAGAATATTTTTTCTGAAAATAAATAATTTTTCAGTCAAAAATACCACACTTGAATTTTTTTGTATTATTATTTCGTCTCAAGTCAAACAAATGAATTAAACCTTGCCCCACTCTACTCCAGAAACGGGCGTATTATGCCACGCCCCGAAGGCGTGCTCTTGTTTCGGAATGAAAAGATGAATATTATGAAAACGATGATTGAGATAGGCATCTCGTGTGCTTATGATGAGGTGATCAGCCAGATTTGGATTTCATAATTTCCAAATTCGCCATAAGTTTTGAGAAATCATGATACTTACGACAATTGTAATATGCCATCACGTTTCGATATCATCGATGTCATTCGGGCGTTTTTATTTAATTGTGCATATTTGAAATGCACACAGGCTCCGACTCGGTTTTTTCAAAGGCGCCGACTCTTATATATTGAAAAATGATTGGCTTCGACTAGTTTGCATAGGAAGATCATGCAACAAAATCATGTGTAATTGTCACATTGACTACGAGGTGGTGAACTAGAGACAGGGGCTCGGTCCCTTTATTATCTGTTAGCGATAAAATTGCTCAATTTACCCCCTCAATGAACGAGACCAAATTGGTAGCTGAGTTTCATACTTATAAACATTAAGTTTAACCATCCTTGTAATTAGTTATATATTTATCTTTATTCCCATTCTGATTTTCATTGTGCAACTATTTGCTTGCCATTTTGCAGATTACATATGACACTCCTTCTAAAATGTTCAGCGATTGAGAGAAATAAAGATATATCAGAATAAATTTCACATACATCTATAGTGGTAGACGACACTATATAATCAGTGTACCCATATTTATGTTAATGACATCTGAAAATGTCATTGTTGACCTGTAAGACAATGAACATGATTTATTGGTCAATGAGATTTGAAGTTAAAAAGTGTATATCAATATTGTGATTGATGTGAACATAAATAGATCGAACTTGAATGCTATCAACATATTGTCCATCTTCTGACCGATAATTTTCACGCTAGGAATTTTGGCAAAAAGTCATTTTATTTTGTGCACTATTCCTAGTTATCGGATTTGTTTATTCTATGAATTCAAAGCCGTATTTATAATACAACTTTCAGATCTCGACCAATGTAAATTATCCAATGTGGTCCAGTTACTGACTTTTTATCTACAGTAAATATCTTTTAGTTGTTGCCTGTGTTGTAAAACGGTACTTTATGATTACATTTGTGTATTGTGTTGGTGCGGGGGCGGCTACCCATTGTGCCACTATGCCAAAACAGCAAATGCCCATGCAACTCGTCCAAATACCACCCCAGAAATGAAAATTGAGTGCAAATTCCAACAACGAAAGTGTCAATGACACTGTAGCTCAACTTGGAAAGGGAATAATTTCATGTGTTAAAGTCAATGGAGTGATTAGGAATGTGGAAAGTTGAAAGGCCTAGTTATGCAAAGAGTAAAATCTAAGATGGCCACTGGCAGCCATGTTTTTTTGCCGAATGACCCCAAAAAGACTCGTTCTCATTTACATGTCATTATTAACATCCAGTACAAATTTCATGAAGATCTGACAAAAGATACGACCTGTAGCCTGTGTCAAAGGATTTAGTCATGCAAAGAGTAAAATCCAAGAAGGCTGCTGGCAGCCATGTTTTTTGGCCAAATGACTCGTTCCCATCTACATGTCAATATTAACATCCATGACAAATTTTATGATGATCCGACGAGCAGTATGACATGTAGCCCGCGCCAATGGATTGAATTTTGAAATCCAAAATGGCCGCTGGTGGTCATGTTTTTTTGCCGAATGACCCCAAAATAACTCGTTCCCATCTACATGTCATTGTTAACATCCGTAACAAATTTCATGAAGATCTGACCAAAGCTACAACCTGTAGCCCGTGCCAAAGGATATAGTCATGCAAAGAGTAAAATCCAAGATGGCTGCTGGCGGCCATGTTTTGTGGCCGAACGACCCCAGAATGACTCGTTCCCATCTACATGTCAATATTAACATCCATGACAAATTTTATGATGATCAGACGAGCAGTATGACCTGTAGCCCGCGCCAATGGATTGAATTTTGAAATCCAAAATGGCCGCTGGTGGTCATGTTTTTTTGCCGAATGACCCCAAAATAACTCGTTCCCATCTACATGTCATTGTTAACATCCATGACAAATTTCATGAAGATCTGACCAAAGCTACGACCTGTAGGCCGCGCCAAAGGATTTAGTCATGAATAGAGTAAAATCCAAGATGGCTGCTGGCGGCCATGTTTTTTGGCCGAATGACCCCAAAATGACTCGTTCCCATCTACATGTCATTGTTAACATCCATGACAAATTTCATGATGATCTGACAAAAGATACGACCTGTAGCCCATGCCAAAGGATTTAGTCATGCAAAGAGTAAAATCCAAGATGGCTGCTGGCGGCCATGTTTTTTGGCCGAACGACCCCAAAATGACTCTTTCCCATCTACATGTCATTGTTAACATCCATGACAAATTTCATGAAGATCTGACCAAAGCTACGACCTGTAGGCCGCGCCAAAGGATTTAGTCATGCATAGAGTAAAATCCAAGATGGCTGCTGGCGGCCATGTTTTCTGGCCGAATTACCCCAAAACGACTCGTTCCCATCTACATGTCATTGTTAACATCCATGTCAAATTTCATGAAGATCTGACCAAAGCTACGACCTGTAGCCCACGCCAAAGGATTTAGTAAAAGAGTAAAATCCAAGATGGCTGCTGGCGGCCATGTTTTTTGGCCGAACGACCCCAAAATGACTCGTTCCCATCTACATGTCAATATTAACATCCATGACAAATTTCATGATGATCAGACGAGCAGTATGACCTGTAGCCCGCGCCAATGGATTGAATTTTGAAATCCAAAATGGCTGCTGGCGGCCATGTTTTTTTTGCCGAATGACCCCAAAATGACTCGTTCCCATCTACATGTCAATGTCAACATTCATGACAAATTTCATAAAGATCAGACCAAAGGTATGACCTGTAGCCCGCGGGAAAGGAAATTGTTGACGGACACACGCACACACGGACGACGGACGCCAATCCATGGCAATAGCTCACACTTACAAAGTAAGTTGAGCTAAAAATGGTCATAATTCTGGTGAAAATTGGCGAGTGGAACCCAAATTTTAATATGACCTGTATTTTGTGCCAGTAATCCCACTTATCAAATTTCATTCCATTCAGTTGTGACAATCTAAAGTTATCACCCGGAAATCAAAAGAGAACAAACGGACAGATCAATAACATAACAATTCCGCCGTATCAACCTTAGACTATACTCATGCAAGATATTGATAATTGTTATGTTCAAGTAGCTTATGTCTTTGGTGATGTGGCCATAAATGTATCTAATTATTGCGTCTATAGGCTACATCCTGGATACAATTATCAGCATCCTCGAATCTCAAGTAAGAACTACAAATATCCCATCACATTCATCTGACATTATATTAATGCTGAAAAGGCGCAACATGTTTGACATAATTGAATAATTACTGGCACCTTCATCATTGCCGCAAAATCATTATGAAAGGAAATTACTAAAATTTCGACCCTGTCCACAGAGCATTAGCCAAGATCTAACATTTGCTAGATTTCTTTGTATTCACCCATGCTATGGTGTCAGTAGGATTTGGATATTATGCCAACAGTTTCCAAAGAATAAAGATCATTTTATTCTTGCAGTCGAACTTAGTTTTAGTTGTTCATTGTTGGGCACTGGAGAAAATGTACATGTGTGTCCCAATGTGGATCACCATACAGATATTGCTGTGCATTTATTAAAGGAATGTCCAAAGTTCTTCGACATTTCTATTTCTATTTAGCCCTTGAGAATCTTGATTGTGAAACAACATAAGACGCTTTTCTAGGTCTTGTTCCACAATATATTGCCATGTATACACAAGATGAAGCAGAAGTTTCCAAGTTCCTCATAAATTCACTCTATCGTCCATGAAATGTGGGGAAAATGGTATGTAACTACGCAAACTACCGGTATGTGACATTATTTATTGGTGACCCATTTTATCAACCTACCAATAAGTTAATAGTGTACTGGGCAAATTTCAAAAAGCAGTCGCATTGTCATGGATGTGATCATATTCCAGAAGAAAATGGATCTCTGGTGGAGGGATGATATGAAGAATCTTATTTTGGAGTTATGTTCATCTAAATAAAAGGTCGCAGACCACATGTCCCCCGACTCGAGTGGTAAACTTCATGATTGGAATTGTTAGAAGGATACTATTTGCAACAATGTTGTACAGTATATAGATGTTGCAAACCACCGCAAAATTTCTTGGACAAAACAACCCGATGAACAAACGCATGCAAACGCGAAAAAATTATATTTTTGTATTAGCTATATAGATGTTGCAAATCACCAACATGTTAGGAACAATATCCCAGAGTTTCAAATCTCTACATTTAAAACTGTAGGAGGAGTTGATTACACCATGAAGGTACCCAATCTCATCCAAAAGGCAAAATTTTTCCAAATTTTCTAAGTCGAAAACCCCCCAAAAATATGGAAAAAATGATATTTTTTATTAGCTATATAGATGTTGCAAATCAACAACATGTTAGGAACAATATCCCAGAGTTTCAAATCTCTACATTTAAAACTGTAGGAGGAGTTGATTACACCATGAAGGTACCCAATCTCGGACGGACGCACGGACGGACGAGGGTCATTTCTATAGTCCTCCGACGGAAACGTCGGGGGACAAAAATTATCATATTGATGGCAATGCGTAACCTAACATTCTAGTAAATCTAATTTTGTGTGTATTAGATGTTTTTTCAGCACATGATGTGTTTGAATTAAATCATCTCTTTTTTTGTATGTTTTTGATCTACTCTCAAATTCTAGAGACAATAAAGATATATATATATCAAAACCATAGTTATGTAAATATTACGGTCACAGGACATTGTCAATCAAAGTCCAGTTTAGTCTTGAGAAATATTCTGAAAATCATATTCAGACTGAAATATATGAACCTACTTTGAGATTAGCGATGGTTGTTGAAATGTCACTAACAGTTTTGTTTACAAAACAAAGGTTTCAACACACGAAATTTCGTTATTGGTGAACATTAATTAATACTCTTCCTAGGGGTGATATTTTCACAAACTTCTATAATTTTTGCACATTTACCCACTGCAAAGGCCATGTGTCCCTTTCACTGTTGTGAAACTCACAGTCTGCCGCCGAGTGTTGATGTCATATCGCTGTGCTAACAGTGACTACAACCCGAACACTCCAACCATTGGGCTATAAAGCTATCCCAGATACTACTCCGCAGTCATGAGAAAGGCATGCTAATACTTCCATAAAATCTTAAATAATTTTTCTGTGGACTGCCTCAATTGGAATGATTTAAAATAATAATATAGTTATCGGTAGTTTATTGATCACCATACACAGATATCCCGTTAACAATAATCATCTTTCTATACAACAATATAAATAAAAATGCTTCATATATTACTTGTTATATACATTTGCACACTTTATATTTAATACAATCCATTAACCCTTTCATGACGGGGGGTTTCATGGTGGGAGATGCGCTGGTGCAGCATTAACCCTTTGGCGAGTAAATCAACATATATGTCGCCATACTGTTTGTGAGTGGAACGACATATATGTTGTTTCAGGAAGTGTCATTTTATGTAGACATAACTTTTATAAATCATCTGATTTATAAATGATTTGTATAGGAGTTATTTTGAATAATATAATGTCCCAAATGAATAAGTGCAATCGATTATGATAACACACGTTAACAGAAAATGCACGTAAATTAAAAACGAATTATTGGACCCTTTTGACCCGAACTTGTTAATAATTTTTGCTATGCGTTGATGTTAAATTTACTCATGACGTCATGTATATGACGTTATAAATACTCTCCAAAGGGTTAAAGATCACGTGCCAGTGCATTCTCTCATAGGGAGCCTGGCATATATAAGAGAATGCATTGTTTTACAAGGCCAGGGCGAATATTGTTAGGCCAATGTATTCTCTTATATATGCGAGGCTCCCTCCCCATGGGAGACTCGCATATATAAGAGAATGCATTGGCACGGGTGTTTTCGCAAAATTTCAGGCGGCTCCCGTCATGAAAGGGTTAAACATTTGCAGAGGCAATTTCACGTTACCTGACATGTAAGTTGAACAAAAATACAAGTGATTGGGGAAAGTTAACACATGAGGTAAGACACCATTAATTTATTACTTATTTCAATGTGTGAAATGGGTCAAAATAACTACATCTCTGCGATATTGCAGTACATGATGTATGCATGTATTTCATGATTTCTCTAATTCACACCAGTTTACTTACAACATTGTCTTTTATTTGATTTTCATCATTGAGGTACAAGACGACAATTGATCATATCGGCTAATGAAGTCAGTTCACCATTGACTGACTGGAAGTAATATTTCAGTTGGATGCGCTAACTGGAGTAATATGTCATTTAGATGATCTAATATTACGGTGGAGAAAATGTAATGAAAACGTAATTTAACAGGGAAAGATTCTATAACACTATTCATGAATAAATATGAACAAATATTTATGGTGTTTTGACCTGCACTGGGGTGGTCATAAATTCAGTTGACCAGTCGACATATCTATGGGATTTGTCAACCAGTCAGCTGGTTTGATGAACTGTTGTAAAAAGGTCATCATCCATTTCTTAATTAAGAATTGCTAGGAACATTCATTAACTGGTTATTAGTATAAACAAAGCTTAGCTTGTTACCCTGCATTAAAGGCACACAAAATTTTCTGACAATTTTTTTTCCACATTAAAATATTGGTAAAAAGCACAACATAGATACATGGTATTGACATCAGGTCTTTGTTTAGTCAAACCACCAGTCAGCAACATGATCAGAACATTAAGCTTAGAAAATGGATGTATACAATTAATTTGTCCATTGTCTTGGTGATATGATCCAAAATCTGATAATTCAATGACCTATCACTGTAATGAAGTGACAACTAACACGAAGATGCCTAAATTAATTAATTGCTACTAAAGTTGGTGGTTAGCTTTTTTAATTTGATTAGGCGACACCAATTTTTATGTCTGGTTTACGAACATGTGGGGAGAAAAAAAGTAGATGCAGGAGGGAAAAAAAAAAAAAATTGTCCCCCCAATTATATCAAGTAAATCGTGGAATTTTACATAAATTTTACAAAAATTGTGAAAAAATGTTTTTGAATGAAATTCTGAACCAAACAAGACATTTATTGTCATGAAATACATGAAAATATGGATATGTAAATGATCCTAAGCAGAACCGGATGCGACAGCACATGAGAATCGGTACGCGTGTAAAAAAAATTTGGGAGATAAATGTTTTATTTTTTTTCATGAAATGGAAAAAAAGTTGTAGGAGGTGTTCGTAAACCAGACTTAAAAATTGGTGTCGCCTTAATACAAAAAATTTGTCTGATGATATAACTTAATGAATACCGTAAGTTCCATGTTCTTTTGACAAGGGAATGAATTTGATAATTTTATCACTGACGTTGAGTAATTTGTCGAATTTGACATCAGAGACAATGTGTACCTTTAAATATAGCCTTTGCGATATTATATGTTTGGCAAGCTGAATAAGAAACATGAGATACACATGTATTCATAACATACATTAACAACATAAAATCATGTCACTTCAGATATACTTCAATTTTAATGATATAAGACACTTATTTCTCTATCACATGACATATCACTTAAACTGTATATCAAGTTCTGCTTTATATAGTCAATAACATATTTCTGACATTGTGTACTGAAGACAAGAGGAGCTCTTATAATTAAGCTGTAATGTTCTTGTTAGCGCCAACTAATTGACAAAAAACTAGTTGCAGTCCAGAATTTGATGAATTAGCTTAGGCCATTAAAAATAAATACCTGTGTTCTCAGGCAATTATATATGGAAAATTGGATGTGAGAGAGCGACTTTTTTTCCCCAATAATTCTGGAAAAGAATGGGTGTATCGACCCTCTTAATTCAGGTTGTTTGGCTTCTGCAATCCTTTCCCATGGCCCAGTTTGCTTCAGCAAATGGCTTCAGCATTGCTAATTGCCATACCCAATTATGAGGGCTGGTGTGTGGATAATATTTTGGAATAAAAACCTACAATTTTACAAATAATCTAGCATCTAACCTCCAATGCCTTTCAGCTATTATATGTTACAACAGAAACAACCTAATTGTGGATACATTTGGAGATTGATTTTTGAACTCTTTTAATGACAAGCTGTGGAGATTTCATGTTTTTATTTAAATAATAGCCAAGGCCCATCACAAAACATTAGAGTAAACAAATGAAAGAAATCAGAATAATAAGTGTCATCTCTTATAGAAATGATCAGATTGTTTAAAAAAACAAAAAAAATACACATGACCCAAATAAAAATATCAACGAGGCCCTTAAATCAGTGAAACAATTTGTTTGCCTTATTCAATTAAAGCTTAACCCTTTCTATACTAAATAGTCATTGAGCCTGATCGAGGAGTAGTTATCCCTTTGGAAATGTTCAGATAATAAGATCAACGAGTCATTGGTTATTATGGTCGTTTGTTGAACTTATTATCTGAACATCTCTCCTATAAATAGGACTCCTTCTGCACTTTTATTATCTGTTGTCTGCTTATTTTTCCTGAAAACCCCTCCAGATGAATAATAGACCATTCCAATGTATACAATTATTACTGAGTGGGATAATCAATTTAGTATAGAAAGGGTTAAAGTGCCTCAAGGAGTTTGCCATGGAACAGCTAATAAATTGACCATATATTGTTAAACAATTACCGCAAAGAACATGAAAAAATAGAACAAGCTTGTTCTTATTTTCATTATCAAAAATCTTCCAGTGATGAGATTCCACAAGTTGAAACCATTGTTTGTAAACATTTACTGTAACAGCACGGTCAGTATTTTGGTTTTCCACAATGAGCGATAATTCTAAAATACAGATAAATTTTATTATGATCAGATATGGGGCACTGCGTAATTCCTTGTTATCTCAAGTCATTATGCCTTATTGACTTGTTTTTATAATCAAAAGAAAACATTACTTGTGACACTTTGCATTGATTTTCTGCCAAATACTGTAAGAAACAAATGATGGCACATGTTGATATTTATTGATTGATTGGCGGTTCTGTTCACCCAGCGAATGCCTTGAGGACCTTTAACCCTTTCATGATGGGAGCAGCACTGGTGCAGCATTAATGATCCTGTGGCAGTGCATTCTCTTATATATGCGAGTCTCCCATAGGGAGCCTCGCACATATAAGATAATCCACTGGCTTACAAGGTCAAGGTAAATATTGTTAGGCCAATGCATTCTCTTATATATGCGAAACTCCCCATGGGAGATACGCATATATAAGAGAATGCATTGGCACAGGGTTTTCACAAAATTTCTCGAAGCTCCCGTCATGAAAGGGTTAATATTTAAAATGAACTAACATAGAAGGCCACTTGTTTCCACCAGACTTTGATCACAGCAAAATAGAAGATATTAAAATGAATGAACATACATTTCTTGTCAATCATTTCAATTATATTTTATATTATGATAATGTTGTTGATGGGATGAACATGTTCTAATGTGTTTTTGATATTTGTGTTGGCCCCTCGCAAACATTCCATGAATCTGTCATAAGTATATCTATAGGGTTGAATCACGGTACAATTTGGGAAAATTTATATTTGTTTGGAAGTACAATGCTTGGTCTGCAACTCAGAATTCATGAGATTAGGAATACTTGCCCGATTAGGATTAGATTACAACACAATCTTAAGGCCTCAAATGGGGGTTATTGCTAGAATCCTATAATGCCATATAACTCGGATCACTAGCTTTGTAAGATCTCTAATGAGAGGGCCGTCATTCCATCCAAGTATCTATAGGAAATACACAGCCATTTGTGGTTGGTGTAAGATTCAATAGACAAGAGGCTGACATAGTTTAGCCAATGTTAAACCCATACTTTCAACCACACTCAAAAATACCAATCTACAACTAAATAACAACTGTAAGCAATATGTGAAGATGAATGTGAAAAGTTCGCTGGAGTTTTGGCATATGAAGAATGTGATAGTTACACTTTGAAACTTGGTATTTAATGACACCAAGGTGTATCTATTTCTTCAAATATCAGAACAGGCTTGTACGGCAATATACAAACTCAGGGTTTCGTCTAGGGGGCAGTGGGTCCCTTTTAGGGTCCTTTCCCCCCCCCCCAACTCATATATCCCCAGACACATTCCCCTATCCAAATCACAGATTAGTGCCTATGTCACATGTTTATCTCCCACTAAATAACAACAGTGAATGATAAACAAAATAATTTTATTTTATTATTTGCCAACATTGATGAGTGGTCAGAGGACCATTTTATGTAAAATAGTACTTTTCAAGGAGACACGCATCGATAGTTATGCTTATAGATATCAAAGTGTACATTGCTAAAAGCCACACGTATTATTCTGACTGGTTACTTTGTCAAATAAACCTGTTGCTATGATGATAATGAACTGATCATGTAAACATTTCAGTTTGTCATAAATATAACACAGTTGTTTGTGATTCCTTGAGTTAATATACAGTAATGCTCTAATTAATCGACTTCTTAACCACAGCAGAATTATGGGTAACTTTTCAGGATTTAGTCGGAAATATGGCTTGTTGCCATTCATCGGAAAGCTCTCGGCGAGAGCTTTCCGATGAATGGCAACAAGCCATATGTCCGACTAAATCCTGAAAAGTTACCCATAATTCTGCTGTGGTAAAGAAGTCGATTAATTAGAGCATTACTGTACATATATTTCCATGTATGTTCAGAATATGTGTTTAAGTTATGGGCTGATTTACTGATATTAGATATTTGAAGTTGGCTGCATGGACTGAGATCTTCCCCCAGCATCTATAGGGGTCCCATTCCCTCAACACCTAGCGGAAACCCTGACATACTCATTCATCCGGGAGTCATAACATCATTGGTATAGGAAAGACCTCATCGAGAGTTAAATTTTGCTGGGAAATCACTTCACTGGAAATAGAAAACCACCAACCCCTGGTTTATTCGGCCTTTGTGCGGATCAAAATACATAGCTTTTGGGGTTTGAATCTGCTTTACCAACAGGCTTTTGAGACCTACTGCAGTATGCATCTTAATGACTGAGTCACAGGAGGCCCAATTGATTATCAAATCTGCAACCTTGGAATGATGTTTTATAATGTTCCCCAGAGACAGAAATTGCCAGGTAAATATTTACGAAGCAATGGTTCTGAAATAAACAAAATATGGTGATTGAGATGGTATTGAGTAGTCCAAGTTTCCTTCGAAGTTAACCATCCAGTGAAATTGATAGGGATAACATGCGTTACATTGGGGTACAGTTGCCTTAATCTTCTATAGCGAACTTTAAGCATAAATCATCCACTCATTTAAAATCACCAATGACTGTAATAAAATGTAACAAATGTGAAAGTAACCCAGTTTGTTCCATAGAAAACAGATTTGTTCTGATCTCCATAAGAGTTGGCAACTGACAGTAGTAATTTAATGTGAAAAATATATTTTAACACAAATGTTTACATAATTTCAAAACAATACAAACTCATTTCACCCCATGACCTCACAAGAGTTTAAATATCAGCTGAAAGTAGTAATTTAATGTGAAAAATATATTATATCACAATGTTTGCATAATTTCAAAAGAATACAAACTCATTTGACCTTGTGAACTTCGTAACAGTTCGGGTCTTCTCTAGATGTAAACACAGATCAAATGTGAGGTTACTCCTAATTACATGGCATATTCTGTGCGTAATTTAACACAAAAGTGAGATTATAACACATCTTTATGACTGTAAGATATTGCTCTTTCCAATAAATGTAGCATTTTGTATTGATTTGTATGATCAGGTCAATTAAAATTGATGAAAAATCCCTCCACTGGATCTTGGCATAAAGTCCGCTATAGAAGAGTAAGGAAACCATACTTTGAAGTAAAGCAGTAATATCACTAGATGGTTTACGTCAAAGGAAACTGCTAGGTATTGAGGTCATATAATTGATCCGTGTAAGAAGTATCATGATCCCTCTTTACAAGGAAGTTTTACAACATGTACGAATCCTACATCCATCACACATGGCTCTATAGGCATTAAAACACCACGAAGCATGCTGCTACAGAATCAACCACTATTGGTTTATATCACAGAATCAATAAGTTTTTAAGAGTTGATCAGCTGACAGCACCCAATGGCACAATACTAAAAGATGGGCCGACTCTCTGGAAGAATCTTCTGAGGATGGAGCGTAACTCAGGTTTCAGATCAAACATCAGTATATCACACATGTGCAGGTAATACGTCGATGCATGAACTTTGAACTACAAAAGAAAATATTTGTTTAGCTCATTTTAATTTTGGTTTGATGACATTCTTTTTAAGAAATCTTTTCCTGCTAAACTTACAAAAAATATATATAGGCAACACTGACTGAAGGATGCACTCATAGCTATAATTCTCATTGTGGCTTTGGCTCTTGGGCTGCATATTTTGGAGAGTTTACTTCTCTATGACTAATAAGTATAAAGATTTTTGCTGGAGAAAGTGAACTGTTTCTCCCAAATCACTTGTTAGGCTGAGTCCAGCAAGTGATCTAAGTTTGATGATGATATTAAAAGTTTCTAAATGAAATTCCATTTTTTTTAAATATAGTATATGAAATTTGTGATATCATTGGTTAGCATCCAATTCATGGCATTAATGTCTTTGATTTCATCGATATCATTGTCTGAGGTTCCTCATCAAAAGACCATTTTGTGGGGATGTGAATTCCTGGGTTGGAGATGATATTTTATGTTATCTCAACAGGCCAATAAAAACAAAAAGTCTAAAAAATATAGGGTATCAATTAGTTAATTAATGCTTAATATTAATAATGTCTACAATATTAAATTAGTGGTATTCTAATACCTGAATACTGTAAAATTATTTTATATGGTGGAGGTCTATTATTAGTTGATTTCCTGGTATGGTCAAACCACAAAATCAAGAGCCAAAACGTTTGTAACCACATTGGTGGACGTAATATCAATATAAGAGATAGGGACAAACATTTGGCATGTCGTAAAATGGGATCAATAAAATATAGAAGGCTAAATGAAAAGTAAATAATTTATATTAAATAGCCTTCTGTTTATTGTCTGTATATACAATGTCCTCTGATCCTGTCCATATTATTCTGTACAGACAAGGCCCAATGAATTTCATACTCAATAAGGGCCAATGGTTTTCCAATGTGCAGGTTACAAAGTACAATGTTACTACCATCTCGTCAGCATGTGAAATAAAGTGGGTAGCTATTAGCACATTAATTCATCAATGCACTATCGGAGATGGACCACCTACAGGTCCAAGTTCTCAATGAAAGTGCCAATGACACTCTAGCTCAACTTGGAGAGAAGTTAATGTTATGCTGAGCAGTCAAATGAATGATAAAAATAAGGAAGTCAAAAAGTTTTAGTGAAGGGATTGTATTGTGTGGATTAAACTGTTATCACCCCGAAGATTCATATGAAGGTTACGATTAGATGATGGATGTGGCCTATAGGGCTTGCTGACTAATTTAGTCATGAAATGAGTGAAATTCAAGATGGCTTCCGGCGGCCATGTTTTTCATTGAAAATCATTCAAATTCAATAGCTCCCATCAAGAGGTGATCCTAAATATACATGTAAATTTTCTAATCATTTCTCCAATAAATGTGACGATGGATTCTAATGTGAAATCCGAGATAGCTGCTATCAGCCATGTTTTCCAACAAATTTCGGAAAAATTCAATAGCTCCTATCTAGATATCAACCGAAAGATCCATACAACGTTTGGAGATGATCAGATGATGGATGTGGAATATAGGGGGTGCCAAAGGATTCAGATAAATGTGGGATACAGGGTTCGATGATGAATTAAAATGGAATATCTGAGATGGCCGCTGACGGCCATGGTTGGTCATTCATTGGCCATGTTTTTCCAACGAAACTCCAAAGATCCATATAAAGTTTGGGATGAATCTGATGAAAACTAAAGGCTGTAAGGGTGTGCCAAATGATTTAGTCATCCAAGATGGCTGCTCATTTAGTCATGCAAAGAGTAAAATCCAAGATGGCTGCCAAGAGGCCATGCTTTTTTATATAAAAAATAGTTCAGATTTGATTTCCCATCTAGAGGTCACATTGAAGTTCCATATTAAGTTTGGGATCAATTTGTTGAAAAATGTTGGCTGTATGGTGTTCCGAAGAATTTAGTCATGCAAATAATAAAATCAAAAATGGCCACCGGCAGCTGTGTTTTTGAACGAAAATCATTCAAATTCGATAGCTCCCATCTAGAGGTGATCCCAAATATGTCTGTAAATTAAAAAAAAGTTTCTTCAATAAATGTGGGCTAAAGGGCGTGCCGATGGATTCAAATGTGAAATTCAAAATTGCTGCTTGGCATTAAATCATAATCATAGCCGTATCTTATCTCATATACTTTAATTTATTTACAGAAGCATAGTCAAATACATTGTTGTTTGATGAATCCAGGGCTCAAAGCCATTAGCAATCATTACATTTCATATTGACTTCAATATTTGATAACACCCACAAAATACCAAAAACAAGATAACATATAATCTTTAGCTCCATCTCCAATACTTAAATTTATCAACAGATGCATAATCAAATAATTTGTTGGTTGATGAAGCCATGGCTATCTCAAACCTTGTATATACTTACCCTATCATCAGGCATTTTTAAGAGCTTGGTTATGAATAGGATTAGCAGGCCGATCCATGCTTCCCTGTGACTCACAGACTCGAGAGAGAGGAAGTAGATCAAGGCATCATTGCACACACTGAAAATGAATGAATTGAATTAGAAATCATGAAAATAATTCCCAATACTATGAGCACACACTCTTTAATTCTCTTAAGTTAAAACAAAATATTTGTATCCAGTATTATATTTTTACAACTGTATACCATATTTTTATGTTATTTGCTATAATCAAACTGTTGAAGGTCAATTGTTTTTCCATGAGCATAAAGTTCTCAACATTCTTAATGAAGACGGTTGATTATGTTATTCACATTACATTTATTTCAAAACAAGGAGACCTAAATCATTTAAAATAGGATAACTAATCAACACACAATGCAGTTGACCTGTAATTTATGTGGCTAGATAATTACGAAGGATTTGGAAGGCATACATCATTTGAAATTCTAACTTGATAGTGAAGACAACCCAGCATCAATTTTATATACAAGCACAATAATTTAGCAGCTATAGTTAGAACATACTATATGATATTTAGTTAGTTGGCCAATTTTAATTCTGCCCTACCCTAATATACTCTATGAATTTGGCATCTATAATAGGTATATCTTTCCTCTGGATGTACTATAGCATACCTAATTAATTTGGCCTCTATAATTGGCCAGTCTTTAGTTCGGCTTTCATCGTTGTACATCCTGAACAAAATTCGAAGAAGACATGCCAAACTATGGGTCTCCTGATTCAGAAGGTTGGGCTTCGTTTTTCCTTTGAAACCTGCAAACATTGCAATAGTTCAAGTCTTATATCATATATATATACTACAAAATCATTTGGAATCACCACTCACTTCACCAGATATCAAAACATACCAATATGGAATATTTCTGAAAGAGCTCATTATATAGTACTGAAAAATATGCTCACTTTATAATAATATTTTGTGCGATCTTCATGGAAAACTAAAGTTTCTTCCCCTGTAATGAGCAATATATGTAACAAGAGCACCACCACAGTGGCATAATATGACCATTGACTTGTTTAAAATAGTATTACAGAAAGATTCCATAATTTGGAGTTATCAGGCAAAAACCGGTGAAATTGAAAAATCTTAGTAAAAAATGGCTCAATTTGGTGGTGATCAACCAAACTGTAAAAAAACAGGAAACTGAGAAAATTCAAATAAAAATCAAAGTCAAAAATTGTATGTAACTCTGGTAAAAAAAATGGGAGGATGGATCTGAAGACTGAATTGACACGTATTTTATGGTTGCAAACATGAACACCAAATTTCATTCCATTCAGTTGACATTAACAAAAGTTATCATCTGGAAACAAAAATTGAGCCAAAATTTAAAACTAAGTGCTGTAACTCTGTTAAAAAATTAGCGCCCAGTCCCGATATTGAACATGACCTGTAATATATGGTAGTGAACCTACATACTAAAGTTAATTCCATTTAGCTCAATAGAACTAAATTTATCATCAGAGAATGAAATATGAACAACCTAGATGGTACAACAGAAAGGCGGACTGACAGAGGGAGCAAAAACATAATACATCCCGTTTTAAACAAAATGGGCGTATAAAAACTAACCAGCTTTCCAGAGAACGTTCCTCTGTTCATGGTTGGCATTAAATGCCTTGGCATATTTATGTGATTCGACGAGACAGTCGACGAGCAGCAGTAAATGGTCAGACTGCAGATATTGGTACATTCCTTGGTCCTCTTGCTGACTCAGTTCCAAGTTTACTGCTTCACCACATGGAGACTGCAGGGGAAAAACAGATTTATATGGACATATTTAATTTAATTCTTTATTTATTTAATGAGGATTGGCCACAGCCCCTGGCCACTTGGGCTTCCACTCGAACATAATAATGGCGAAAACATTTACAATGAAAACAATTAAAAGAAAAACGTAAACAAATAGTGGAGGATATATGATATAGAAAGATGGTAGAGAAGGAAAGTAAAGAATGAAAGTGTCAATGACACTGTAGCTCAACTTTGTAAAGAAGGTAATTTTATTGTGATGAGCAATGAACAGAGAGATTAAAAAGGAGTGTAAATGAAAGTGTCAATGACACTGTAGCTCAACTTAGGTAGGGGAATAATTTAATGGTTGACAGTAAATGGAGGAATAGGAAAGGTGCTAATTGAAATGTCTAACATGCGCCAAAGGATTTAGTGATGCAAAGAGTAAAATACAAGATGGCTGCTGGTGGCCATTTTTTTTGGCCAATTGACCCCAAAAGAACTCGTTCCCATCTACGTATAATTGTTAACATCCATGACAAATTTTATGAAGATCTGACCAAAGCTACGACATACAAATTTCATGATGATCAGACGAACAGTACAACCTGTAGACCGCGCCAATGGATTGAATTTTGAAATCCAAGATGGCCGCTGGCAGCCATGTTTTTTGGCCGAATGACCCCACAATGATTCGTTCCCATCTACATGTCAATGTCAACATTCATGACAAATTTAATAAATATCAGACCAAAGGTATGACCTGTAGCCCACGCCAAAGGATTTAGTCATGCGAAAAGTAAAATGCTGGTGGCAATGTTTTTTGACCGAATGACCCCAAAACGACTCGTTCCCATCTACATGTCATTGTTATAATTAATGACAAATTTCATGACCATTTGACCAAAGCTACGACCTGTAGCCCGCACCAAAGGATTTAGTCATGCAAAGAGTAAAATCCAAGATGGCTGCTGGTGGCCATGTTTTTTGACCAAATGACCCCAAAACGACTGGATCCCATCTACATGTCATTGTTATCATTCATGACAAATTTCATGATGATCAGACGAACAGTACGACCTGTAGCCCGCGCCAATGGATTGAATTTTGAAATCCAAGATGGCCGCCAGCAGCCATGTTTTTTGGCCGAATGACCCGACAATGATTCGTTCCCATCTACATGTCAATGTCAACGTTCATGACAAATTTTATAAAGATTAGACCAAAGGCAACCTATAGCCCGCGCCAAAGGATTTAGTCATGCAAAGAGTAAAATCCAAGATGGCTGCTGGCGGCCATGTTTTTTGGCCGAACGACTCCAAAATCACTCGTTCCCATCTACATGTCAGTGTTAACATCCATGACAAATTTCATAAACTTCCGACCAACACAACAACCTGTAGCCCGCGCCAAAGGATTTAGTGATGCAAAGAGTAAAATCCAAGATGGCTGCTGGCAGCCATGTTTTTTGGCCGAACGACCCCAAAATCACTCGTTCCCATCTACATGTCATTATTAACATCAATGAGAAATTTCATGATGATCAGACGAACAGTACGACCTGTAGCCCGCGCCAATGGATTGAATTTTGAAATCCAAGATGGCTGCCAGCGGCCATGTTTTTTGGCCGAATGACCCCAAAATGACTCGTTCCCATCTACATGTCAATGTCAACATTCATGACAAATTTCATAAAGATCAGACCAAAGGTACGACCTGTAGCCCGCGCCAAAGGATTTAGTCATGCAAAGAGTAAAATCCAAGATGGCTGCTGGCGGCCATGTTTTTTGGCCGAACGACACCAAAATCACTCGTTCCCATCTACATGTCATTATTAACATCAATGACAAATTTCATGATGATCAGGCGAACAGTACGATCTGTAGCCCGCGCCAATGGATTGAATCTTGAAATCCAAGATGGCTGCCAGCGGCCATGTTTTTAGGCCGAATGACCCCAAAATGAATCGTTCCCATCTACATGTCAATGTCAACATTCATGACAAATTTCATAAAGATCAGACCAAAGGTACGACCTGTAGCCCGGGCCAAAGGATTTAGTCATGCAAAGAGTAAAATCCAAGATGGCTGCTGGCGGCCATGTTTTTCGGCCGAACAACTCCAAAATCACTCGTTCCCATCTACATGTCATTGTTAACATCCATGACAAATTTCATGATGTTCCGATCAAAGCTACGACCTGTAGCCCGCGCCAAAGGATTTAGTCATGCAAAGAGTAAAATCCAAGATGGCTGCTGGCGGCCATGTTTATTGGCCGAACAACCCCAAAATGACTCGTTCCCAACTACATGTCAATATTAACATCCATGACAAATTTCATAATGATCAGACGAACAGTACGACCTGTAGCCCGCGCCAATGGATTGAATCTTGAAATCCAAGATGGCTGCCAGCGGCCATGTTTTTAGGCCGAATGACCCCAAAATGAATCGTTCCCATCTACATGTCAATGTCAACATTCATGACAAATTTCATAAAGATCAGACCAAAGGTACGACCTGTAGCCCGGGCCAAAGGATTTAGTCATGCAAAGAGTAAAATCCAAGATGGCTGCTGGCGGCCATGTTTTTCGGCCGAACAACTCCAAAATCACTCGTTCCCATCTACATGTCATTGTTAACATCCATGACAAATTTCATGATGTTCCGATCAAAGCTACGACCTGTAGCCCGCGCCAAAGGATTTAGTCATGCAAAGAGTAAAATCCAAGATGGCTGCTGGCGGCCATGTTTATTGGCCGAACAACCCCAAAATGACTCGTTCCCAACTACATGTCAATATTAACATCCATGACAAATTTCATAATGATCAGACGAACAGTACGACCTGTAGCCCGCGCCAATGGATTGAATCTTGAAATCCAAGATGGCTGCCAGCGGCCATGTTTTTTGGCAGAATGACCCCAAAATGACTCGTTCCCATCTACATGTCAATGTCAACATTCATGACAAATTTCATAAAGATCAGACCAAAGGTACGACCTGTAGCCCGGGCCAAAGGATTTAGTCATGCAAAGAGTAAAATCCAAGATGGCTGCTGGCGGCCATGTTTTTCGGCCGAACGACCCCAAAATCACTCGTTCCCATCTACATGTCATTGTTAACATCCATGACCAATTTCATGATGTTCCGATCGAAGCTACGACCTGTAGCCCGCGCCAAAGGATTTAGTCATGCAAAGAGTAAAATCCAAGATGGCTGCTGGTGGCCATGTTTATTGGCCGAACAACCCCAAAATGACTCGTTCCCATCTACATGTCAATATTAACATCCATGACAAATTTCATGATGATCAGACGAACAGTACGACCTGTAGCCCGCGCCAATGGATTGAATTTTGAAATCTAAGATGGCCACCAGCGGCCATGTTTTTTGGCCGAATAACCCCACATTGATTCGTTCCCATCTACATGTCAATGTCAACATTCATGACAAATTTCATAAAGATTAGACCAAAGGTACAACCTGTAGCCCGCGCCAAAGGATTTAGTCATGCAAAGAGTAAAATCCAAGATGGCTGCTGGCGGCCATGTTTTTTGGCCGAACAACTCCAAAATCACTCGTTCCCATCTACATGACAGTGTTAACATCCATGACAAATTTCATAAACTTCCGACCAAAACAACGACCTGTAGCCCGCGCCAAAGGATTTAGTCATGCAAAGAGTAAAATCCAAAATGGCTGCTGGCAGCCATGTTTTTTGGCCGAACGACCCCAAAATCACTCGTTCCCATCTACATGTCATTATTAACATCAATGACAAATTTCATGATGATCAGATGAACAGTACGACCTGTAGGCCGCGCCAATGGATTGAATCTTGAAATCCAAGATGGCTGCCAGCGGCCATGTTTTTTGGCCGAATGACCCAAAAATGACTCGTTCCCATCTACATGTCAATGTCAACATTCATGACAAATTTCATGAAGATCAGACCAAAGGTACAACCTGTAGCCCGCGCCAAAGGAAATTGTTGACGGACACACGGACACACGGACACACGCACACACGGACGACGGACGCCAAACCATGGCAATAGCTCAAACTTACAAGTAAGTTGAGCTAAAAATGAGCAAAGTAAACGATTTAGTCATACACAGAGTAAAATCCAAGATGGCTGCTGGCAGCCATGTTTTTTGGCCGAATGACCCCAAAATGACTCGTTCCCATCTACATGTCATTATTAACATCCATGATCAAACTAAAGGTACGACCTGTAGCCCGTGCTAAAGGATTTAGTCATACAAAGAGTAAAATCCAAGAAGGCTGCTGGCGGCCAGGTTTTTTGGCCGAAGGACCTCAAAATGACTCGTTCCCATCTACATGTCATTGTTAACATCCATGACAAATTATATGATGATCAGACTAAAGGTACGACCTGTAGCCCATGCTAAAGGATTTAGTCATACAAAGAGTAAAATCCAAGATGGCTGCTGGCGGCCATGTTTTTTGTCCGAATGACCCCAAAATTACTCGTTCCCATCTACATGTCAATATTAACATCCATGAAAAATTTCATGATGAGCAGACGAACAGTACCTGCAGCCCGTGCTAATGCATTGAACTTTGAAATCAAAGATGGCCGCTGGCGGCCATGTTTTTTGTCCGAATGACCCCAAAATGACTCTTTCCAATCTACATTCCAATTTCAACAGCCATGAAAAATTTCATGATGATCAGACTAAAGCTAAGACCTGTAGCCCGTGCTAAAGGATTTAGTCATACAAAGAGTAAAATCCAAGATGGCTGCTGGCGGCCATGTTTTTTGGCCAAATTACCCCAAAATTACTCGTTCCCATCTACATGTCAATATTAATATCCATGACACATTTTATGATGATCCGACGAACAGTACGACCTGTAGCCTGTGCTAATGGATTGAATATTGAAATCCAAGATGGCCACTGGCGGCCATGTTTTTTGTCCGAATGACCCCAAAATGAATCGTTCCGGTCCAAATGTTGATGTCAACAGCTATGTCAAATTTCATAATGATCCGACCAAAGGTACGACCTGTAGCCTGTATTGTTGACGAATCACACACGCACACACACACACACGGACGACAAAGCCATGGCAATAGTTCAAACTTTACAAAGTAAAGTTGAGCTAATAAAGTATGACTGGTAGTAGACCAGGTTCATTAGACCATCCAAAAAACGTATAAGTAATTTGTGAAGAGGGATGTAAAAAAAGATAGCTATGTGGAATATTTTCAAACTAAACTGCTCAACTATAGTGCTCAACAACATGCAAAAGGTCAAACCTCCAAACCAAGTTTTATTGAGAACAGATAACTGATGGTAGAAAAAACTCTTGTGGATGGACATAAAATTTACGTTTTCATATATAAACTATATTAACAGAAAATATGAATGTCATTGGATCCTCTTCTGAAAGTGATTCTGATGGCAAAACAACAAGTTAAATTTCAATGAGATCTGACAACATGTGATATATCAGTTGGATCAGTTGGGTGGATATTAATAAAAAAAATAACAAAAGACAAATCCATTAAACTAAGGTACCTGTGCTGCTGCTAGATTTTCTTGATCCTCTTTCCGACTTGTAGTCGGGAAGAAAACAATATTATCAATTGTCTGAATGAGCTCTAACTGCACGACACACTTTATCAGCAGTCCATGGAATAGCCTCTGGTCACAAGGAACTTCTAAAAACAATTGAAAATCATTTAATATAAAGAGAATTTAAGAATTAAATCACATTCTTATTGGTTTATTGCTGAGAATAATTTACTTAGGCACCTCAAATGTTTTTGAGTATTGCTAAATAGAAAGAATCATACTCTCTCGTGTCATACTTTCAAGCATTAAAATGTTTGCTAAGGTATAAACTTGACAAGGGTGGCGCATCAAAGATGGTCTGGTCAAGATTTTTCCTAAAATAGTGAATCTGTCAGAAAAGAATTTCAAATTTGGTTGACATTTGTTTTGAACTTTCGATATATTGTTGTGGAAGATCCATATACCAATTATGAATGGAATCTGTTGACGATCGTTCAAGTTATCAAACTAACAGTTCTAAAATTGCTAGAAATCAGACAAACTAAATGTAATATCAGCACACTATATAATAGAAAAACCTGAAATTCTTTTCTAACTTGATCGAGATATTGTTGTGAAAGATCTATAAGCTAAATATGAATGGAATCAGTTGACGTTTGTTCAAATTATCACGTGAATGACCTTAAAATTGCAAAAGATAGACAAACTATTGGCCAGAGGTCAAATAAAAACAATTGGAAAAACCTAGTTTTCAAACTCAATCGAGAAATTGTTGTGAAAGATTCATATACCAAATATTAATGGAATGAAGGGACGTTTGTTCAAGTAATCATGCAAACAGCCATAAAATTGCTATACAAAGAAGAAGGGCCAAAAGTCTGGTAAGAAAGTTGGGGTGGACGATTTTCCATGTGCAGCTGTCACACATTGTTATAAACTCACTTACCTAAACTTGTCAAAATCCATCAATAAATGGCTAAATTATAGAAGATTAAGTCTGTTTTCAAATCATGAGTCAAGTTAAAAAAAAAAAAAAATAGAATAAAAATGAAAGCAGTACCATGTTCTTGACAAAGCAGTTCACATTCTATTCTCACAGACATTCCCGTGACAAAATTCCATAATTTTCCATATCTATCAGGAAATTTGAAAATAAATTTATTAAACTGAAAGACTTGCCCATTTCTCCTTTTATAATTAAACTTAAACAAGAGATTGCACCGGCAAAGTATGTGAGATATCTGCTTGGTCGGGGAAAAACCCCCAACATGTTCATATAAACAAAGATAAATAACTGTAGAATGGAAAATATGAACAAAATGATTGAACACTCAATTGATTGCCATCATAATAGTGAACATCCATACCAAATTTGATTGATATCCGTCAACTGATGGTGGAGATGTCAGAGGGTTTCTAGTGGGTCCATTATATATTAATGTCCTCGAGCCTTTGACATTAAATTTATAGTTAGCTTTGGCAGTATGGGCTCTGTCAATGAATTCTCAATCTTGGTGGGCAGGGTCAATAGAAAGTTCATATTACCTGTATAAGTCTTCATAGCATTTACTCATCTTTCACAAGAATAACACATCTCGATTATCATCATCACCATCAACACATACAATCATTTCAAACAGCATCCACAGACTGGCATAGTCTGCACACATAACAAACACACAGAGTGTTATAATACACCAGTAGGCCCAGTTCAATGGGACATAGGCCACTATGTCAGCATCATCTGCGTTCAACCATAATCTTCAACCATAACCATAACTTGACGACATTTTGATGACAAAATAAACTTAGACTTTTCCGATGACAACTTTCTGACAAACAGGTAACAATCTCGAAACCCTGCGAAATATTTTACCTTTTGCAATTTACGCGCGACTGTGTGTCATCCAATCAGCGGCTAGCTTACCTGTGCTATTTGAAGTGGCAGTACTAGAGCGTTTAGCATTGGGCTGAAGTGACAGTAATAAGACAGGGACGGATCGAAAACAGCAAAGTTGAGAGGTAAACGGGATGTCGTAAATACCGGTGATTTGGATGAATATGTTAGCTGCTAGTTGTCAGTATTAACTTGTATTACTTGTATATATAAACTAGGGCTAAATTACACCGTCACAGAGATACGGACAAAAAACCAACACTTCCAACTCTACATAGATAAATAACTGTAGAACAGAAAAAAACGATTGAACACTCAATAAAATGATAAAAATGTTATCTTACTCCAGACCTGGACACGTAAACCAGGTGCTTGGGAGTTCGCGTTCTTCAGTAACAAGTTATCAGTGAGACAGCGTTAAATCCATAGCTCAATATGGCAATCAAAACAATTATGATACAAAACCCAGATACCCTCAATGCATGAACTGGGACCAGCGGCTTATCCATTAAATGTATTGTTTTAATGATATCTGTGACACTATACATGTATTTTGTTATGGTATTTTAGTATGTTATGTCATTTATAAACACTGATCGATATACGTTATGGTGTGCAAGGAGAGTAAATGGGGGTATGTTTGTATGACATCACTGTACATAATTTAAATAACTTATATAAATAAAAACAAATAATAAAAAAAAGTTAATAGTGAGGGATGGAGAGCAATTCCATAACTTTTCAAGTCCGTCACCTTGCCATAAGGGGAGCTATTTATCCATGACTTTTTCCATACTACCCCAAAAGAGGTGCCTTTTCCAGGCCAAGAATTCTAATTTTCAATTCCATAACTTTTCCAGGATTCCAGACTAGTGTACAAACCCTGTAGTGTGCAGGATTGTTTGCTAAAATCTACAAGGAACAATCTAACTTGCTGGATTTATTCATTTGTCAAATGAGGTTTGGTTACTTACTTGACTTAGGAATTTTATGATCTCGGGAATCAATTGATGCTACACTTTGTACGCTGTGTTGACTGTCTGTTCTCTTCAGTTTATTTGACTCCAGGTTTGTGTCATTTGATGATAATGACTAGAAAAAAAGAAATAGTATACTTAAGAAAATAAGGAATAAAGACACAACACTCTTGTTGGAAATTTTTTACCACAAGGCCTTTATCAGAGAACTGTAAGCATTACTTACTGAATTTAGTGTACTCTAATAACACATTTTAATCTAAAACCTTAAAAGGCCACACAAAGATGTATAATACAATAAATAAAACATCATTCTGATGCGGAATCATTCTGATGAGATTGCTACCCTTTCATTGGTCAGTCCGCTGATATATGAGTCTGTACCATGCACCTGTGTAGAAGTAAATATGGTGGCTCGTTTGATCTAGTTACTTGACTTCTTCAACTCGATGTGGTACTATGGCCAGATCAATTCACTGTAGTGATAATAGGTCTATCATATAAATTACATGACACATTTTATTCACATTGCTAAGAAACATTCCATGATGCTACAAATGAGGGACCCGCCTAGAGGTTTAACTCTTTCGGTGCCAAGCTCGCATAAATGCGAGTTACCCAGTCGCTGCCAAATACGCATTTATGCGAGTTCGGGGTGCACCTGGTTTATGGGTCGTAATTATATTGTTTTGTTGCTTTACAACGGGGGTTCATTTATTTTATGTAGAGTGCTGGTGTGCGCTGACAATTTAGAAGAAAGGTCAGTCAAAGTCATGCTACTCCTGAAGTTCTATGAGTACAGTCCGAGCCAGAATATACCATTGACAAATTAACTTTTGGTGGGATGCGATATATGAGTGGAAAATAAACATCATAATTGATTTGGCGGCCTCCATTCTGCTGATCAGTTTAGCGTCCAAAAATTCTGTCGGAATGAGGTCGGTGAAAAATATGGAATAGTAGCCGGAATATGATTAACTGGTGAAACATTAATTAATGGAATAGAACACTAGAACAAAAAACAAACATTTAATCATATATGAATTGAAAAAAATTACCGAAAAACATAAATTAAAGCAAATCCAAGATGGCCGCCAATGGCACTTGACCCCTATGACCTTGAATGGGTCTCCACGTCGGGGCAGGTGATAGGTCATTGTCATATATACCCACATGTAAAGTTTCAACTAAATACACCGATAATTACCCGATAGTCATTGCATTACCCACATATACATAAAATACTTGTATTTATACCCAGAATGCTTGGCACTGGGGAGTATGCCCATGTGGCGGGGTGGCAGCAAAAGAGTTAAACCTTCCATGACTGGAGCTTCCAAAAATTTTGCGAAAACCCTTGTAAGCCAGTGCATTCTCTTGTATATGCGAGACTCCCACAGGAGCCTCGCATATATAAGAGAATACATTGGCTTAACAATATTTACCTTGACCTTGTAACCCAGTGCATTTACTTATATATGCGAGACTCCCATAAGAGCCTCGCATATATAAGAGAATACATTGGCTTAAAAATATTTGCCTTGTAAGCCAGTGCATTCTCTGATATATGCGAAGCTCCCTATGGGAAACTTGCATATATGAGAACGCACTGCCACAGGATCCTTAATGCTGCACAAATGCAACTCCCATCATGAAAGGGTTAAAATTGAAAGATGCCACTTCTCCATGTGTGTTTATTAGTGAGAAGTGGAGCAGTCATAACAGCCAAAGATCAATTAGCACTCCCAACCTCAGCCATTAACCTTTTCTTTTCTAGATAGATTCTCCCATTCAGTTATAAAAGTATACATTGGAAAGGTCTATTGTTCATCTGGCGGGATGTTCAGGGAATATAAGAAGACGACATAATAGAAAATGCAGAAAGATTCCTATTCATTGGTGGAAAATGTTCCGATAATAAATTCAATAAACATACTTTGTTGAACTTATCTAATCATTTCTCAAGGGAAAAACTCGCCAGTGAGTATTTGGTACAGAAAGAGTTTAAGAGTAATTTTATATCATGGCTTTCAAGGCTTATTTTGTGAAAAATCTTGTTAATATCTCCCCATCAGGATGAAAACAGTCATCGCATGTATTACAGCCATACTGAGATATACACCACAAATTGGTAAGCTAGAACTATCAAACCAGAATGATTTATTTAAGATGTGTATGTGTAAAAAAAAAAATTAGAATTGGGAATAAACTATCTTACTAGGCTGTCTTCCCGATAACCAATATCATGTTCAGAAACTGTATCTTGTCTGTTTAAACCTTTACGAGTATCATGCAAGTCTGGTGATTCTGGAGTCCAAACAAGAAGACTGAAATAGATCCATAAAGAAAACTTTCAGCAAGAGCGATGCATGGTATAGTAATATAGGCCCGTTGGGTTGTTCCAAATAACACATAAAGACTTAACCCTTTCATGATGAGAGCTGTGCCAGTGCATTTCTTATATATGCGAGTCTCCCATAGGGAGCTTTGCATTTATATAAGAGAATACCTGGCTTACAAGTTCAAGGTAAATATTGTTAGGCCAATGCATTCTCTTATATATGCTAGGCTCCCTGTGGGAGACTAACATATATAAGAGAATGCATTGGCATAGGGTTTTTGAAAACAAATCAGGAAGCTCTAGTTATGGAATGGTTAACTCTGATACAACAGGCGAGCTAGGTTGATTTGCAGCTATGTGCAAGCTATCTAACCTCTTTCCTAACTTGAGTCATCAGTAGGTGATAATGGTTAGAATTTTACAAGGAACAATCTCATGAACAAAATGGATGGGCAGGCTAGGAATTGGAACTTGGTCTGTACTATGATATGGAGCTCTTATATGCCTAATATGAAAAAGATCTAGAATTTTCAAAGATAGAACACGGAATTTTTATTTAATTGCCATTAGGCACCAATATTTTTTTCAAAGGGTCATTACTCTGCTCCAATGGGTGGAAGGAATATAATAGAAATGTCTTGTATTCAGAAATCTTACAAGAATGGCTTCGAACATTTTCTTGAGACCTCTTGATAAACTTGTTCTAAAAATAATAACATCTAGTGACCCAATAATTATTACTAACTGTATAACTTAACTGCAAAATGGAATATGTATGTAGAGTAGCTAATATGCCTTTGCCTCAGAATTATTATTTTATAACCCCCCTCCCCCAAAGTACCAGAACTTATTAAAAAAAATGTTGATTAATATTATTAATATTATTAAAGTTATATACCTATGCGGAATAGTGTTCCTGAAAATGTCGAGCATACATTTGCATGAGTTATTCCACACTTCCGCTGAGAATTGAGTACCGTTTGAAATGACCAAATTCTCCAGACAGTTTATTCCACTTCTGGCTAATTGCTCATTATCTGCAAAAAAAAGGACATCTTGATAAGTTTTATGCATATTCAACACCAACATGATCTAGAATCCAACTTATTACGGAACAGTTCTCAAATTTTATAACTAAATATGGATCGATGGAATTATCAGGGCTCCAATTTTCAGGACGATGTGTTACTAATGTTTGTGTTTACCAATTTCTTGTTACAAGAAACACAAAATACATTCAGTTACCTTGACAACTTAATAGATAGACAAAGAACGGAAAACACCAACACCATTATGACCAATGGCTGAGACATATACCTGGACAGATGGATAGAAAGAAGCCTAGACAGATGGACAAAGTCCATCCAGAAAACCCCCCATTCTTCTTTGAAAAATTGGGGTATAAGTTATAATATACTATCAATAGTCAAATATATATATTTCTAACCTTGCATGACACACCATTCAAGTTGCTGGAAAAGCTCCATGAGTAAAATACCATGCAAAACATCAAAGTACTGAGTAAAAACATCCACTATTGCATAGAGGGCATGGTTACATGTTGTCGTCATCCATTCATTTTTCTGAAGAAAAAAAGATCAATATATGCACAAGAAAACCAAGAATATATAGTTATTTTTATAATATTATGTTGAGATTAATATGATAATATATTCATTGAGACAAACTGGGTAGTGGTCTAAGTTTTGAGTATTGTTGTAATTCCACATAAGCATAAGATCTACTATAATGCTGTTAGTTTTGTTATGCTTTTTGGAGAACAAATACAACTTCCAATTGTATTATTATTACTGTATGTAGAAGGTCTTGGTGAGGAAAGTTTCCGACAAAGAAGTTTTATTTTGAGTTATTGTTTTCTTTCAGCTGCTAGACAAGACAATATAACGATGTTGTCAGTTGTTGGCCTATATGAATAAATATTTATGACCAAACTTCAATAACATAACTAAAATAAAATAAAAACTAAAAATAAATTTTAAAAAATAAAATAATTTGACTTTTGGGACAAATTGGAATAACTAACTAAAGTAGTTCATTGTGACCTCATAAATCCAACAAGGAAAGCGAAAATTATACTTTGTATGTTTTATTGCCTAATTTTGATGCAAATTTTACCAAAATGTTCAATATGACCTGACCAATCAAATAAGAGAGAAAATGAAAGTCAGCTTCAATTAATGTCTAACTGAATTATAGGAATGATTCCAAAGAAATAGCAATGTGCTAAAAACAAGGGGTACGCATCTAAGATGCTTTTGTCTGGTGTTTTGGCAGTCGAACCAAACTTCTGCCAATAAGGTGCACAACTCCGGGAATAAAAGTTGGACGGTGGTATATTATTGCAATAGACCTATATAACAAATATCAATTGAATCCGTTAATATTTCATTGAGTTATCGCACTAACGGTGATAAAATTGTGATTAAAATAGACAATCTAAGACCCATAACTCCGGGAAAAAAATTCGAACAAACCAGGTTTTCGAACTCGTCCGAGATATTGTTGCAATAGACACATATACCAAATATTGTTTAAATCGGTTAATATTTCATTGAGTTATCGGGCCAACGGTGATGACATTGCTAAATAGACAAACTAAGACCCATAAGTCTGCGAAAAAAAATTCGGAAAAACCTGGTTTTCGAACTCGTCCGAGATATTGTTGCAGGAGACTCATATACCAAATATTGTTGAAATCTGTTAATATCTCATCGAGTTATCGCGCTAACGGTGATGAAATTGCTAAAAATAGACAAACTAAGACCCATAACTCTGCGAAAACAAATTCAGACAAACCTGATTTTCGAACTCGTCCGAGTTATTATTGCAGGAGACTCATATACCAAATATTGTTGAAATCGGTTAATATTTCATCGAGTTATCGTGCTAACGGTGATAAAATTGCAAAAAAATCGACAAACTAAAACCCATAACTCTGCGAAAAAAATCGGACAAACCTGGTTTTCGAACTCGTCCGAGATATTGTTGCAGGAGACTCATATACCAAATATTGTTGAAATCGGTTAATATTTCATCGAGTTATCGCGCTAACGGTGATAAAATTGCTAAAAATAGACAAACTAAGACCCATAACTCTGCGAAAAAAATTCGGACAAACCTGGTTTTCGAACTCGTCCGAGATATTGTTGCAGGAGACTCATATACCAAATATTGTTGAAATCGGTTAATATTTCATCGAGTTATCGCGCTAACGGTGATAAAATTGCTAAAAATAGACAAACTAAGACCCATAACTCCGGAAAAAAAATTCAGACAAACCTGGTTTTCGAACTCGTCCGAGATATTGTTGCAAGAGTCTCATATACCATATATTGTTGAAATTGGTTAATATTTGCGTGAGTTATCGCGCTAACAGTGAAAAACTTAACTAAAAAACATCTAAGATGGATAACTCTTGTAAACTTTTCGGACGTGACCCATTTTCTACAGGCAGTAAATAGTCATTGGGAGCAACTGACATACCAAAAGTTTTTTGAATCCGTTTACAAATGTCAAAGTTATAAGGCATTCTTTAGGTCCGCCCGCCGCCAGCCCGCCAACCGTCCCTCGTCAAACCATAAGTCTTTTTTTGAAAAACTTTAATAAAAGTGCATGTCTTAACTGTTCAATAGTCCTTCAGATATGATGAAATATCTTTTGTCTTCATTTCACTTGGGGATGGGGGATTACATGAATTGTTGCACTGGACTGTCAAAAATTCTGAATTATGATGCCAAATTAGGATATCTGTGTGGAGCTTGATGCCCCATTTGTTAGGATGTGAATGCTTCACCCATCCAAGCATTAATTAAGAAAGCATTTTCGTTCTGGGTCGATAGATCTTGTCAGTATGCTAACCTTGATATGCACACAAATTCATTACAGGTGGGGGTTCCTTCCTTATCGGTCTCATATGCTCTATGACTGAGGTAATAATTGATCTAAAGCTCATTGAAACTAATTCAATGTATAATGTGCTATGTAAACGAATTTATTATAATTATTATCTGCCCTAAAGGTGTTTGTAGCGAATTTACTGTAAAGAGAGATGGCTAGAATAAATCTCACCTCCACTTGCTGTTCTGGTAATTTCATATTGTCAAATATCCGGAACACTATTTGGAAGAGATCCTTCCACCATCGTGATTGGAATGTATCACCATATGTCTTCATTATCTCAAACATCACAGTTAAGCCCCTGAAAAAGCATGAATGCGAAGCCTTTCTTTACTAAATGGATTATGCAGAAAGTTGGTCTATGTAATAATAAATGCCATCATGAAGAGAAAAATGTGACCTGTATGGTGTGCTAAAGGATTTAGTGATGCAAAGAGTAAAATCCAAGAAGGCTGCCAATGGCCATGTTTTTCATCTAAAATCGTTCAAATTCGATAGCTCCCATCTAGAAATGATCCCAAACATGCCTGTAAATTTTCAAAACATTTTGCCAATAATTGTGGGCTGCATGGTGTGCCGATGGATTCAAATGTAAAATCCAAGATGGCCACTGACGGCCATGTTTTTTACAGAATTCGGAAAAAATTATAAGCTCCCATCTAGAGTTTGCCCCAAAGATCCATATGAAGTTTGCTGATGATCAGATGAGATATGTGACTGTAGGGTGGGTGTGGTAAGGAAATTGTTGACAGACGGACGGATGACCAACCCATGGCAATAGCTCAAACATGACTTTGTCAAGATCAGCTAATAAGTCTATGGCTCCATTTCAAGCTCACAATACCATGTTACAATAAAATAATGTTGGCAAGAGAAAGCTTGAATTGCATTGAGATATCACCAGTCTATTAATTATTTGTATATTCTTCATTTGAGATGTTCTGATATGGCTCTGTTTGAGTTCCAAATGCACTCGAGTTTTGTGTGGTCCATGGTTTACTAATTGTACTCAATTTAGCACAATTTAAGATCAACTGAGGACAAGTATGGTTTTTAACTCACCAAGTAATTCAAAACATTCAAAGGTATGTCATATACAAGATAGCAACAAGAACATAGATATAACTACAACAGATATATATCACTCACCGAGTTCTAACGTCTAGTTTACACCGATTAATGATACATGACAACTCAAACAGAACAGGAAACCATCCTTTAACCCATCCTCGTTCATCTTCAGGCACGTTTATTTCCTCACCAGCATGATCTTTGAACATCTGTATTTACAAGATTAACACTTTCTTTTAATACTAAATGAATTCTCCTGTTCAGTTATATAAGTATACTTAGGAATAGTCTATTAATCATCAGGAGGGACATAATGGAAAAATAATAGTACAGACAGATAGTACAGTGCAAAATGATTCCTATTCATTGGTGGAAAATGTTCAGATAATAAGTTCAACAAAATCAGCTTATTCTGATGTAAAACAATTGTAATCAATATTTGCAAGTTAGATCAAACCTGGATGACAGCATCATTAGTTGTTGACTTAAACAAATCATTTCACTCATTCACGCCTCAATGGATTCTCCCATTGAGTTATAAATATAGAATATGTAGCTAGTGCCGTCACTTAAACTGTTTATGTCCGTGAGGGGGATTTGAGCATCTATTGGATGAGGCTCTGCCGAGTCCAATAGATACCAAATCTCCTGAACAGACATAAACAATAAGTGACAGTATTAGCAACATATTTTATTTATCTACCGCACATAACTTGCTTTTTTGGGGAATATCTGTCATTTTCCTAAGTTTTACAACTACTACTTCGATGACGCCTTTACATTTATGAGGTCAAGCAAACTTATTAGTATTCATGATGTGGGGAAAACCAGAGTGCAGCTTAGCGTGAAATAGTTCATTGGTTTTGTTTATAGTTATTCTAGACTGGCATTGTTATAATGGTTTATAGATCTTTTAGAGCAAAAACATATCTGTTGATGAATATTTGTATCAATTACGATGAATTATAAACAGTAAAAACATTTCAAGATCACAATGGCGTCATTTTGGCAGGTTGACATCCCTAGCTACCTGCGCAATTTGCATATAAAATGATGCCATGAAAGTACAGTCAATTTCGCTTTATTGCATAGCGTCGGTGCATGGCTTTTCTTATGCAGTTAACCGAATATGCATAAAGCCGAAATCACGATAAAAAGAAGCATAAGCCGTTTTTCTATCACCAGCATCAGTCTAGAAATACAGTGAATTGTTTATGTTTCGTTCATTCAATTTCATCATCAATTTAGTTTGTTTAAAAAAAATAATATCTAAAGAGCTTCATCTACCGTACTGACCCGCGTTTAGGCCCAGGGGGCCTTTGTTTTATTTGAGCTCAAAAATCCAAGTGGGCTTAAACTCGAATATGACCCTTTGCAAACCAAAAATCCCAAGAAATCGGGAGAGTAAAACTGAAGAAATGGATCCAAAAAATAAAGTCGATCCAACAGATTCGGGGAAATATACACGGCTTCCAGATTAAATAAAGTTAAGTATAAGTTACTTTGAGAAAGTATTTTTTTCATTTTGATGTGTATATTAAAATATTACTTCTTGTCTTGTTTTATTGCCCAAAATTCCCATAAATGACAGTTTGTAAGCATCATGGGTCATCGCATTTCTGCCATTTCAGACAGCTGGGTAAATCCACTATCTATAGTCTATATCTATAGTTTATATCAATGTTCAGATGTACCGGTACGTGATCCCCACAACAATATAATTAAAACACAACTTTGCCGTCGTCATCGAAGCCAAAGATAATAATTAAAAAATGTCTGAAAATTGTACAGGGGAATATTATGCAACATATAAGAGAGTGACTTAATCCGATTAGGATAACAATGAACCCACTGTTACCCAGTGCTCTATTCATGGCCCGTTGTCTACAAAGAGTTACAATACAATAGTGACGGCCCCAGTGAGTCTAGTTAATTAACGAAATTACGATGTAAATACGTATACAAAAAAAACACGTGTCTGAATGTTTGGAGTTAGCCTATCGCTTCCAAACCGTTGACACAGATTAATATTTATACTATAGTCTATATCGTAAAACGTGAAAAATAGAAGTTCAAATTTTTTTAATAATTATTATTTACCGGGTACCAATACGACATCGGTATCTCTTTTTTTGAAGGCATCTTGTGCTGTTGGGGTGTTGTGGATGACAAGTCCCCCTTCTGCCCCATTATTATACCCACCGTGTGTTTACATAACCAGGGAATGAGTTCTTTTTGTGTTTGGCCACATGTAGGAACATACCGACATACAAAGAATATGTTTTTACAGTACTGTTGTTGACATGTGCGCGATGGACGCACATGACTTTTAAGTGACTGATGTTTACCGCGTTCTCAGATATACGCCGTTAGCGAGTGCGTTCTTTTGTATTTGATTTCCCCCAGGAAGTATAATTGAATAAACAAATGAGATTTTAAGATTCACTTTATTTTATTTTATTTATTATCGCTAATACCTACGAAGTATAACTTTCCATTTTTCGTGGCATTCTCGCCGTCACCGATCGTTTGTGAATATACTTCCCGTTAATATATTGGAATTATTTATTTGGGAAGTATCATTAGCAAATACTTAATTACCACCACCGCTGAAATTGAAAAAAATTTGGGGTGGGCTTAAACACGAATATACCCCTGTGCATGGAATTTGGCCAAAATATATGGGTGGGCTTAAACACGGGCATGGGCTTTGAACCGGGTCAGTACAGTATATTAATTTAATGTTATTCCATATTATATTATCATCTACGATTGTAAAATGTTCAAGAATAAAACGATGTTCTTGTCAGGAACGGCAACCCCCATTGATAATAAACTCACTATATACATGTTTATATTTAGAATATATCCAATCAATCAGTTAGAAATGCATTACACACACGTAATATTAAACAAATAATCAATAACTACCCACCAAATATCAGTTAATATAGCCACCAAGAACTGGTAAGAAAAACGCCAACGTTTCCCGACAAAATTATAAAAATACTATTTTTGTTTGTTTCACGTTATGAGAAGGGGGATAATTATATGTACGGTAGTTGCCGTTTATTTTCGGTAATTTTGTTTGTTTCAAAATAAATAGGTATATGAAGAACCATTTATCCATGTAGCCATCTAGAAAAACTAACAAAAATCAAATTGATTTCCCAATATATCATGCATTTTTGTGAGCGCAATTTACGAATCTATATTGAACTATGGGAAGAGGCATAACTCTATTCTTAAATGAAACATTAATTTTTGGGAAACAAAGTGTCTTCAAAAATTAAATAAAATCTGATCTGATAATTAATCAGTGCACATCACACCAAAACAATTGAGTAGCCACTGTCAAACATAAATATTTGCTGAATTGAGCCCCAATATAGTTTTAATTAAACACTGAAGCCCAAGAGTGTATGACACCTTCTTTTATTGGTACGCTCACAAATGACTCCAAGCAACATGACAGTTCAACAAAGGTTATTGTTTTGATTGCACATGCTATTGTCTGGAGCATTTCTTTAGTGACCTCATTGACATTGCTATGATTTCATTTTGTGCTGCGGCTGCAGTTAATGGAATTAGGTCAAATTCACACCTCAATGCATGCATATTTGCAGCGACTTGATTAATCTTTTGTTATCGCCACAGAAGCTGTTTTGTTTCCCAGAAGCCGGCGATTTCTAAGAAGTTGGAGCATGAATAAATATTGAAGACCTGTTAAATACGGGTTATTTAAATTTAGACAAAATAAATCACTTTGTGTTGCGAAGACAATAATTTGATGATTTATTTCTGAACTATTTTCCGTGACCTCGCGTAATTATAGCTACCCATGTCATTCGCAGAAAATCTTAGTTTCACTTTCGGTTTCAACACAAACTGACCGGGAAACTGGAATAATTGCGCAGGTGTTTACAAACTTGCATTTTCTGAAGCTGACACAATTCAACAGATTCTGTTAATCTGATAGAATTCCTGGAAATATTATTTGATCTTTCAATAGGATTATCTGAATCTGACATAAATTCCAGGAATCAATTGCGCCGGTGATTACAAACGCCATGTGAAATTGTGTTTAGTCGGCATCTTGATACTTCATTGATGGAATTCCCGGAAACTTCCTTCCTTTCACTTATCGGAATTGCAACTGGAACTGCATGTGTTTACATACGTTTTTTAAAGGAAATAAGGAAGCATACAGGAAATGTTTGTGAACAGAAACATGTTAGAAGAAATAGAAAGCACTTTCGGTTTAGTTGACTTCCTTGTTGGGGAATTACCGGAAATCTTCCTTTCACATTGAATTCTCAGAATTGCAACTGGAACTTCATGTGTTTACAAACGTTTACAAATTCAACAAACAACCAAATAAATATACAAATTTTAATAAATCATGCAATTCACAAATAAATATGGAAACATACAGGAAATGTGTGTCAACAGAAGCATGTTACTGAGAAGAGATAGAAAACCACGTGTGTTATGAAATTGAAAACTGCCGTCGTCGCTCTCGCGATGGTCATCTGCAACAACTTTGTATTAAGTTTTCCCATAAAATACGTTTTTCAAGGTAAATATTTTTACAAATTGCTATAATTTCAACATCATGAGGTTACTTTTTACCCCTTCTCATCAACATTTTTGGCGATTTTCGTATGCATAAAAACGGAATAGACTCTGACCCTTATGCAAATAAACGATTAAAAAATAGTCTTTTTATGAGAAAATGGTTTGGTGCATGCATATTTTATGCAAATGACCGAAATATGCATTTAAACGATATGCAATTAACTGAAATTGACTGTAGTACTAACCTAATAAAGCTACATTGACCTAATACAGCTATATTGGCATAATAAACATAATGTTTATTAGGCAGGCTTTATGTACGCAATAGAGGCAGTGAGAGGCGGATAAATATATACATTAGAAAGGTCTGGTAATATTTATCATGACTCCAGGCAGATAAACAACCTACAGATATCTTTCATTCATAACTAGGGATACTTATAAAATAAGGATTATTACCTGCATACCCTAAAAATATATGAATGGGACTAAAATAACTAACTCTCAATGAGTATTGCATTATTAAAGGGTTAATTGACTTTCGTAATCAATCTGAGATCTAGCTATAACTGATAATGAAGAGTTAGGCAGAATAAATAATAATAATTGGTTTTATATAGTGCTTAACCCTTCCATGACTGGAGCTTCCTGTAATTTTTCGAAAACCCTGTGCCAATGAATTCTCTTATATATGCGAGTCTCCCATAGGGAGCCTCGCATATACAAGAGAATAAATTGGCCTAACAATATTTACCTTGAAGTTGTAAGCCAGCACATTCTCTTATATATGAGAGGCTCCCTATGAGAGACTTGCATATATAAGAGAATGCACTGGCAGATGATTTTTAATGCTGCACCAGCACAGCTCCTGTCATGAATAGGTTAATCCACCAACATGCTCTATAAAGATGCTCTATGCATAGCATAACATTGCATTGAGTTTTGTGACTGTGTTGAGATATATACGTCTGCATGTACTCAAGTTCAGCTATCAACAGTGATTATAAAGACAAATCTTTCTAATGCAACTCCTATAGAATAAATGCCATATGGAACACTGACCTGTGGCTTTTCAGCAACATATTTGGCACAGTTTCTGATGAGTCGTATGGCTTCCATGCTTGTGTCTGGGAATGCAGCATTACATGCAAACTCGGACAAACACTTCACAGCATCTTGGAATGAGTCGATTATGGCAGAAAAATGTCTCTCAAAAATACTTGCTGAAAAGCAAATTGAACAAAATCAAATTATTTAGCCATCAAGAAGCACTCATATAAATACAAACTGACTCACAAAATGAGCCTTCCTATTGAAGAAGGCATTCCTCTTTGATGTGGGAAATATCCCATTTGATTACTAATAAAAAACATTTTTCTATTTTCATAAATCCTTACACCAACCTTTTCAACAATTCACACCTTACTATTAAAGGTACTCGATCTGATTAAGCACCCCTCAGTTACTATTTATTTGGCTTCGGGGGTAAAAAATATTTGATTCAAATCGAGGAACCCATTCATCAAAGCTCAAGAGTGAGCAGATATTGATTTTTTAAATCTATTATTTTTAACACCAGGAATATTTAGTGGTCCAGTAAAAGTCGATGAGAAGATCAAATAGCAGATGAAGATGGATAACTGTAAAATCAAGTGGCTTTTTTGTGTCAGATATATGACAAACCGGCAAAATTTCATTGTACAAAATGTTGATAAATAACAAGTTTTGGGCAATTTTATACTTATGCTGGACTGTGGTTATCATTATTTTTGGGCAATTAATTGATTCTGATAACTGAAGCGGCAAATTGTTGTTGTTGGAATCTGATGATATGGGGACCATCAAATCAGATTGAGTACCTTTAAGTTCACAAGTGGCATAAGACTTATTGGGCACCTTCCATACGAACATGGATATGGCATTCGATTTCAACCTATTAAGTCACTTTAAAATAGATATATAGTCTTATAGAGTGATAAAGCTAATTAAGCTCAGTCCATAGTCAGGCAGAAGAACCATATATAACAGTTAAAGATAAAATAGTTAAAAAAATTAGTAAAATATGATTGATAATGATTGGATATAACATACTTTAATGCATAATTAAGAGATAACTAGAGGTGGGATGTGAGAATGGTCAGATTGAAGATATTAGAGTCATTACATTGGATAGCATACTGTATGTCTATGGAATGGGTGGGTTAATTTTGTTAACATTTTAAAGCAAATAAACCAAATGACCCTCTCTATGCAGGTTAGGGGTGTGTTATCATAAACTATGACATGAAATATAAATATAATTAATGACAAATATTTGAGTTATCAAATCAGATAGCAAGGGGTTAATCTTAACCACACTAATGAACTGATCAAAATAGTCTATAAATGCATGTAATTGGATTTAGAAACCCATACAATAAGTCAGTCTCAAGAATACAAGCAACATTATTATTATCCTGCACCCCAAATGCAATAGAGGGAATTTCAAAATAAGACATATCCTCTAATGTTTTTAGAAATCCTCACTGAACCTGGCTCAAAGTGAAAGGAATAAATTAATATCTGCCTATCGGATATCATGTGTCTATGGAATGGGTTAATTTTAATCCCAAAATCCATGCAAGATAAAAGTGGATCACCATCAACCTGGACATACAATCAGAGAACGATCAAATGAAAAGCATCAAAACCATATGATATGTGGAGAGGGTTAATCATTTTCAATGACACCATATGATGGAACTACGGAATGGGTGGGTTAATTTTATTCTAAGATAAGATACAGAGTCTGTAAACAAGTGCTGCTAGCTGGCCATGTCAATAAACTGTACTGATCCATAGCTAAATATAGAATCTAATAACTCACTGTTCTGTGGGAATGACTTTCTCTTAATATTCAGTGTATTACATGTAACTACATTATCAGTTACTTGAATTATAAAGGGCCATAACTCTGTTAAAATATATCGGATCAAACCCAAATTTGAACTTGATCTGTATTTTGGGGTGAGGACCACATGTACCAAATTTGGTGTTGATCAGATGAAAAATGTTTTGAGTCATAGCAGCTTGCGTGAATTCTTAGTAAACATAAGAGTGAAAAGGGTTAATTAAACAATACCAAAAACCATACAGATGAAGACCATGCTAAGAAAAACCTAAGTAAGAAATATGAGGCAGATCAGAAGAAATATGTTCAACTTATTGCATTGGATAGCATGTGTGTGAAGGGTTAATTATTTTCTAAACTTATCAACTAATCGATACCAAAAACTATACAGGTGAGGTGTGTGTCACCATAAACCTACATATCAAATATGAAAACAATCAGACAAAAAATACTTTGGTTACAGCATCGGATAGTTCATGCCTATGTGCGGATGCAAAGTGTTAATAATTTCTAAACCGATCAACCGATCGATACCAAAAACTATACAGGCAAGGAGTGTATCATCATAAACATGCACATAAAATTTGAACACGATCTGATAAAAAATATTCCGAGTAATCGAATCGCATAGCAAGTGTCTACGGACAGACAGACGGCTAGACAGATGGATGGACGGACGACGGATGGTTGATCCGGACGTCGGCACTAGGTGTACCATACATGGTATGGGTACACATAACTAGGGGGTTGCCCATCACAAAATGACGGGTATATAAATGTTCTTTGTTACTTTCTAGTGTCCGCGGTCATGAACAAATTTTCATTTGTATATTAGAACTGGAATGGTCATGCTTCTCTTTTTTGTCACTGGATGCGCGAGGGAACACTTTATTTAACTAAAAACTGTATTTTTACACACCCAGCCCACATTTGCGCATGCACATATTGAGCAAAACAAAATCAGCATATTACTTTAAATATTACTACATACTAACTGAAACATACTCAATTCGGGAGCCTTTATTCAGCGACGAAGGGAGCTTACGGCACATTTTGATCATAAACGGAGCCCCTTTGGAGTCTGTATTCAGCATGCAGCATAAGGATCACAGACCCTGCACTGCGGCCCATTTGTAGGAACACTTTATTTCAATAAACCTGAATTTTCTACCGCCCCCCCCCCCCCATCTCTCCCCAACCCACATATATGCATGCACATATGGAACGCAACAATCAAGATATTTTACTTTATTAATATATATACTAACTGACACAGGCTGCATTCTGGGGCCTTTATTTTGCGGGGGAGGGGCCACATTATATGATCTTAAACAGTGCGCGCTTCATGCACATTTTTATCTTTTAAACATTCTTATCAGATTTGCACTCAACTGAAAGGTTAAAAGAGCATTAATAAAAGGTCAGCTGACCACAGTGTCCCCCGAAAAAGTGGCAAGTCGATGCCGCTTTGTTAAAGAAATTGTTTTGAAATTTTGAAATTTTCTAAGTCGAAAAGGGTTAATAACTCCGTAAAAAAAAAAAAAATTCCGTCCTCTATATACATGTTGCACATCTCCAATATGTGGATAACAATACTCTGAAGTTTCAAATATCTACAATCAAAACTGTAGGAGGAGTTGATTACACCATGAAGGTACCCTCATACAGAAAATTATAAAAAATGTTGAAATTTTCAAAGTCGAAAAGGGTTAATAACTCTGTCAAAAAATAATTTTTCCGTCATCTATATACATGTTGCACATCTTCAATATATGGGCAACAATATTCTGAAGTTTCAAATCTCTAGGATGAAAATTAGTCCTGGTCCGGGAATGGTTTTCCTAACTGAGTTCTGGTGAATCTACTGAACGGTACCCGCTGGCGGGAGGTCAGACAATGTCCATTCGCCATCTTCCGGATATACCGGTACTCCTTCAATTCCACACTCAATGCACAATTTTCATATCAAAGACAGCATTCTGTACTTATTTTTACACCGAACTGGCAAATTGAAATACCATATTAGCACCCATTCCCAACGATGGTAGAGCGTTCGAGTCTTGACTCTAGACCCCAGTACATGCACTTCAACGACAAAATCAACATTCGTTACTTATATTCACACTGAACTTGAACTGACAAATTAATTTAGCGCCTATTTCCAACAATCATCTACAATACAAAGCAAGTGTTGGTTTGCGTGCGACATCAATGACGTCATTTTGACAAACGTCATCAGAAATAGTGTCTATACTTGAGTGCAAATACTGCATTTGGGGACCATGTTAGATCTCAGGTTTGCTTTGACCAATCAGCGTGAAATTTGGTGAGTCATCTTTTAAGACACAATGTAGGCGATGGTACAAATTTGGGCTATATTGCAAGCATGGTTAAAAAGTTATAAGCGTGCCAAAAGCGTGACCGAGTTACACACAGATACACACACAGACAGGCGACAGGTTTTATATATTAGATAGATGAACATCCATGGAGTTGAGTTGTGTCCAAGCGTGGTATAAGGAACTGTGAATTCACTATTTGCAGAATGGAAAGAACAGGTTGAAACTTTCAAATAGCAGGAGATAACTTGAAAAAATTTAGGATGCACATGCAAGGCTAAAAAAAATCCCATACAGTAATGCTCTAAGTAATCGACTCCTTAATCACAGCAGAATTATGGGTAATTTTTCAGGATTTAGTCGGAAATATGGCTTGGGTGTAATTGGAAGCTCATTCATTGGAAGATTTGAGGTAACATCATGAGGTGAAAACTGATATACCTGTAAACTTAACCCTTCCATGACTAGAGCTTCCTGAAATTTTGTGAAAACACTGTGCCAATGCATATATACGAGAATGCATTAGCCTAACAATATTTACCATCACTTTGTAAGCCAGTGCCTTCTCTTACAAGGTCAAGGTAAGAGAATGCACTGGCACAGGATCTTTAATTTTTAAAGCGTGGCTTCCATCTTGAAAGGTTAATTATCACATTGGCACCAAATGGATCATAGCTGTATGGAAGTGTGAAAATGGGTATTGGTGAAAAGATATGAGTCAGAGGTAGATAAACAGATCTTACAGATAATTTTGCTCGTTGTTTGGAATGCTAATTCTACAATGCTTTCATCAGAATCAGAAGCTGCTAAATGGAAGACGCTGAAGATGTTCTTCCATCCAGATTTAATGTTGGAGGCCTGAGAGTTCACCATCTGAGCAACACATCTCACAACCATATCGCGGATAGTTAGTGATCTGAAATGTAAAACAGAGGATAAAATGCATTAACCGTTTCATGACGGGAGCTGTGCTGGTGCAGCATTAAAGGTCCTGTGCATTCTCATATATATGTGAGTCTCAAATATATAAGAGAATGACCTGGCTTACAAGGTCAAGGTAAATATTGTTAGGCCAATGTATTCTCTTATATATATACGAGGCTCCCTATGGGAGACTCGTATATAGATAGAACCGCATGAATGTCTGGATTTTGACGAAATTATCGCACGAGATTTGTTGGCGGAGCGATACCTCGAGTGCGGGACGTTCCGCCAACAAATCGAGTGCGATAATTCGTCAAAATCCAGACACTCATGGGGTTCTATTTTTATGACATATCTCCGTATAATAGTAAATTGACTCACAATCGTACATCTCCGGTACAGAAAATGTGAATTTAATTGAGTTTTAACACTGAATGAAATAGTTCCGTCGACAGATTGCACTAGTGCGATTCTGAGAATTATCACATGCCTGGAAACTCGTGCGACCATGCGAATTACGTTGATAGATATGTAATAAATATAAGAAAATGCATTGACTCAGGATTTTCGCAAAATTTCAGGAAGCTCCAGTCATGGAAGAGTTTGTGGAATGATTTACCTTCTGATATTAAAAGTTTGTCACATCAATGACTTTTTTAATCGTGAAGCTCATATATTGACTAAAGCACAGTAATCTAAATTGAAACCTTTACGAAACTCTTGCTGACAAATCAACACTGGAAACAATTCCATGCACATATAAAAATAGTTTTTCTTACCTGTTTCTTTTCATGATATGTTCAAAAGGCCTCAAGAAATCTTTTTGGAAGCGGAAATTTGCAAATTCTCCTTTCTCCAAAAATTTCATGGATAACTGTCGCAAAGAATCAACAGCAAAGAAAGCAATATCCTCATTGGGGTTACAGCCCACCTGAAAGAAGTAGGAATCTCCTGATAAAGCATAATATTAGGTCAGGTCGGATTTCCCATATTGGTCAAAATTAGCATTATACATCACTGGAAAGCTCATTCAGGTTATTAGCCATAGGACCAATTCTATTTAGTCCCATATCAGGTTGTAACATGCAATATGATTGGCTATAATGGCAATCTCCAATCACCATGTTGTCAGTCACCTGTGTAGCAGGATATAAGAGCCTGTATCATCAGATATATATGAATGACCTTTGTACTGGCAGTTTTGACCAATCGTGACATTGTTCTAACATCTAGTGAACTGGATCTGGTAAAGAAATTACAATATGTGTGATTCCATTAATACAAGGTCAATGTTATCAACACACATGGGAATTGTCAAACAAAATAGTAAGGCCAAACCCAAAACAATAAGATTGATTTTCAGACAATTTTATTTTAAATCAGTGAGGAAGGAAGGCTTTTATTTTTATTTGTTATGTTGTGTGTGCACATAGTAAGCATGGATTATGAAAGCTTCCCTTGTCTAATAATAGTCAGAAAATGTAGAAGGAACTTTGTTATGCATATACATTTAATTAATCTGATATCAAAATTACATTGTAATCAGCTGTTGTATTACCAGTATATGACATAGGGACTACCTTTAATGTTAAAATGCCCCTGACTATACATAATTGTTATTGATGTGTATAAATCACCATTATAACATGTGATCCTAAATTTTTCAAGTGCCTTTCAATTGTTATGGAGTTACAATTAGTACACCCGAGTGTGGGGATCAGCTAATCATTTTCTTCAATGTAGTCATCTACTTCATGCATAGTGGCATATATATGATAGTCACTCTTCACACACTACAGAGATATGTTAAAAGTTCATATATTTTCAATTAAAGCTCAATACGTATGGAGATGTTGGTTAATTACAAAGCAATAAAATATTTGAAAAAAAAATTAACAAAATTGTCACAATATCATAAAACGAAATAAAACGTCCATTGTGGGCCATTTATTTCAATGCAGTGGTGCCTGAGGATCAAATATCTTTCTTTTTTTTGCCTAAAGAAAGATTTATTTGGATATATGAATATTATTGAGCTGTCGTGGTCAGGGGATTCTCCGCTCATCTCTGAAATCAATATGAGTACCAATGGTACTACCAGTGTTCCAAGACCCAATTGATTATAATGAGATCTTGGTCTTGCATTAACTAGACTGCTTTATTTCATATCATATTTTATGTAAACAAATCAGCCAATGCAACTCCAAGTAAACAAATAGATCTTGTAGACAAGGAAGGAGAGAATATTTGGTGTAAACAAAAAGAATATTTACCCTATTAAAATGATCGCCAATATGCTGCCATATCCTGGACCACTGTAACCTGATTCGCCCCATGTTGTAGTATGAGATCTCCACCATCTTCTGCACACTGAACATCCGTGGGTGGTTTGGATTTGCTAATTCTTCTGTTGACACTTGACATAAGGCTTTTACAAACTCAACTGGAATGTGATAAAATGTTCATTAAAAAACCAGATGATTGTTATTGAATGTAATAATAATGCCTGAGCACAAACCAGATGATTGTTATTGAATGTAATAACACCTGAGCACAAACCAGATGATGGTTATTAAATGTAATAATAACGCCTGAGCACAAACCAGATGATTGTTATTGAATGTAATAATAATGCCTGAGCACAAACCAGATGATTGTTATTGAATGTAATAATAATGCCTGAGCACAAACCAGATGATTGTTATTGAATGTAATAATAATGCCTGAGCACAAACCAGATGATTGTTATTAAATGTAATAATAACGCCTGAGCACAAACCAGATGATTGTTATTGAATGTAATAATAAAGCCTGAGCACAAACCAGATGATTGTTATTGAATGTAATAATAACGCTTGAGCAAAAACCAGATGATTGTTATTGAATGTAATAATAACGCCTGAGCACAAACCAGATGATTGTTATTGAATGTAATAATAACGCCTGAGCACAAACCAGATGATTGTTATTAAATGTAATAACGCCTGAGCACAAACCAGATGATTGTTATTGAATGTAATAATAATGCCTGAGCACAAACCAGATGATTGTTATAGAATGTAATAATAACGCCTGAGCACAAACCAGATGATTGTTATTGAATGTAATAATAATGCCTGAGCACAAACCAGATGATTGTTATAGAATGTAATAATAACGCTTGAGCACAAACCAGATGATTGTTATTGAATGTAATAATAACGCCTGAGCACAAACCAGATGATTGTTATTAAATGTAATAACGCCTGAGCACAAACCAGATGATTGTTATTGAATGTAATAATAATGCCTGAGCACAAACCAGATGATTGTTATAGAATGTAATAATAACGCCTGAGCACAAACCAGATGATTGTTATTGAATGTAATAATAACGCCTGAGCACAAACCAGATGATTGTTATTGAATGTAATAATAACGCCTGAGCACAAACCAGATGATTGTTATTGAATGTAATAACGCCTGAGCACAAACCAGATGATTGTTATTAAATGTAATAATGCCTGAGTACAAACCAGATGATTGTTATTAAATGTAATAATAATGCCTGAGCACAAACCAGATGATTGTTATTAAATGTAATAACGCCTGAGCACAAACCAGATGATTGTTATTGAATGTAATAACGCCTGAGCACAAACCAGATGGAATAACGCCTGAGCACAAACCAGATGATTGTTATTAAATGTAATAATAACGCCTGAGCACAAACCAGATGATTGTTATTAAATGTAATAACGCCTGAGCACAAACCAGATGTAATAATGCCTGAGCACAAACCAGATGATTGTTATTCAATGTAATAATAATGCCTGAGCACAAACCAGATGATTGTTATTAAATGTAATAATGCCTGAGCACAAACCAGATGATTGTTATTGCATGTAATAATAACGCCTGAGCACAAACCAGATGATTGTTATTGAATGTAATAATAACGCCTGAGCACAAACCAGATGATTGTTATTGAATGTAATAACGCCTGAGCACAAACCAGATGTAATAATGCCGGAGCACAAACTAGATGATTGTTATTCAATGTAATAATAATGCCTGAGCACAAACCAGATGATTGTTATTAAATGTAATAATGCCTGAGCACAAACCAGATGATTGTTATTGCATGTAATAATAACGCCTGAGCACAAACCAGATGATTGTTATTGAATGTAATAATAACGCCTGAGCACAAACCAGATGATTGTTATTGAATGTAATAATAATGCCTGAGCACAAACCAGATGATTGTTATTGAATGTAATAATAACGCCTGAGCACAAACCAGATGATTGTTATTAAATGTAATAATAACGCCTGAGCACAAACCAGATGATTGTTATTGAATGTAATAATAATGCCTGAGCACAAACCAGATGATTGTTATTGAATGTAACAATAACACCTGAGCACACTCCCTGAAGAGATACAAGCTCCATTTATAAGTACGAACTTCAGATAACAGAGATCATTGGTACATCTAGAATCCTATAAAAAGTTACGTCATTGAAAATGACATACATATATCGTGACTGTACTAGATTGTCAATATATCCAGAACTACCTCAGAAAGAGTCGAAGCGTGATACAATGATAAAAATGGAATTTATAATAATATTCAATGTAATTGATTGTAATTGGTTGAGCCTTTTTCTGTAACTGCAGTTGATAACAAACTTATTCACTTTCATGCTTTGCATCCAGATACACAACTTTATTAATCCATTCAAGACGGGAGTGCTGGTGCAGCATTAAAGATCCTGTGCCAGTGCATTCTCTTACATATGGGAGTCTCCCATAAGGAGCCTTGCATATATAAGAGAATGCTCTGGCTTACAAGATCAAGGTAAATATTGTTAGGCCAAAGTATGCTCTAATATATGCAAGGCTCCCTATGGGAGACTCACATATATAAGAGAATGCATTGGCACAGGGTTTTTGGAAGATTTCAGGAAGCTCAAGTTCATGGAAGGGTTAAACGAGCCACACACGTTGCCATATTTGTCGTTCGATCCTCATCACAGACCCTGAAGATCCATGTTATGCAAATGGTACGATTTTATTTGTACAAATTCTGTCTTGGACAATTACGATAGAGCGATGTCAGATCTGGATTTCGCCCGTAACCGGTGCCCTACAAGGATCGTACGACAAATATCGTAACGTGTGCGGCCCGCTTTAACTATACATATTAAAACATATTGCTGTATCTCTTTATCACTGGGATTATTAAGGGGATCAAGGGGATCAATGTAGGAACCCGCATAGAGCTTCAAATATAGAGAAGACAATCATCAGAGAGAAGTCAATGTGTCACAGGACCCAAGCTTGGAGGTGACTGGGGCGAAGTTCTCGCCTTCAAGCTGGCGACTTCGCCCTCGGATGTCCGCGACGAGAAAAAGAAGTCGCCTTACAAATTTGACCAAACAGGTTGAAATTAGACTTGTTCTGTAAAAAAAATATATTAAAATATATCTGTCATAATATTGTTGTCCTACCTCCCTGAACCATTGGGTTAAGCATTCCCTTAAAATATCCCTTTCTGATCAAAGAATGTGTTTACATTCAATCCCTGCCCGAATTATTTGAAATCGACTATATTTTCTGGGATTATCAGAGGATTATATATCTAACCATCGAAAGTCATTATCGCTAGTATCCGAGATAATTAGACCATTCTGGTTCCATGAGTTTATAAATTAGTACAAGACCGCCGTCCAGCTATTCAGATATAAAACAATTACGACATTATCAGGCGCTTCGGATGTTAAACGCATTACACTTTTGTAAGAGACCGCATCCATAAATAAATGGCCGTGCACACAGGTGTTGCTAACAGGTGCGTCCAACTTGTCAAGTTTATTGCTTTAATCAGATTATACCATAGACGTTGGCATTAATTAATAAAAGCTTTGGAAATAAAACTAAAAGCTTTTGGAACTCCTTGATTAGTCCTTATTGTTTATTTTAGCGGACACCCACATTTACAGCAGTGACGGAGTTAAACTTACATCTTGTTCAGACTGTACATATAATATCTTCCAGTCTAGGATATACTACTAGAATGATAGAATCCTACAATATTGTATTACAATACTACTTCCATTTAAGTTAAACAATTTAACTACTACTGTAACGTGCAAAATGTCTTGCTTAAATGATATTTACACAAAACATTTCAAAAAATTTCAAATTTATAATAACCATTAATTTCTTCAAATAAAGTAAAAAAAAAGAAGAATTTAAATAAAAGTTATAAATTGAAGAGATACAATGTCAGGTTATCTATCTAAGCTATACTTTTGTTGTATTTTATTCTTGCTTATTCTTGCTGAACATGTTTTATTTTATTATTTTATCTTTTTATTGATGTTATAAATAAAGCGATATCTAAAAATTAATAAGTGTTTCTTATGTTTTTGTTAAGTCTCCCCCACTTCTCCCTATTTTGTCTGAAGTCTCCCTAAAATCTCCAGAGGGAGAAGACACTTCTCCATTTTCAACCCCTAGCTTGGGCCCTGATGTGTCATAATGGCTAAGTTTAATTTACATCTGAACAACATTCTCTTGTGATCCAATAAGTCTAATGCACTGCAAATACCAATTTATAAACATTTTGTGTAGACATCTTTTAATACATTAACAAGCATTGTTTCTGTTCTGTTTGGACAAATGCAGACTGAGAAGTCACTTATCAACTGCTAAAAAGAGGCATACGAAATTGCCCAGGCTCCATCAAGGGTGTTCTCTGGATCAGTCTATTTCAGGTAACAGATGGCTAGCTATATTCTCACCAACAGCATCTCCGTCGAGCCGTACAGAGCCTGTAAATATTCTGTCAACAGCAACCACAACACTCTGAGAACTTGTTTCACCGACGGTTTCTTGTAAGTTAGCGAGTTTCTTTGAATCAAAGCCTCCTCCTCTTGCTATCACTAGAAAAGAATTTATTGGGAAATAATTAAGTTAATGTGAAGCAATGGTATACAGGTTGATACTTTGTATAAATAAATTTGCAAATAATCCCAAATACTTACAAAAATCACTGAAACTCAAAATGGCCTTTAAAAGCATAAAGTTGGCCAGCAGCAATTCCCTCAAAATTAGCATTATGTAATACCTCCCATTATTAATTAAATATGGCATTTTTGTCCAGAATAGCATGTTATCGAACTAGGCTAATATCGCCCTTAAACCGAGTAATATCGATTTGTGACATTCCAATCCGAGTAATATTGATTTACGACATGCCGAAAATCTACTTCACTGCTATAGAATAATGTGTAGGTATCCATTTTTGCGATGTCGGAGACTTATTAACTCCCTGCCAATTTCAGGTAATGAATTTTCGTGTTCTTTGTCATTGAATAGTTTAACGCCGTACAGGTTACATGGGTATGGTTCAACGTATGCTGTTATTGTAATTCTTCCATGCCTTGGAGAAAGTAATAAGAAATCAAGTCTAAATACTGAAACTACAATGTGACATCAGACCTATGCTTCACCAGAATTTGTGATGAACCGATATGGGGAAACCACCATCGGCCGATACCCAGTTGTTAAAATTTTGTAATTGACCGATGCCGATTATCTATTATATATTTTGGAAGATCTGTCTGTGTGTGTGTGTGTCTGTGTGTGTGTTCGCGATGAACTCGAAAACGGCAGACCCGATTTCGATGAAACTTGGTATGTGGGGGTATTTTCGGCCGGGAAGTGGCATAGGCCTATTACTTTGCCCGTGCGACGTGACCTTGACCTTGAAATCGGGTCATTTCAAGGTCAAACGCCCGAATATCATGGGATTTCGATGAAACTTGGTATGTGGGGGTACTTTCATATGGGGAGTCTCATAAGCATATTCATTTGCCCGTGCGACGTGACATTGAACTTGAAATCGGGTCAATTCAAGGTCAAATCGCCAATTTTGATGGGATTCCGATGAAATTTTATACATAGGGTTATTTTGTCCACTGAGTGTTTTGGATGGGTCAAATCGTGACCCCGACCTGACCTTGACCTTCAAAATAATCAATTCAAGGTCAAATCGGGTAAAACCGGATGGATTTCGACGGGCACATTTGTCGGGTACTTTTGTCAGGGCAGTGTTTAGGACTGGTCAAATCGTGACCCCACTTGACCTTGACCTTCAAAATGGACAATTCAAGGTCAAAGCCCGGACGAAGTCGGGTCACCTTCTGGTCTATTATATATTTTGGGAAATCTGTGTGTGTGTCTGTCTGTCTGTTCGTGATGGACTCGAAAACGGCCGAGCCGATTTCGATGAAACTTGGTATGTGGGGGTACTTTCGGCTGGGGAGTGGCATGGGCCTATTAATTTGCCCGTGCGATGTGACCTTGACATCGGGTCATTTCGAGGTCGAACGCCCGAGTATCGCGGGATTTCGATGAAAATTAGTGTCTAGGGATACTTTCGTATGGGGAGTGTCGTAAGCCTATTCGTTTGCCCGTGCGACGTGACCTTGACATCGGGTCAATTCAAGGTCAAATCGCCAATTTTTATGGGATTTCGACGAAATTTGATACGTAGGGTTACTTTTGTCCACTGAGTGTTTTGGACGGGTCAAATCGTGACTCCAACCTGACCTTGACCTTCAAAATGATCAATTCGAGGTCAAATCGGGTAAAACCGGATGGATTTCGACGGGTACTTTTGTCCGGGCAGTGTTTTGGACGGGTCAAATCGTCACCCCACCTGACCTTGACCTTAAAAATGGACAATTCAAGGTCAAATCGCGCAATTGGCCGAAAAGCAGAGGGGAAACAGCCCGGCGAAGTCAGGTCCACCAGCTAGTACTATATATATGGGAGTATTGCATATATTTTTATGCTGCACCAGCGCAGCTCCCGTCATGAAAGGATTAAGACCCATGCCCAGCCCGGCCACATTGACAAGGGAATTAACATCCGCTCACCTTCAGGATCATAGGCTTCTATAGGATGGCCTTTAGGCTGCTGGTGTGAGGCTCTTGATATGTATCTTGGTTTTACACCAGTCCCGATAAGCTGAGCCAGTTCAAGCTGTGAGATGCACCTCAAAATCTGTGAAAAATTAATTAAAGATAGTGAATCTCTGCCAAGCCACATTTACAATAACATAGTTTTCATAAAACCCTATTTCAAGACTACAAATAAATTTTCTATGGATAAAACACTCACAAACTGAAGATTGGGTATATTATTTGTCAATATATAAATTGGTTTATTCCTTGTGATGCAGAGCAAAATACCGGACAATTTGCCCAAAACTCTTTGAAATCTGTTGATAATTGTTCAAAATAACCCCCTGACAACTTTTAAGGATGGACAGACAGATGGACGGCTAGACGAACGGACAAACAGAACCAATTACTATATCCCCATGCCAAATTTTTTTTGGGCGGGGGATAATTCGATGATACAATCTTATGTGACCATTGATGGCCATCTTATAAACTCTGAACTGTATTGATTTCTCAATCGAAAAAAAAATATTTTTAGACAGACAATTGATTGTGTTAAATTCTGAAAAAGAAAACTTTATTTAAAATAACCTACATTCAGACCAAACTGACATGTTCTGACTTCAGCACAGAAAGAAGTATATTTATGACTAGTGATGAACTTAATAGTAGTACATCAAACCTTTAAATTTCTATTTCTACTATATTCAGACTTTAAAAACTTACCTCTAGCCATGACTTGCCGAGATAATTTCCATCTGTGTGAGCGACGGATATGAGGGTCTTGATTGTGTCAATGTTCTTTGACTTCATCTCTGAGATTGGTGACGTGGCAGTTAGTAGAGTGAACCGTGCTAAGGCCTGGACATAAGCGTCCCGCTCCAACTAAAATCAGAAATTGTAGATGCATAAGGTGTGAAGTCAGCAAACAAAAATTAAAAGTCACAAATATGCAATTTGGCACAGAGAATATCAAAACATAGCTACAAGATAGATCATGCCATGAATCTCTACTCTGGCTATGCCCCAGTCTGTAAACATACACTCAGATTCATACGGATACTGAGTCTATCGTATTCCTGCCATCTTTTCTCGGAAGGCTTGAGGTATTTCCCTGAACTATGTTAATCATTTTGATTGGACTCCTTTATTTTGGTGCTACTAATGAGTTCTAACTGGCTCTACTGAAGTGGAATGCAATTCTTTGGAAATTAAAATTTTATGAAAGGTCATCAGACCCACTATTTTACATGTGGGTATTAGTTTACTCCAGACTGGCTATGACCGTAGGAATCATATTCCATCAGTTCAAAACCTGGGAACTTTTTGAAGATTTGATGGGGAACTTTGTAACATCGAAAGAATAACATGAGTAATTAGATGAAAAAGGTCCAGTCAGAGATCACAATCACTTTTGTGAGCCGATTTCGCTTTGCAGCACTGACGATCATACAATTTTACCCAGTGTAATAAATTCATGTTTATCACGTAACAGGCTCATAAAAGTCGGCTAAAGCATGCAATTGTGAACTGAGACCGTCACCTGCTGTGGAATACATTTTTAAGCAGTGTTCACACTGGCCCAAAATTTTCTTGAGCCACCACCTTAGCCACTTGTGATTTATTTTTTAGCCACTTTTCATTTACTTGAGCCACATTTTGTTAACCCATATTTTTTAGAGCCACTTTGATTTAAACATATTCAAAGAACACCACAAGCTAATTAAATCAAATATTTATTATAATATAATATAACAGGTTCTGGTATGTACAATAACAACAATGAGAACAATATTAATAATCACACATTGAAAATTCTGCGGGATTTAACATCTGACCATTTATTAAATGATTTGCCAAAATTAAAATCTAACATTGGAGGGCCTTCAATTGCTATTTTCATTAACAAGTTCAAATGTGGCACTGAAAGTCTGTTTCGTCGTTTATCTTTAATCAAGTTTTGGTAGGAGAAGGCCCTCTCACATTCCACAGTCGACACTGGTATACAATATAGTCTTTCTGCTAAGTCTGAAATTATGGGATAAGCGTCCTTTCTTTGGAGAACAAACTGGACAAGATCATCGATGTCGTTCATATCTTTCTTCCCCTTACACACACTTCGAAATGTTTCTATACTTGATGTAAGGTCTTCCAGTGTAATATCCTCATCGGTCCGTTGTTTGAATGTCAGTAGTTTTGGAATTATATTTGCTATCTGCCTAGGTTTGGATGCAGGATCGAAAATTGTCGTCAAACCAGTCAACACTTCAGCGTCCTCATTGTCAGTGAACCTGCTTTTCAGATTTTCAACCAGTGCTGAAGAAAACTGTCGGCAAGCTGATTGCGCGTCTTTACGCACTTTCTCTCCGTCCTTTATGTCATGCCCATGTAACGGAAAGCTGTGCGTATATTCTGCATCTGGATCTGATCGCGGTTTGGGTGGCACTTCAGAGAGAAAACGTTTCAAACAAGGTCCCGGTGATTTTGAGAACTGTTCTACCTTTGATATCGTTAATTTCGTTAGAGGATCAATGTCGGTGAAGTCGATAACCGAATATTGAAATGTTTTACTAAGGATTGCACATTGTTTTAAAACATCACACATGAAATGAGCAACATATAGGAATTTGTAGGATGCTATTTCTCTATAAACACCAGTTGCTTTTGGACTCCCATCCTCGAAGAACACTGTGAGCAAACTAGGCAAGTTATCAACAATGGAATGAACACTTCCTTCGAATGACAACCATCGCGTTGATCACACCTGCTTTATTTTTGTCGTGTTGGTATCAAAGAATTTTTGCACGTTTTCCAATTCACATTGATGTTTCGGTGACCTGCTAAAGAATGAATATATTGATTTGAGTGTGTTCTGGAATTTGGTTAAATAATACACCTGGTCAGCTGCATCACAACTTGCTAAGTTCAAGCGATGTGCTATGCAGTGGACTGAGATCATCCATGGGAAGTCATTCTTCAGTCGTTGTGCGACACCACTTTTTCGGCTGGTCATCACCGAAGCTCCATCAGTCGCTACTCCACAAAGTTTGTCCTTATTCAGCCCTAAACTGTCAAGAACGGAATGAATTGCTGTCGTAATATTTTCCGCATTTGCACTATCCTGGAGCTCTTTAACACTGAGCAGAACACTCTTTGGGTTGTAACGTCCCTCAGATCGAATTAAATAACGTCGTGAATGACTACATTTTGCGAGGTTGAAATGTCAGTAGATTCATCCAGCATAATGCTGAAACACGAACTTTGATTAATTTCCTCGATTATTGAATCATCGATAACAGCAACAATTGCTTCTTGGAACTCATTTACACTCCGATTGTGGCTGTATGTCGTGTGTTTATCCACCCGAAGAGTTGATAGGTCAATGTTTTCTTGTTCTATGCATAGTGCATTTATTCCTTCAAACAGACTGTTGGACAAGTGGTTTTTCGCCATGAAGTAAACATTTTTCATGGCGGCAGTGATAGATTTTTCCGCCCTGGACAATACAACTTTCTGCGCGTCTTTCTTTGATTTACCGTCTCTAATTATTCGCATGGCAGCACTGTGAGAATTATTTCCTGAAATAAATTAATTTATATTTTTAGACACTTGTAATATATAAATAAATTTAATTTAATTATAAACAAATATCTATATATTCATAAGATTCGTGATATTTGCCACGAAGATTAACGAATTTGACCGGAGATTCACAAGTGTAAAAACATTTATTTGTAGATAAGAGTTGCTTCCCATTGTACGCTTCATGGTAATTATGCACTCAGTTCTTCACTCGTCTTGATCACTGTATGAACTTCAGGCTAATCAGTGTATATTAAGAATACAAATTGAAGAAATCAAAATTACTGTGACTTAGAGGTGCTGCGATCAAATAAACACAGAGATTAACAAAGACAAGACATGCAAGACAAGACTACGATCACACGGTAACATATGCTATACATATTTCTGGCGATGTTTTAGATCATGATCAATCGTGATGTGAATGAATAAATACCGGTATATGCCTACCTTTGGAATTTGTATGTTTCTGTATGGAATCTTTCTTCAAGATATTACAGCCAGATACAAACATATTGATAACATCCGCAGCCCGGCATGTTGTACAGAACATTACACGTTTGTCTTCATCGTAAGACAACCACTGGCGATTTAACTTCCATTCTTCTCTAAAGAAGCGTTTCTTCAAATCCTTTTGTGGCGTTCTCATGGCCATGTGAACGATAATATTGTTCATTTGATTTTTTAACGGTGTTGCATCACCCGAATTTGTCGAATCAACTACTTTAGCGCATACTACAGTTTTATCAAGAGTCTGTTCTTTTGATGGCTTTCCAAAGAAATCGGTCACTTTTTTCATTTTAGTAGACGGTTCCGCACTATCTCCGAAATCTAACTTTAGTTTACGATTCATGTTTAGGATTTGAATGTTGAAGCTTTGGTCATTTGTGTTGGTACTTATGTAAAATGCGCTATCAAAACACAATGAACTAACGAGTATTACAAGCGGATGTTATTGTTAATGAGAAACACATGGCCTTTGTTTCACTAATATCTTCTTATCGAGTAGAAATAAGAAACCATTCAGTGTACGCGATACAATTACATCCAGTCGCTGTGATATAAGCCAAGAATAAATAGCGAGTGCTTTCATTCAGACTGCCTCGTGGCGGGATATTGTTGTCTGATTGTTGAACTTAATCTGTCCGACGGCATTCATTTTAAGAGCCAAACACCTAATTTCTTTGAGCCACTTTCTTTTTTAGCCACTAGCACATTTTCTTGAGCCACTTTTGTTTTTCTTTCGCAATTTGCGACATTTGCGAACGACAGAGTGAACACTGTTTTTACGGAACATGTATTGACTTTCAATGTTATAAAGTTCCCGTCAAACCTTCAAAAAGTTCCTAAGTTTTGAAATGGTAGAATATGATCTCTCTACGGGGTTAGCCATAGTAGAGATGCATGACATGATCTAATCTATAAGGTAAAAATGTTCAAGCACTGTTGATAATCTAATATTTCCTAAATTATATTTTAACCTACTTTTGACATGGCTCATCTCCATAGCTATGTCCAAATTTCTTATCCATCTCGGTTGCTTTCAATCAAGTTCAAAAATAATAAACGATTGTGTTCCTTCCTATCATTTTGTGAATGCATGTGTAATATGTCATGATTGATCTATAAAATAACCTGGGAATACAGAGAGAACCCTATTGTTCTCCTGTGCATCATACCAGTCTGAGTTATTAAAAATCTGTAATCAGGTCTGGCAAATATGCTAAAATATTGGTCCTCAAGGACTATTCATCATCTTCAAGCACTACTTTGGCATTGCCAACTCTAGCAGAGGAAAACTCTTTACAACATAAAGATGAAGAAGCCCTACCTCCATGTGGAATATGCATGCCAGCCTGATGGAACATCTGATTCCCTCGAGGCAATGACTAGCTATCTCCGAATCATCACAGTCCTGCAAACCAACACTAAATGCTGCGAGGAAAGGTGTCCAAGACATCTGAAAAACAAGAAGTCTAACAGTAAGCTTGTCACATTAAGAGTTAAATAATTAATGAACATTAATTTAGAACATCACAAGATTAGAACATTCAGGGGTGGCAATTCAGGGGTCATGCAGAAGCTCCATCCTACTGACTTTAGACTTATACAAATACATAATTTAAATTGGGGACAATTAGCGTGGAGGATACCATGAAAATCCAACATTATATAAATTAGTCCATTATTATTAATAATTAATGAAGGATTTGTGTCAAGTTTATTCTTGTTGAAGCAAAATTGACACTCACCTTGAACATTGGCCGGACATGCTCCATATGTGTGGCACTTGTGAAATTGACCTGTACATGACTAACGGCTTCCATGAGAGCTTTGGCAGCCTGAGCCATCGTTTCCATCTCCACGTTATATAATGTCTTCCTCTGCTTATCACTAGTGATGTCCTCTGTTCATTATAAAAAATTAGTTGAATAATATGTACTAATATTAACTGAAAATTAGTTTTTCACTTGAAAGTCAGGAAATGTGGTTTGAAGTTGTGGCTTGCAAAGTAACTTTGCACAGACAACAAAACAATGCTTGCATTAGTTTAATGCTCAGGCTTTTCAATGAATGCATCAGTTTGAAGAATATAACTTCATTTCTTGAATATATTTAGATTTGAGATATTTTCCATGACTACCAATTCTGAATAAGCTTCCCGAGTTGCTAACACCATGAATAATGTGTGATGTACTGATCAATTGCAATAATGGTCATTGTGTAATCAGAAATTATAATGAGAAGGTCGTTTGTTGAACTTATTATCTGAACATTTCCCACAAATGAATATGAATAATTCTGCACTCCCCTCTCAACGAATAATAGACAATTCCAATATATAATTATACTGATTATCCTCTCAATGTTCATACTGAAATATTAAAAATCTCATCAAAAGAGAACAATGCCTACTTACTTGCAGATGTATTGGGCTTTGGTTGTGAACCAATCTTCATTTTGATTTCATTGCCGGCAATCTCATCATATATGTCCGACAGATACTCTGCTGGGAGGTCCTTGCTGTCATTAATTCCTCGGTTCATCTTGATATAGTCCTCTTTCTTTATTTTTCTTTTAACCTAGTGAAGAAATACAACGCTAATGTTATCATATGAATTAACAATAAAAGTTCGAATTGGAATTCCCATGAAACAAATTTTTTGTTTTTATCCAAATAGAAGATAAGGCCCCACAAAGTTTATTATCTGTTTCTCTAACACTTTGTTTTCAAAATGGGCAGGTTTTTATATTTCTATTTTACCCACAAAATTACCTGTCGGTTTTTATTTCCAATTTGTACGACCCAAATTTCCCAGCAGGCAGGTTATATATAGGTTTGCTCCCAAATTACCCAAAACAATGTTGGGTGTGAAAAAAGACTTTTCATGATTAAGTGTAATGTAACAGTCTGTTATACAAACCAACTTTCCCCAAGTACACACAGCTTAATCAAAAAGGAAAACTTAGCTGTTATCAGAAATAACAAAGTTAAAATGTGTATAGATAAATTTAGTGGTGGATAACTAGTGTGGATATTGCGTTTGTATTTTTATTTTCAGTGGGCCTTAAAAAGCACCAAGAGAGCCATATCTTTCTTTATGAGGATGCAGGTGTCTGTGAAACAGAATATTAACTTTGTTTGGCCTAAATATATTTTATAATATTTTTTCAGTGCAGCAGAGTTCTGACATAACAGCAGACCTCATGAAATAAAACAAATAACATATAAATATTCAGTCTATCAGCCCTACAAATGCTGTTAGTTGAAGTGTAATGAAATATTCCGCTGGAGTATAGGAAACTTTTTCATATCTAGTTACAATGAAGCCATTACAGAACGAGTAATCTTGCAATAGGGTCACAACATGACTCCCCTCAACGTTGAGGGGAAAATTCAATAGTCCACCCGCAAGTTTCAAACTCACATGACTGTCTTGACAACATAACAAAACAAACCACTGAGCTGTATATATCACGTGAGACAAGTTTCCAAGCCTGGATATAGTGTGTCTGACATCTGCAGAATGAGGTCCCCAGAGGGTTAATTTTATAGTGATGCTACCCCGAACAGAAGGCTAGCATCACCAAATTCACCCTCTGGGGACCGCACTCTGCTTAGGCCTCATCTTCTGGGAAATAATTTATAGTCTCAAATTAACATTGTTTTTATTTATTTTTTCCCCTTCTGTTCAGTTTCTATATCCCCTAAATTGCAGAAGATGCATAATCAAGGTGACCAATGTATGAACGCCACCAACTTCAACTGGGGAACTTCAATCTCCCATAGCAATTGAGGCTAAGCAGAATGAGGTTCCCAGAGGGTGAATTTGGTGATGCTAGTCTGCCATGTGGAATAGCATCACTAAATTCACCCTCTGGGGACCTCATTCTGCAAATGTCAGACACACTATATCCAGGCTTGAGTATAACATGTTTATGGGTATACACAAACCTGAGAACTGTGGAGATCGGTGGTGAGCATTATGATGGAGTAAGCCAACACATATGCTGTGTCGGCACTGGCAAATACTGCTTGGCTGAAAATAAAGAGATTGCCTGGTATTACATTTGATTTCTTATTTTTTTTTTCTTTTCAACAGCTGAGCTTATAAATAATAATAATATATTGTAATGCAGGGACTGACTAGTGTTTTGGATTGGGCACCCTATGCAGGGGAGGATTCGGGAGGGGGTGCATTTTTTTTTGAAAAAGTAAACTTAAAATGGAGGCTTTGTGGTGAGTTCCGATGCGTGTGAAAGGTATGATGTCCCTTTGTTTATTTATTTTTTGGGCACCAAAAAACCAAAATCGGGTCCGTTTTATGGAACCCCTTTTTTCTTTACTAAATACTCATTGATGAGTAGTTCCCTTAGGTAATTTTCAGATGAAAATATTTCCCAACCAATGAGTGTGGATCCTTCTAAGTTTGCATGATCTGTTCATCTGTCTATTGCCTGTTCATATTTCCTGAGCACTCTTCCAAATTAATAAAAGATCATGTCAGTGTATACTGTTATAACTGGTCTAATACAGATAGGTGTGTTTCTCTTAACCCAAAATGACCACCTTTGAGTCCCCAGTAAAATTTAATTGGGTCTCCAACTTAGCATGGGCGAAAGTGCAAACTATTCTTAGCGAATGTGGTAATTAAACTTTTGGTAGTAAAATATATGGCTGCTGATTATGCTGAAAATAGAAGTTTTTTTTATGCTAAGGTGCCAAGAATCATTGGCAAAAGGTGGATTTTGATTGGCATAACTTAAACATGTGGAAAAAAAATAATCAGGCAACTAAATTCACTATACCATGAATGTCTCCCGCTTTTGCATGGACAAGTTTAGACAGGAAAATTGTTATATCTGAACTTTCTGAAACAAGATTTGCGAGAGAACATCAACTCTTGTCACTGAATTTAGACATCCCTTTTGCAGTTGACCCTTTCAAAATGGGAGCTGCGGTGGTGTAGCATTAAAGACCCTGTTCCAGTGCATTCTCTTATATATGCGAAACTCCCAAAGGGAACCTTGCATATATAAGGAAATGCACTGGCTTACAAGGTCGAGGTAAATATTCTCAGGCTAATGCATTCTCTTATATATGCGAGGCGCCCTATTGGAGACTCGCATATATAAGAGAATGCATTGACACAGGGTTTACGCAAAATTTCAGGAAGCTCCAGTCATGAAAGGGTTAACTCTCAGATACCTACCTGTTGTTGCATTCACAATATCTGGAAGCAAACTTCTCCATCAGTCTGTCTATCTTCTGAGCTTCTCCTGGTAATCGGAAACCGGCCAGAAACTGACGCAGTGAAGCTACAAAATCAAGCCCCGAACAATCCAGGTGGTCGACATAGGCATACATAATCTCCTTGTGATAACTGAAAATAAACATAATCATAAAGAAAAGTCAGTGAATGATAAACTAATGCCACACACATGTGATTCCCTAAAACCATAGTAAATTTTAACTCAAATGTTTTATAACAGTGATATTCAAACAGAGTTTATCAGGAAATTGGATCAAAGACACCACTGGGTAAGCCAGGATATTATATTTGGGAATCTAACTCAATCAAAACATTGATAAGCAGCGGTCACAACTGGGCAATTCCACGGTTTCGGACGTACAATTCGCACGACATATTTAACTGTATGTTTTCTATGCATGCAAATCAGGATAGTACTTACATATTAAAAAGACCTCTAAAATGTCCTTTTCGTTTCTATTATAAATACATTGACCATTACTTGACAAAAAACATTTTATGGATGCTAGAATACCGGTTTCGGACGTACTCAGAGAATAGAATTTTTGCACCCTTATGCTACTCACATGGCAAACTCTGTGAAGTTATGCCATAAAACATGTACTTACTGAATACTGTGCATATCTTGGCTACAATATATTTATCTTGATTTCCTACCAAATAAGAAGTATAGCATTGAAGTAAAACTTTCACAATCCAAAATTGTTCTCGGTGTTGGACGTACATTATTTTGGTGTCGGACGTACACTCCAGGTTCATGCAATAATTGGCTGACAATATCATATCAGTAAGACAATGGAATGACATGTATAACTTTTATTATTAAATTTGGCAAGATAATTAACTAATTAAATTAGAAGCATATAAATAGTTATAGGCCACAGGGGGTCACTTTGCTTAACATTGGTATATAGATACTACAATTACATATAAAACCATCAGCTGAACCAGAGTTTTTTTATGCCTCGAAAATTTATTCTTCGTTTTTGCTGCAAACAATATGGACATAAATTCACTAACAAGAATCAGTTAAACAAAATACCCATTGAGCCATTATTTTCATAGGGTCTATATTGTATATAGTTATGGCTTATAACTTTTGGACTACCATCTACTGTGCTGTTACTGATTTTCTTGATATTTATGTCATAAATTAAATGAAGACCACATAATTTCTGTCGCCTATGAGAAATCACATTATTTATGAAATTTCTAATGGCGATGATTTATTATTAATTAAAAGGTTGAATGGCTGGCTATACATGTACCTGTGATATTTTAGAGAAATGTGTAAATAAAAAAAAACTGGTCCAACAGTTTTTTACCTTCAAAATAATGGTATAAATAATATAGGATGTCCAATGTTTTTGAGTTGATACTAGATTGCGAAATATATCACGGCGTCGGGTATAGTGTATATACATATTACCCAGACTTTCATTTTTCATTCATGGTTAATAATGTGTCCCATTTTCCGTTTTATTACCGCGTTGCGAGAATGCCTGTGTCGCGAGATCAAAGTTGCCGCGACCTAGTTACCAATTCCACAACTTTCCATTCACAGTGCGGTGTCAATCAACCCGCCCGACGTTTGATCACTGACACCAGTAAATTATTTGAGGTCACACGGTGTCGAATGCACAATCTGTCTGAATGATTCGAAGCTAAAAATACATTTGAATGATTTCTATGTATGGCTTATGACGTCACATAAATTCCTGGAAAATCAAAGCGAGACCACATGGCCGGGAGAAGTTGATATTATTCTGTCAGCATGGAATCGGAGTATTAAATTGATTCTTTATTAATAATTATGAATTACAATTAGTATAGGAGCATGTACTATATAAAACATAGTGTGTAACATTCACTTGTGCTTATGGATAGTGGATTAAGCAGTGTTAAACCATCAAAGAGATTCACTGGACATCGATCGTGAGTTAACTAATTCAATTTACGCGGCATTTATGAATGTATTTCCGGCAATCCGCTGTTTATTTTATCTTGATAGAAACTGCGCGCCTGGGCCCAAACCAGCGAGCGAGACTATGCGCACCTTCATTTTCTAAAAATGAAAGTCTGATTACCACTACAGTGAATATATAGATCTGGGCATAGTATTACGTCGAGCTGACAAGGTGAGATCACAGGATCAAACGAGCTGCGGCGAGGTTGATCATATGATCTCACCCGGTCAACAAGACGTGATGCGACGACCAGATGTAATCACTGCATTAGCAAAAGGTTTATTATATGACACATAATCAATTAAAATAAACTCAGGAAATTAAAAAAATAACCAAACTCGCGCTAATATCGGCTTGAAATAAGCCTAATCGTGCTGCGCACGTGATCTAGATAGGGTTAAATACAATGACCTAGTTAGGATTATACAATGACGAAGCAGAAAATCCATAGTCATATAATAAATACACATAATGTAATGCCTGTTGGGATCGAGGAGTGTTTTACATAACGAGTTGGATTGGCGTAGAATATTTCGCGAGAGCCAGTAGGCTCGAGCGAAATATGACTGCGACATCCCAGAGAGGATTCAGTTTCAATGAATAAGAGTATATTTGGAAATGAAAAAAATTGTTCAGGCTTGTATTTCATTTTCACTAGTGAAATACAAAATCATTTTATATATATAAATGACAGGGATTCCATTGAATACACATAGAATGTCTGTAAACGAGGTCAGATCACGGATCCAACGATCGACTCCAATACCTTGTTTATTATGTGACTACGCCAACAATACGAGGGAACAATAGTTCCGGCAGTATGATCCAGGCACGTGCGTTTTCCAGGAGTTTCCACTTGTGTGTGTTTTCCGGGAATTTCCACTCGTACACATTTTCCGAGATTTTAGATTTTCACCACAAACAAATGAAACAATACTGGTATTTTAAAGGAAATCACTAAGGTCATATAATAATAAACTTTATTACACATCTATACACATAGATTGTCTGTACACATAATAGATGTGTTAAAATGTATAGTATATTATTACATCGAGTTTCTTGTAAGTACTATAAGAACAGTAATCTTTTGACTTTTCTCAGAACTATCTGTTATACAATATATGTAATGCAGAAATATTAAGCTGAATATAGTACTAATTGCATGTGTTTTCATCACACTTGCTTCAAATTCCAGTTCATTAATTAAACCCTACTTGCTTGGAGCTGTATATCTTCATGCCATCAACAAGAGCAAGAAATCGAACCATGTTCATGGTTTGTGTGACCTCTTACTATAAAAATGGACATTTTATAATGTATAGTTATTTTGGCGAGCCAGTACAGAAGCAAAATTGCACTGCAGATTTAATTTCAGTCTATTTATTTATAATCAGTAAAGGTGGATCAAAGAAGCTATAAACAGTAAAGGCTATAAACTGAATATAGTTGGTTACAACATTTTATAAAAGTTCAAGTGTGGTTGGCCCAGACTTTTCTGCAATGTACATGCTACCGTTACAGGGTGTGTATGTCCGAAACCGTTCTCGTGTACGTCCGACACCGACCTATCTCACCAGATGAGGATCGCTTTGATGTGAAAATTTATATCAGTATTCAGTATGCTAGATTTTGGTGTCGGACGTACACATGGGGCATACCAAAAACAAAACCTCATTTAATAAATATCAAAAAATTTCCGGCAACTTCTTTCATTTTATCGTTGTAGGAAACTCACTGTAGAATACATAAAATATTTTATATTTTTGTGTATGAAAACAATTAGGTAGCTTTAAATTGTTTTAAAAAACATGAAATTTAGTGCCGACATGTTGAGTTTCTGTGTGGGTATGCGGCTTATACGGACCCTGGCTCTTACGGACCCTGGCTTTTACGGACCACCGGCTGATACGGACCCTGGCTTATACGGACCCCGGCTTATACGGACCCTGGCTCATACGGACCTCAATTTTATTTTTTATGTTTTATGTTTATTTAAATAAATTTAAATTATGATTGTCTTTTCACACATATATCTGTATTAATTGAGAATTTTGGTGATGTTCTGACTTGAAAAAGCATTTATTGAATCGTGTTAATTAATCTCTTCGCCGTTGTATAAACACGCGAAAAAGGGAAATCTACCATTCTACGTACTAGTCACCCTACTCAACGAAGAGGCAGCTGATACACCAACCAACGTCAGGATGGTTTCTGAAGGGAAGTTGCGTAGACGACAGGAGAGGAAAACGAGTTAATGACATTGTGGAGATACTACTCGTCGATGAGGATAAGTGCCAGCAAACTACTAAAAGAAGCCGCCAAGCTGTACGCCCCAGTTTAAATAATGTTCGTCTGATGTAACTTTGTTCCATTTTTGTTATCATCATATTTTTGTTATCTCTGTATGTATGTTGTCATTTAATTTAAATTTATTTAAATAAACATAAAACATAAAAAATAAAATTGTATATTTTAATTGAGGTCCGTATGAGCCAGGGTCCGTATAAGCCGGGGGTCCAAATATGCCAGGGTCCGTATCAGCCGGATGTCCGTATGAGCCAGGGTCCGTATGAGCCAGGGTCCGTAAGAGCCAGGGTCCGTATCAGCCGGCATTCTCTGTGTGCATAAATTGGCACATTTTTATCAAATTATTACAAAGGTTTTTCACTAGCAATTTTCACTCACATCATATACCATATCGAATAAATTTATAATTTGACAAATATAGCTTGTTTCTGCAGGTTAAAATTTTTGACCCCAAGGTTTCACTTTCCGTGGAATTGCCCAACTACGTTTTTAACTGAATTAAATAATATTTCATAAAAAATAGTTGTAAGTCTGTATAAAACTTGGCTGTTTTTTTAATGACGATATTGTTCAGCAAGTCTCATATACCAAACAAATATCATCAGATTCAGTTGACAATTGTCCAGATCATGATGAGCTTATAAATTGATGAAAATCATCTATTTAGGAGTAGTAACACCACCTGAAATAGACCTGACTGGTTTTCAAGTTTTCGTGATATCAATAAACCAATTGTGTAATTAAACAAAGGGACACAAAATGAAAGTGTCAAAGACACTGTAGGTCAATTTGGAGACGGGATTATGTCAAACATTAAAGTCAATGGAGAGATAAGGAATGCGGATATTTTAAATGTTTAAGTGATAGCAGCGGTCAACCCGAAGATCTGTATGAAGATTGGTATCAACTGGATGAAAAATGTTGGCTGTAGGTCATGCCGAAGTATAGAGTCTTGCAAAGAGTAAAATCTAAGATGGCGGCCATGGTTTTCATCGTTCAAATTCGATAGCACCCATCTAGATGTGATTGTAATTTGTAAACATGCCTGTAAATTTTCAAACAATTTCTCCAATAAATGTCGGCTGCAGGGTGTGCCAATGGAATCAAATGTCAAATCCAAGATGGCCACTGATCAGACCAGTACTCTTTAAATTCACAGATGTTACCTGATGTTACTGAATATATTTGGCGATCAAATTATCCAAGAGCACCATTTTATAGTATACAAATGTAGTTTTAATTGCCTTGTTCGAAATAAAAAAGTGATCCGTAACCGGAAAATGCAATCGATTCCCAATGGTACAGTGAGACACTTGGTGTCAACAGGTCAAGGCCGTTAAATAGCAGATGCAAACCCAATGCAACAAACAGTCCACATGACATTTAAATGAAAAATATTAAGATTTTCCCATGATACTGACATTGAAAAAAATCTCCATATTTTTCACTAAATCTCCCTATTTCTGATGACAAATCTCCCTATTTCCAATTTTGAAAGTAAACAGGTCTGCCGCTGAGGGCCATGTAATTTTTAAAGAATTTCGGAATCAGATCAGATCTATAATAATGACCAGTTTATAATTACCAGTTTTATATAGCGATTAACCAATTACTTGCTCTAACACGCTTGCTACAATTTTACCCCAGTCATTTGTACAAGCCAACCAATGAACCGGCTGCAGCCATTGCAGGCGCTGCTCTAGTTTGATCAGAACATTATCTGATACTCATCAGTATGACAAGCTGACTGGTACTTGTTTAACGCATGAGTGATGCGAAGCCGACACAGTACGAGCGACCTTGCTCAAGGGTCACAACTTGGCGCGGGTTTTGAAACAGCGAGCAATCCGACAATTGCACATCGCTCAAAGCGGAGCCACGGCTGTGTGGAGACTCAATGACCGGCGACCCGCTGCGAACCCATATCGATGTGTTTACAGTGAATATAAGTCCAACACGCTAACCACTGGACCACGGAGCTCCACATCTATATAGGTTTAGTGATGATCAGATGAGGGATGTGGTCTGTATGGTGTGCCAAAGGATTTAGTCATGTAAAGAGTAATAAAATGCATGATGTCTGCTGGCAGCCTTTTTTTTTACGAAAAGAAAGATTTGATAGCTTCCATCTGATGGTCACCTCGAAGATACATATGAAATTTGTGACGATCAGGAGGGGTGTGGCCTGTAGGGTGTAGCAATGAATTTAGTAATGCAAAGAGTAAAATCCAAGATGGCCGTTGGCAGCAATGTTCTTTAACGAAATTAGTTAAATATGATGGCTCCCATATAGTGGTCATCATGAAGATATATGTGAAGTTTTTTGACAATCAGAAGAGGGATATACCCCGTATGCTAAAGGATTTAGTGATGCAAAGAGTAAAATCCATGATGGCTGCTGGCGGCCATGTTTTTCATCGAAAACTGCTCAAATTCATAGCTCACATCTAGAGGTGATCCTAAACATGCCTGTAAATTTTCAGAACATTTTCAAATAAATATGGGCAACAGGGTGTGCCAATTAATTCAAATGTGAAATCCATGATGGCTACAAAGAGCCATGTTTTATTATAACAAATTTCGTAAAAAAATGATAGAGGTCACCCTGAAGATCCATATGAAGGTTGGTGATGATCAGATGAGGGATTTGGGTGTGCAGGGTGTGCCGAAGGAATAAGTCATACAAAGATTAAAATCTAAGATGGCTTACAGCTATTTGTGACCCTGAAGATCCGTATGAAGTTTGGTAACGATCAGATGATGGATGTGGTCTATAGGGTGTGCCAAAGGATTTAGTCATGCAAAGATCCAAGATGGTTACCGGCAGCAATATTTTTCATCGAAAACAATTCTCTAATAAATGTGGGCTCCAGAGTGTGCCAACGAATTCAAATGCTGGGATGTGGCCTGTAGGGTGTGCTGAAGGAAATTGTTGATGGACACACCCACAGATGGATGCCAAGCCAATGCAATAAAAACTGTGGGCGGAGTAAATTTCATGACTGCATCTGTCAGTAATGGATCTGAGGTAGAAAATTACTCGGCCGATATCATGAAATGTTATACTTGGAACTGCCATGATGCTTTTTCCCTGTTACGTATATGAACATATTGAAGTTTATACTTACTTTTCATTTTCTCCAAGGAAATCGCCAATAGAAGTCTGACAAAAAACAGAGTAGGGTTAGTGCAAAGAACACAAATAACACAAGAATGAAAAGTTATATATTGAAAACACCAAAAAAGCACAATTAATTGTCTCCAAAAACACTGCAGTCAGATTGATTAAAGGTACTCAATCCGAATTAACTCTCACAAATTACTACTTCCTTGGCTTTGGGGGTAAAAAATATTTGATTCGAGTCGAGGAACCCACCCATCAAAGCTCAGGGTGATCAGATATCAATGTTTGAAATCTATTATTTTAATTTTAAGTGGCCCAGTAAACAGTCAACTAGAAGAATTTCTTTGACCAAATTGCGGATGAAGATGGATAATTCTAAAATGAAGTGGCTTTTTTGACAAAACGGCAAAATTTTGTTGAACAAAATGTTGATAAATAACAGGTTTTGGGCAATTTTATACTATAGTTGATTTTGGTTAGCATTATTTTTGGGCACCTAATCAATTCGGATAACTGAGTGACATTTAAAAAAATGATGTTGTTGTTGTTGGAATCTGATGATATTGGGACCATCGAATCAATAGACAGAACACAACCCGCATCTTAATCGAGACTCTTTTATCGAATGAGTTGCGGATGGCGCAAGGATATATTTCGCGAGAGCGTAGCTCGAGCAAAATATAACTTTGCGCCGTCCGCAACAAGTTCGATAAAAGATTCGAGATTATGATGAAAGATGTGTTCTGTATTTATTCTACACCATTCAGTCAGATAAGTTCAATCCATGAATATCACCTTCATTGTTACTATAGCTACCTTTATTGTGATTTAAGTCTGACAAATAACCAGTAATTATGGGGGGATCACCGGAAGCGGATGATGGACGTAATGTACGTCATCTTTCTTGGCGACAACGTCAACAAGAATAGTTCCGGCTTGTATTCCACTAGAGGTTTTCACTAATATGTATTCAATGGCTGGTATTCCGTTGAATACATGTGACTGACGTCAATGGGTGTGGAATAAAATTGAGTACCTTTAAGAAAATAGAATTATTGGGACTGATCAGGCAATGCACAAACAAAAAGTTTGAAATTAAACTAGCCAAGTTTTGCTGATAACATGTGAAAACTAGTTGAGGAAAGCTTATCAAATAGTCAAATAATGCCTGCTCTGCTGAAAAAATGGATCTACTTTAATTATCTGATCCACATTATACCGTACCTTATCAATCCTTTCATCTGTATGTAAAAACTCAGCCACATCATCTGGAGTCCTGCCAATTATACCTTGGTCTTGTAAGTAGAATATTCCCTTTTTCGGCTTCTTATTGAATCTGCGAAATGCCAAAAAGGGTTAGAATGTTAGATGACAATAGATGATGACTGTTCAATCTTGGGGCACCACTTTGAATAGTTCCCTTATTCAATCCCGAATTGAGTGTCCAGTAAGAATTATTTACATTCCCAATTTAAATGGCCCTGGGGAGTTTGGACAGCAGCTTACCAGAGAAGTTAACCTGCAGAAGGATGTAAATGATATTGCTAATACAGTCATGTTCAACAACTGAGGTTGTTAAAATCATCTACATATGACCAGTGAATAAATCTCCTATTAGATATGCAATTGGTATGGTATAAAGTTGTTTTAGTCGCCAACAAACTTTCCCAGATACAATAATTTGGTACCTTTACCTTTATCAATAATCAAACAAACTTCACCAGTGCTGGAGGCTTTTGTTGGCCTAATGTGTCATGCACATTACCAAACAAGAAGTTGCACTTTGGACAGCTTGAATACTCCCACGGTACCAAATTGAGACATGGGCAGAACAAAACATAAATTTAAAATAAACAATGAAGGACAATTCTAGAATGGAAAATGTAAACATCATTGGAAATTGTTTTAAGCAGTCATTATAGAGAACCTCCATACCAAATTTCATTCAGATCTGACAACCCATGGCTGAGATGTCAGTGTGGATGGACAAAAAAACCAAGATTTCCAGATAAACATTATCTCATTTGAAAGCAGTCATGAACCTCCATACCAAATTTCATCCATAAGGAACAAGACAGTCAATGACTGTGGGGTCGCTCACCAGACTGCAAAGACTGATAAGACTGGGACTCTGGAGACCAAAACAGTCAGCACTTTTCATAATCACTTTAAAGAAGTAGATTTAAACAGGATATGTGGCTAGAGAGACTTCAAGTATGTAGATTGGTGAAAATCCACCTTGAAATTGCCAACTGTACACTACTGATCACCCCCCTCCTCCAGCTCAACAAGTCCCCTCCCGACCGGGCTCCAGACTCCCAAGTCTTAGGTTGGAATTTCACAACCGACACCTCAAACTTTCACAATTGTTGGAAATTTCCAATCTCACAAGCGCCTTTTTCTAAAACCATTTAGACATGTTTGAAGCCCAATTATCCATGGACCCAAAACACAATACATGTATGTCAGACCAATCAGTCAGGTGGTTCCAAGGTAGATGTTTTAATGAATTTGGTATTTCAATGATTTTATTAGACACAAAAGTGTTAACTCCCCATAGCCTGCCATTTCTTGACAGGTTGACCTCATTTTAACAAATCTGAATCTCAGTCACTAAAGGATCCTCCTGATTCCTCCATACTATATGTAAGCTAAATAGTCCAAATTCTCTTGAGAAGACATTTTAAGAATTACTATAGAGACATATAGTTATGTCCCTGGTCCCACCCTATTTAACCTGGTGACCCCATCTGAATAAATTTGAATCCCAGACACCAAAGAACCCTTCATACATATCATAAATATCAGTAAAATAGACCTGATGGTCCTTGTGAAGGAAGCATATTAAGAGGGAAACTGTCCTTCGCTTGGCCCCTATTTGACCAGGTGACCCCATTTAAAAAAAATCTGAATTGCAGTCAAGGAAGAACATTCCAATCTATATAAGCCAACTAGTTCTTGCAAACATATTTTAAGAATTACTATGTGGTGAAATAGTTAAGTCTCTGGTTCTGCTCTTATTTGACTTTGTGATCCCATTTTCACAAATCTGATAAGGATAAGATTTAAGTTCCCCAGTTGAAGTTGGTGATATTCACCCATTGGGCACCTCATTTATGAATTTTATCTTCTGCAAATTATGGGATATAGAAACTTCCTAGAAAGGAAATTTAACTAACAACAATGTAAATTTGATACTATAGATACTTCCCAGAAGATGAGGCCTAAGCAGAATGAGGTCTCCAGAGGGTGAATTTGGTGATGCTAGCCCGCTGTGCGGGATAGCATCACAAAAAGCGTGTCTGTTCCTACATTGTGCATGCCTAGCCTCAAGCAACACAATGTATTATACAATCAAGCCTTGAAATAGTGTGATAGTGTGTCTGTCATTTGCAGAATGAGGTCCCCAGAGGGTGAATTTAGTGACGCTATCCCGCACAGCGGGCTAGCATCACTAAATTCACCCTCTGGGGACCTCATTCTGATAAGGCCCTCAACTGCTATGGAAGACCTAGAATAATATTGAAGTTCCCCAGTTGAAGTTGGTGATGTTCACCCATTGGGCACCTCAATTATGAATTTATCTTCTGCAAATTAGGGGATATAGAAACTTCCTAGAAGGGAAATGTAACTAACAACAATGTTAATTTGATACTATAGATACTTCCCAGAAGATGAGGCCTAAGCAGAATGAGGTCTCCAGATGGTGAATTTGGTGATGCTAGGCCGCTGTGTGGGATAGCATCACTAAATTCACACTCTGGGGACCTCATTCTGCAAATGACAGACATGCTATTTAGTCCTGATTTGAACAATAAATGATAGATTGGGAATTAATGACTTCTAGCAGATCTGCAAGGAATGTTTATAAACATGTCAAGATTGACATGATTGTGTAGGCATACCCAGCATATATACAGTTACAGCCAAAGTAAATGCTTCTTATTAATGATTCTGTCAAGAATTTGAGTAAATTTTATTTTTGGGACCAGGCCAGGATGGCAGAAGCAGTGCACTTGAGTGAAGGGCCAGGGGGCACAACCTTCAGAAATGTAATGGCATTAGTTTTTCAATTTTCAAAAAATGTTAAACAATATATATATATAATTGACCATTGAGTTAAATACATTTTTTTAATTTTTTTAAAAAATATTTTAATAAAAAAAACAATTCCAAAGTTTTTTTAAATATTCTTTTATTTTTTAATATATCATTTCTTTTCTATTCTTTTCTTTTTTGGTTAAAGAGTTTAATCTGAATTGTTTTTTTTTTTTAGTTATGTCCCTGGCCCCACCCACATTTGACCCAGTGATCTCATTTGAACAAATCTGAACCCCAGTCAACCAAGGATCCTTCATACCAAATATGAACCCATTTGGCCTGATGGTATTTGAGAAGATGTTTAAAAGAATTACTATGGAGGGAAAGAGTTATGACCCTGGTTTCTCAACTAATCAACCTGGTGACCTCATTTGAACAAATCTGAATGTGAGTCACCTAGGGAACAACCACACCAAATATGAACCCATTCGGCATTAAAGTTCTGGAAAAAAAGTTGTTGTAAGAATTACTATGAAGGAATAGAGTTGTGGCCCTGCTTTCTCAACTAATTGACCTGATGACCTCATTTGAACAAATCTGAATGTGATTCACCTAGGGAACATCCACACCAAATATGAACCCATTCCGTCTTACAGTTTTGGCGGAGAAGATGATTCTTGACGGACGGACAGATGGACAGACGGACAGACAGATGGATGGACGGACAGACGAGGAGTGATGACTATAGCTCCACCGGAGACTTCGTCTCAGGTGAGCTAAAAACTCATGGCCGAGATATCTGCGCAGATAAACAAAGAAGGATAACTCTAGAATGACAAACGTCGTTTACACCTCTTTTGAAAGAAGTCATGATGATGAACCTCGTGATGAACTATGTGTCATGCAGTGACGTTGCGCGAGTTAAAAGTAGAAATGATTGAAAATAAACTACAATCAGTTTCGAAACGTGTTATAACAATGGCTGCACTAACAACACCAGTGAAGCCGTTTTGCGCTATTTGTGATTTAGTTTCATAGGATAATGGTATAAATATATCAGAATTGATATATTATTATTTATTTGTGTGTTGAGCAGTCTATATCGGTAATCTTGGCACTCGGTATGGCTGCTTGACTAATGTCATAATTGTTAAACAGCTGTAACAACAAAGCGCCATGTGAAAACATGTGCAACATATATTTTTAATTCTATTTCAAGAGGAAGGCAGGACATTGAAAACTGAAAATCAATGGGAATTTCGAGAAATCCCCGATACTCAATACTCATTGGTGCAAGTTCCTTTGTCGTGCTAATATAATTGGATGGAACATTTCAATGGAGTGATATTTTTGTACAGAGAAGGAATCAGACGAAATATTTCAGATTTTTTTCATCTAAGCGCAGACTAATGCTGTTGTTGTACAGGTAATTTACGTGGATCACAAATCAACGCAAATCTGAATTCTAATGCAGCTTACAGTCTGAGTCAGATTGGGTCTCAATCACATAATGTAATTAGTCAGTATAGTCACATCTGTGGCAATTTATAGATTGACTTACAACTCAATCCCATGCTCCATAATCTCCTTCTGTTGTTTGAGATTCTCAAACTGTTCTGGAGTGTCTATGGGCTGCGTTGGTGTGACGGAACTACTGTTGGAGTTCAAGGAGGTAGTGCTGTCATAACTTGTCATGGTCATAGTACTGTTACCAGAGTCCCTGTCAGTCTCTGTGTAAGGCTTCGTATCCTGTCCTATAAATTAAAGATACCAATGTGCAGATAATTAACCCTTTCTATACTGAGTGGATTCTCCCATTCAGTTATAAAAGTATACATTGGAACAGTCTTTTATTCATTTGGAGGGGTGTTCAAGTAATAAATGCAGACAATTGTTGAAGGATTCCTCTTCATTGGTGGGAAATGTTCAGATAATAAGTTCAACAAATAACATATGGTCGTTTATTGAACTTAATATCTGAATATTCGGAACTACTTGCAATGAGTATTTAGTTAAGAAAGGGTAAAAGGTCGTGCTTACCTCAAACTTTGTCAATCTCAGGCAGAATTTACTTTTTATATTCCTAATATTGGGACATGAAGCATATTGTCACCGAGAGCAGTTAGAAGGAATCAAAATGTTCTGAAATTACTACTTGTCAATTAATTCCTTCTCATTTATATATTTTAGTGATGCTGGTGGGCAACATTCTAGATAGTCTAGTGTTGAAACGATTAGTGAATTTCAGAGTCGACTAGTCGAGGCCCAAAAGTCGCGTTGCGTCGACTAGTCGGTACCCGATATTAAAACTTTCAAACATACCATTGTACGGAAAATTCATCGTACATGGCGTACACTGATGACTGATGCAATGACGGTCTATTGCGTTGCGCATTTCCCTGCATACACACAAATTTATTTGGGAAATAATACTGTAAACATCTTGATATTTATCCAACACACTGAATGTAATTATATAATTAGACATGTGGTGGATAATGATTAGATACACGATCATTTATACAGGTTTTAAATTTAATATCAGCGTTCGAGATTATTTTGTTTAGTCACGTGATCACCAATAAACCGGTGCCAAGCGGCGTCACTATAAAATGTTAATGTTCCGACTAAATACGCCCTATAGTAACTGTATAGGCTACGTTGTAGAATACGATAGCCAGTTCTTAATGTCAGTATCATTTATATACGGTAGCACAAATGACGTCACCTTAAGCGACCTTCACCCAGCGTCGCATCATAATCCGACGGTGCGAGATCAATGGAAATATACACAGTGCCTGTATCAAAGCGGTCTCGGACAAACTACAATGCCGCGTCAATCATTGCCATCATGTCTTTGACCTCAAACGACGAGTGAGACATTGTGTTGTCAATTTCATTCGTCCAATTAATAGTCGGGTCACCGGTCCGTGTGTGTCTATACTAGTAACACTGTCAATTCCGGGTGCCACCAAACGTTATACTTACCATAACTTACGCGCAGTTAACACCGTTTATGCCGGAATCGATCTTGAAAACGTTATACATGAAACTAATACACTATATTCCGACTTGTCGACGGCAAAATTCAGAGTCGACGTTCTGACATTTCAGCGTCGTCTACGACTAGTCGATTAATCGTTTCAACCCTAAGATAGTCCAAGCTTCATTCATTGTAAAGCAGCTAGTAAAATCATTATGGATAGTTATTGCTCTACGTTGAAGCATCCTGCCAATACCTTTCTATATCGGGGGTTAAGCGTTAATTACCTACGCATTTAAAATAACAAATAAATTTGATAAAATGTCACAATTGTGACAGTATGTCGGTTTATTCCATAGAAGACATTGGATTTGTTCTGGACGCCACACAAGTTGTCAGTTTAATGTGACATATATATTTTATTACAATGGTTACATAATTTCAAAAGTTGTCAATTTAATGTGACAAAATATATTTTGTCACAATGTTTACATAATTTCAAAAGAATACAAACTCATTGATCTTGCAAAATTATAATGACCATCATGTGGTAAATGTAGACAATGTGTGGTTACTCTTAATTACGAAAAATCCTGTCACTGGATCTGAGCATAAACCCCGCTATAGAAAGGTACAGGCAGGATGCTTCGACATAAAGCAGTATCTATCCCTACTGATTTCACTAGCGGCTTTACATCGAAGGAAACTTTGACTACATCCTGGAAAATCCCAATAAATTAATCTGGAAATTTTTATCTCAGACTTGGAGATGCCTCAATCTGAATCTGACATAAGTAGATATTATTCAGCACTCCTAACAGAAGCCAACAGACCATCAGCTCACCTGTCATAGGTATCATAAGAAGCTACTTATCACTCATTAACTGTCAGTGACAGGCAGACAAGTGTATATCTCAAACCTTGGTAGTTAAAGGTATTCAATCAGATTCGATGGTCCCCATATCATCAGATTATAACAACAACAATGTTTTTGAAATGCCGCTTCAGTTATCAGAATCGATTAATTGCCCAACAATAATGCTAACCAGTCAACCATACTATAAAATTGCCCAAAACCTGTTATTTATCAACGTTTTGTTCAACGAAATTTTGTCAGTTGTCAAATATCTGACACAAAAAAGGCACTGGATTTTAGAGTTATCGATCTTCATCCGCTATCCTGTCAGGTAAGTTCTTCTCGTCGACAGTTTACTGGGCCATGTATAATTAAAATAATATATTTCAAATATCGATATATGATCACTCCTAGCTTTGATGTGTGGGTTCCTCGACTCGAATCAAATATTTTTTACCCCCGAAGCCAAAGAGATAGTAATTTAGGAGCATCTGATCAGATTGAGTACCTTTAACTCTTTCACTGCCACTCAGCACCACAGATGGTTTCCCCACTGCCAAGCATACAATACATGTATACAAACATTATGGGTGTTTATAAGTAACATAGTGTATCTCAACTTCTCAAGTACCGCTAGGAATAATGTGTTGAAACATCATACGTGATTAGACATAGGCATTGCAAGTTTATAGCCACTCATGCCACCACCATAGAGGTCACGTGACCTTGGCGGCCATCTTGGTTTACACACTAATGGCTGTGTTTGGTGCCTATTCATACATATATGGGTATATATGGGTGCTATCGATGCAGAAAATTGTCATTCTCAACATTTATTTCTCATGTTACCTTCATTAGTTGTCATCTTTCAGGGAGGGACCCATACCCGTACTAAATGTGCTATATATACCCATATTTGAATAGGTCACGTGACCGGGGTGATTGCCATGAACTTATGCGTGAGTGGTCACATATACCATGTGCATACATGTATAGGTGCAGGTAATGCATTAACATTTCAATATATCGTAAATGTCTGACTTATGTTGTTGTTGGACCATATAGACATATTGATATGTTGGAGCCACATTGGCCATTTCAAATTGGTCACGTGACATTGGTGGCCATCTTGGATCTACATATAACACCAATATGGCCATATGTTTTGGGTATTTCCGACTTGATTATGTTATAAGCATTTGATGAACATATATTGGGTAGGTTGCTGTATTTGAGTTTCCATTTTATATTATTGGTAAAAATGTGATAGCTATACACACACACGGGACCTATGAAAAGATCACGTGACCATGACATCACCATGTGCCCTTATATAACGGTTCATGTTATATAGCCCTATATACAGAGACTGCCTCTTATCTGCACTATCTCACATGTTTTCTGGTGTTATATAGTCTGGAACTTATAAAATGTCACATATGTGCCCATCAATGAAACTCATAAGTGCCATATTCACTGGACGGCCATATTTACACCACATGTACCCATCCTGCTGGCAGCATGTACCCGATTTCGACTCAAGTCGCTATCGGCAGTGTATGGGTAATTCAACTGTAGTCGCGACCGGCAGTGAAAGAGTTAAATGATCAATTTAAGGGTTAACTTTCTGAAATATTTCCCATGGTAAAGAAAAGTAAGTAAAATGAAACAAATGTATGTTTTGTTAGTCTACTTATTCAATAATTATGTAGAGGTTTGGTAGAAGCATACATACCTAAGTTAGACTGGGAATGTGGATTGATATACAGATCTTTACTCCACTCAACCATACATTTGAGAATGGACACAAGGCACTCAAGACCTTTAATTCGCATACTCTTTTCTTGATTTGGAGAAGCAGCTGAAATGGAATTTGAATTAAATTTAAACAAGAGTTTAGTTGGATAAATATTTATAATTTTTAGACCTCACTTTGGTTGATATTGGCTACTGAAGTATTCAATTTTGGCTTTATCTACTTCGGGCATTATATTGCATAATTAGATAGTATGACACACACAATGTGTGTGAACTGGTTAACATATAGCCCCCATGAGTCTATTGTGATGCGATGGTAGAACGAGCAGAAGAGTGCAATAATGTTAACATGATCAAATCACTGTGTAGTTCTGTTTATTGTACACCCTTCAGACTGTACCTTCTTATAATTACACCTACTTTCGTTTTCGCTTAAATTCGTGCATCTGATTGGTCAAGGAGCTTGGATACAATTGGTAGGGACTATCTCTATCAGCTGAAGAAATTGTTGGTTCGCACCTCACAACGCGCAGTGATACCTGGGCGACAGAGTCGCCCCACATCCTGACATCATTTTGTTAACATGTCCATAGTTGCCATACCAAGAAAAATTAAAGGTCGCTGACCACGTGTCCCCTGAAAGGGTGGCTTATTAGTAAGAATAGCTTTTTTAACTCGGTCAAAATTCATCGGACTATATTTACATACACCTGATATATCTTCCGATTTCCCCATAGCGTTACGGTAGACACACCCCCTTATTCAATGCGTTCATAAACCTATGAACGTAACGTGACGTCACTTTCAATGTCGTTCAAAGGTTTATGAACACATTGGTCCCGGAAATCACCGGGGATTGTCGGAAATTACCGACTGCTTGAGTATCTAGTCAGCCAATACGCCAAGGATTTGATAGCAAACAATATGTAATCGACGTTCACGATTGGATGGCTAGTAGCATCTAATCGCGAGCACGGGTGGCACGAGATGTTCGATTGACTATCAGAATGTTGGTTATCATATAATCCCATATCCCATAATATGTCAAATATAGCGAATTATCGAAATATGAAATACAACGAAAAAGGGGAATATGAAAATACAGCGAAATAGCACGAAAAATCGAAATAGGAAAATACAGCGAAATAGCGAAATAGGGCGAAATATAGAGCGAAATATAGAAATAGGAAATTATTTTTATAAACGAAATAACGGAGATATTTTAAAAGTGTTCTTGACGAAATAACGGACATATTTGGAGAAGTGTTTTAACTGGTTCAGTGCTGAAAGCTCATATTTGGTCCCTATGTAAGAGTGCTGGAAGCCCAGATATGGGCTTTGGCAATTACACTGTCTTGTTTAGTCTACTCTTGTTTAGTTTAATCATTTAAATAGCGTTTGTCAGGTAATATTTAAGAAATATTGTTAAATATATAATTAAATTGTGACATAGTGAAGTTTGAATGGATGCTGACCAATAAAATTGTCAGAAAAGGTACTTCTATCGCGAAAAGTTTGAGAAAATTTACAAATGTTTTGCCCAAAGGCGGCCGACAATGAAGCTCATAACCATAACCTAATCAGACATCCAGGCTCATATCCATAACCTACTTTGACAAACAGACAACCAGGCTCATAACCATAGCCAAATGAGACATTCAGGCCCATAACCATAGCCTAATGAGACATCCAGACTCATAACCATAGCCTAATGAGACATCCAGAACCCATAACCATAGTCTAATGAGACATCCAGGCTCATAACCATAGCCTAATGGCTAATGAGACATCTAGGCCCATAGCCATAGCCTAATGAGACATCCAGACTCATAGCGATAGCCTAATGAGACATCCAGGATCATAACCATAGCCTAGTGAGACATCCAGGCTCATAACATAATCACAAATGTATATATATGGGGGTCATATTTGAGAAAAGAGTGCAAATTACCTACTCCGAGCATAAAATTCAATGATTTTCTGTTTATTGAAATAAATATACGCATTTTATTATGTGTATGTAGGATATTTAGCAGCGAACCAGTTAAAGAGCGTAAGTATATAAATAATAAACGGCGGATTCAACGTGGTCATGGGTTTTGACCGCGATAAAAAATCAGCAAACTCCACATGAACCCCTTTGGAACCGCCGTTCATTTCTTATGTGACCAAACTCAAACTTGGCCTTTGTCCTCTGAAATTTGAACCAACGTACCAAATATCAAGAGATTCAGTTGAATTTAAAAACAATCAGATAACTAAAAGTAAAGTTATCATCCAGAAACCAAAATAATTGGCAAATTTTAAGTCCACAAAGATCATAAATCTGGCAAAAATGAGCGTACCGAACCCAAATTTGAACTTGACCAGTATCTTCATGTGGTTAATCTACATAAAAATTAAAAAACCATCAGAATATAAAAACTGAAGTTATCATCCGGAAACCAAAATAATCGGCAAATTCTATGTTGACAAGGACCCAGGGATGGATCCAGGGATTTTTTGGGGACACCTGTTTTGGGACCATGATATGCCGATGGGGGTAGGTACGGGGAGGGGTCGCCCCCACCCTTATGTGCAGCATTAAAGGTCCCCCATAAGAAAATGCACTGGCTTACAAGGTCAAGATAAAGGCCAATGTATTATATTATATACATGTATGCAAGGCTCCTTAGATGGGAGACTCTCATTTATATAAGATAATGCATTGGCACAGGATTTTTGCAAAATTTCAAGAAGCCCAAGTCATGAAAGGGTTAAAATATTTCTCACTGGACACTTGATTAAGCAAATAAAGGGTCTATATCAACTGTATATTGATGATTTGCATTGCATGTTGTTGAATTATAATAGAAGATTTCCTTCAAAATATAGAAAATTCAGCTTTAATAAAACTATCCACTTGCAATTTGGGGACATTTAGGCCACCAGAGTTTGGGCGCTCAAACCTGTAACAGGTATCAAAAGAGCCCTGGATCCTTCCCTGCAAGGACCATAACTCCAGCAAAAAATGGGCAGACAGAACCCATAATTTTGAGCTTGACCTGTATTTGGAGCTGATAACCTCACATACCAAATTACATCAGCAAGTATAGTTTATTAGTTTACGGGAGTAGTTTATCGTTGGAAACAAAGATCAAAGTCTTTGTATTTTATGAACCTCCGGTCGGTCGTTGTCTATCGACCAATAGGTTTCGGCCTGTCATTTGGATTGCATATGTAAAATTCTTAATATTATGTCAATATTGCTCAATTTAAATTTTTTTATTTAATTCCAATTGAATAATGGACCATTCCAACATATAGTAACCTAATGGGAGAATCCAATCAGTAAGGAATGGGGTAAAGACTAACATACCAAGTTCAATGGCATGCCGGCCAATTGCTATCTTTGATAGATCATTAACCAGCCTCTCGAAGATGTTAGCCAGGGACAAATCACAGTCGTAATTCAAATAGATATCCACCACACACTGGGCATCTACAAAAAATGTTCATGATACTAAATGTCAACAACATATGTATACAAATCACTTATCATGACATATCCTCAAAAATCAACATTTTGAGACATAAATTATATGCATAATTAGGACGAGCAATTGAATATAGCCACAAAAACATTGTTCTATCATGTAAAAATGAAATTAAACTTGTGATTATATAAAAAAGAATTCTTTGAAATTGTAGTAATTTAAAATGGTATGGCATGATTCAATCTGTTGTACATCTCCTAGTTCCATTATTAACACAGAAATCGAATGAAGATTCATATTTAATACTTCCATTACTGTAGCTTACTGAAATTTTGCAAAATCTGTGCAAATCCATTGTTTTTTATGCGAGTCTACCACAGGGACCCTCGCATATATAAGAGAATACATTGGCCAAACAATATTTACCTCCAAATGGGACTCGCATATATAAGAGAATGCACTGGGACGGGATCTTTAATGCTGCACAAGTGCAGCTCCCGTCATGAAAGGATTATGGTCATACATAATTTAATCTCAATAAGGGTAAAAAAGTCTATAATTTTCCAACATATTTTTCCATAAAATTGATACAATCCTGGCAAACAATAATTATGTATTGGAAATGAAAACCTGTCAATCACGCATGCAGTTGAAGAGAAAGTTCATTTTGATAATTTTTATTGGTCCGTCAGTTGCAATCAACAATACTGGAATTGTGCCAAACTGTTCGCATATATTTGTGCTTTCTGGAAGAGTGACCGATTTAGGTTATCGAGAAATACCATTCAAGGCTAATTAAGAGACAACCAATTGTTTTACTGTATTTCGTGAATTAATAGCTTATGCTTAAATTATTTGGAAATAAACCAAAATTAGAACCTGAGAATGAACTACTAAAGATTCTCTAACACTTACCAGCACAAATCCTTGTCAATGCTTGGATGACCATCCACTTGTGCTCGAAGGAGCTGCTTGGAGTTTCAAGTATATATAGGAAAATCTCTTTGAAGAATACCTGTAATTTTATGGAGAAATGTTAAAACAAATTTTACCTCCCATCGTGATATGAAATATGTGCTAAAAAGATAATTTAAACTGTGTGCTCAGACCCAATCTATGTTAACTACAAACCCACATATAAATAGTGGGTATCATGACTTTCTATTTCCCGAACCGCTGTATTCCACATCAGTATTGCCAATCAGAACTCACCATTAGTAGCCCCAATAAAATAAGTGTTCAATCGAAGCGATTAACATAACGCGATTTAACATAATTTAGGGAAAGCCTGCACGCTTCCAGGAAATGACATTTTGACGAGATGATAGACTCAGGATGTCAGTATTACTCTGAGTGTATGTTTAAACAGACTAGCTCAGACGTATCAGTACAGTGCAATGTTACTGACTAGTGTCAAAAACCACGTGTAGATGCAAAGCCAATGGCTGTTACTTTTAATATATCTTAAATTAAACATAGCTGAGATATCTGCTTGGATGGGCATTAAACTTATTTCAAAATACTCTTGATGGTAACACCTACACAATAAATTTCATTGAGACCTGTTTACAATATGACACACGACATGAGATATACGCTAATATGGATAGCCGGACAGACAATACAATCCAGTTCTTTGAGAAATGGGGATTTTACACTAAGTAATGAACATGCTACTAATTTTACATACATATTTAGTGTAACAGGTGTAGGCTAAAACTAACCTCAATTTGCATCTTGAGATGTTGCTTGAAGTTCGAGATTAATGTAAGAAATATTGCAAGTGAAAGTTCAAACACCTCTGGAACAGCGCTGACTCCATTTTTAGAGAGAGCTACACACAGGTATTGTTTTATGGCATTTATAAACATTTCATTGGTTTGAAAGACTGGACCAGCATTCTGTAGAATTGACAACAGGAGTTGAAGAGATAATATTTTTGAGCGAAGGTCATGTGATCTGAAATGAGAAATAAATTGTGTTTAACCAGGTTTAACAAGAGGTTAAACAATTAGCATACCCCCACCGTGGCAAATTCAACCCGCATTATCCGTAAACCCAACAAAAAAGATTTTTAACTTTAAAGAAAAATTTGGATTAATAATATCGATATGGTGTCGCAAGAAGCTTGTACAGAAAAAAATATTCAAATTGGTTCCTATTTGTTCGAATGATTGCAGAAACCCAAAAAAGGGTAGAAAATGAAACGCAACCTTAACATCTAAGATGGCTTTTGTCGAGTGTGCAGCATCCACAAAAAAATAATCCCAAAATTTTCTAAGTCAAAATAAGTCGAAAATGAAGTGTAATGTTAGGAAAAACAGTCCGAGCCTACCCTGAGCCGCATCATGTAGAGAGGGTGTTGTGAGAAGCATGTATACCAAAAATTATTGAAATCGGTTCATATTTGTTAAAGTTATTAAGTTGGACAGAATTTTCTAAGTCAAAATAAGTCGAAAAGTAAGGCGTAACTTAAAAAAAGAAAGTCGGACCGCACCGCAATTAGCATCATGCAGAGAGGCGGTCCTAAGGAGATTGCATACAAAAAATTATTGAAATCGGTTCATAGTTGTTCGAGTTAAGAGGTCCGATGAACGGACAGACGGACGGACGTACACACGGAGGGAGAAAGTGTGACCGACAGATGCAGTCAATCCAGTATACCCCCCATTTTCTTCGAAAGTGGGGGTATAACTATAACTTTTATGGAAGCTAGCTTCACAAAGCAAGTTGATTTGAGCACTGATATCCCACACATTAAAGGTGGACTGTACACTAAATTCGGCCATTTATGGGACCATCTCTTTTTATACTCAACAGAATATATGCAACAAATGAATGAAATTGAGCCATGGATTAGTGCAAAATACACCCATGTGCTCTATGAACGATGCAAGCAACATGGTAATTATAATGAAAATGAGTTAATGGCTCGAATCATTTTCTAATAGTTGAATGTTATATTCTGCGAACAGGTGTAGTAGCTGAACAGTAATATATCAGTTTGAAGTTGTTAAATACTAGTAAGCAAATAATATGTCTTAAAATTATATTGACATATTCAATGATAAATACTAAGACAATTTGTATGAGACACTAACTTGGGGTCAGGAGGCCCATCACCAAGAGGCTTCATGGATAACTTGCAGAGACTTCTAAAGACCAGGAATGCATCTTTCTGTAGGATGTGATGAAACACTCCTTGCATAGCATCGGGACTGTCCACATGGTCTGGACTTTCTGCAAAGATTAGAATTGGTTGCTATGGTAACCTGGTAACTTTTGAAGGTAATCTCAGAAACTGATTGGTTAACAATATCTAAGAATAGAGACAGCACGACCATTTTACATAAGAGGTCGTCTTCATATGGTATCCTTTGGTGCCTCATTGTAGGTACTGGAGTTAGATGGTTAAATTATGGTAACAATCACGACAATAGTTGCAGTTATATATTTTCATTAGATGTTGCTAATCTGCCTGTCTGGTGACAGAGGGGGTGTGGGATGACTTGAGTACCAGTTTTTTCTAAATCAAGTTTTAAAGAAGTTTATTTTATATCTGAAACAGCTTTATTAAACTAAAAAATTTGGATGTTTCAGACTCAGAATAGTCTTACATTGCAGTGATATTAGCCTTTTTCAACCTAATTATGGTTGCAATTAAAACTGATATGAATTTATACTCGTTGATAGTTAGTTCTCTTTCTGATTGATTGATTGGGGTTTAACGTCGTCTTAGCAATAAAGCCATATCACGACGAAGTTCTCTTTCTGGATCATAAAGTTACCTACAAAATTGTCACTCAATTAATTTATGTAACTCCCACATTTCTAGAGCTTTCCACTCTATAGACATCAGTACTAGATAAGGACGATACCACAAAATATAATGATAACCCCTTCAGTGTCAGAGGTATCTTTCAAAAGAACAATTTACCAGCAAAGTTATCGGTGTTGAGAGTATCTGGAACTGGAAGTCGAGGAGTCTGTGGACTTTGCACTTCTGTGTTGGTAGGTTCAGTATTGCATGCAGAAGAGATTTCCATGCCTGTATTAGAGACAGAAGAAGAAAGAGAATTCACAGGAGGTAAGTATACAGCATAGTTTTATTCCAGAAATTACCTCATAAAAAGGCCACTTATTCAGGTGCACGTCCCCTAAAAAGGTAATTATTTAGGGATCATATTAATTGTTAGGTTTTTTTTGGGGAAATTATTTGGACTTGTTCAGACTTGTTGGGAAAGAAAATGAATATCTAATGTATATATATCAACCTTAAAGGCACAGATGGCCATCGTGGTGGGTATGCTCTTAAAATAGTCACACCCATTAAAACTGGCATAAACAGAAATATTAAAATGTAGACATATGTTGATCTTATACCAATCATAAATATCGCATAAATAGTATGTTATTGTCAAGTTTGTATACTGTGTTATGAAAACAAAAGCCAGGTTCTGGAACATTTTTTGCATTTGTTTACACAACAAAGCATACAAACTTGACAATAACATACTATTTACTCAATATTTATAAAAACAAAGTCTGTCTATATTTTAATATTCTTTCTGTTTATGGTAGTTTTAACGGATGTGACTATTTTAACAGCAATACCCACTGCAAAGGCCATCCGTGTCTTTAACTGGAGAAAAGCAATCATTTTTCTTTATCCTTTTTACCCTTCTTGAAAATCATGTGTACATACAACTTTCATGTTTGTAGAATTTAAATGTGGTTGGGGTCTAACTAAAATGTTATTTAATCAAATAACAAAGTTATGATCTAAGATGCAGTAAAAGCCAGATTCAAACATTACCTGTGAGTAATCCATAAATCAAATTATCATCTGGATTAACTAAATTATCAGGAAATTGTTGAAAAGTTGAAAAGGGACATAACTCGGGTGAAAATATATGGAGCACACCCATTCGCAAAACCAATTAGTTATACTGAATATATTATCCATATTTAGCATCTTGTACATATGGATGTATGCTCATATTTTCATATGGATGCAGAAATCTATATAGTAATTTCTACAGTTCCCCAAAAAAACATTTTTGAGTGTAATTTTTTTTAGATCTACTTTAGTCTGTCTCAGCTGCTTGGAGACACGAGTTTTAAACAGATGTGGTCGAGAGAAAAAAGTGCCAAGATAAATAGAGCTCAGTAAAACAAACTATTTTCTGTTCAGTCAACTGGAGTTTTTGGACAGCATCCTGATAGTAGCACAAGCCATTGAAAATGTTAGTTTTGCAGAGTGAAATCTTTATGGAAAATAGCAAGAGTTAGAGGTGACGACTATTTTATGAAATTTAATTTCCATGCAAATCCTTTGTCACAAAGTTATAGGCAGGCAGGATGTGATTTGTTTATGAAGGTCATTCAGGCAGATAACCAATAATCAATGAAAAAGAGTGTTAAAGATCACTTTGGCATGCATATTATAATTCATTTGTTTAACCCAGATTGAAATATCTAATTCAGTCCAGACATTTGTATCACATAAGACCACAGAGTTAGCAGGATTTCACATACTGACCAGCTATTCTGTCGAGCAAATCATTTATAACAGACTGAACAACATCTTCAGCAGTTTCTTCATGCACCCCTTCATCTACACTATCAGCTTCCTTCTTGTTTGTATTCTCAGCTGTTGCATCTTCATCTGAAGTGAAAAGAATGTTAATGATGGTGTATCTCTCTTTATGTGTAGAGCTCTGTGGTCCAGTGGTTAGCGTGTCGGACTTGTATTCGCTGTAAACACATAGATATGGGTTTGCAGCGCTTCGTCGGTCATTGAGTTTCCACACAGCTGTCGCTTGGCCGCTTTGAGTGACGTGCAATTGTCGGATTGCTCGCTGTTTCAAAACCAGCGCCAAGTTGTGACCCTTGAGCAAGGTTGCTCATACTGTGTTGGCTTCGCATCACTCATGCGTTAAACGAGTACCAGTCAGCTTGTCATACTGATGAGTATCAGAGCATGTTTTAATCAAACTAGAGCAGCACCTGCAATGGCTGCAGCCGGTTCATTGGTTGGCTTGTACAAATGACTGGGGTAATATTGTACCAAGCGTGTTAGAGCAAGAAATTGGTTAATCGCTATATAAAACTGGTCATTATTATTATTATTATTATTATTATTATCTTCCCAGAATTCTAGTTCAGATTTAGATGTATAGAACAATCATTTGGAGTCAGAGAAATCTGTCATCGGCAGCTTTTGTCACTTAAAATATTTTTTCCCCATTTTTTTCCACAAACTGGGGTACAAAGTGTGGCTATTTTGGAGCATTATAAGATTGTTTTATTGCAAACCTATGAATTATAAAACTTTTCAGGGAAATCTGTATAGCAGCTAATCTTTCTCCTATGTTTTTTTGTGGAGCAATAATGTAAAAGTGTCTTCAAAATGTGTTTCTTAAAAATGTTGTGTTGTTACTGAATTTTTAGCAGTGAAGAGATAGAGCATTTTAACCCTATCATGATGGGAGCTGCGATGATGCAGCATTAAAGATGCTGTGCCACAAGAAAATACATTGGCCTAACAATATTTACCTTGACAGCCAGTGCATTCTCTTATATATGCGAGGCTGCCTATGGGAGAGTCCATATATAAGAGAATGCACTGGCTGTCAAGGTAAATATTGTTAGGCCAATGTATTTTCTTGTATATGTGAGGCGCCCTATGGGAGACTCACATATATAAGAAAATGCGTTGGCACAGGTTTTTCGCTTTACACAATCATTTTAAGTCCAAGAAACCAGTCATCAGGAGATTTTGTCACTAAAAATATTTGTTCCCCATTTTTTCCACAAACTGGGGTAGACAGTTATAGACCATTATAAATTTCTTTTAATGCAAATCTAACACTTTTCAGGGAAATCTATATAACACCTAATGTTTCTCCTGTTTTATTTTTACCGAGCAATAATGTAAACGTGTCTTCAAAAAGTGTTGTTGTCATTGAAAGTTTAGCAGTGAAGAGATAAGTCATCATTAACTCTTTCATGATGGGAGCTAAGTTGGTGCAGCATTAAAGATCCTGTGCCAGTGCATTCTCTTATATATGTGACTCTCCAATATGGAGCCTTGCATATATAAGAGAATGCACCGGCTGTCAAGGTATATATTGTTAGGCCACTGCATTCTCTTATATAAGCGAGGCTCCCTATGGGAGACTCGCATATATAAGAGAGTATATTGGCACATGGTTTTTGCTAAATTTCAGGAAGCTCCATTCATGGAAGGGATAACACAATCATTTGGAGTCCGAGAAACCAGTCATCAGAAGATTTTGTCACTAAAAATATTTTTTTCCCATTTTTTTCCCACAAACTGCGGTCGGAAGTGTGACTATTTTTAGAGCATTATAACATTATATATTTGTAACAATTTTCATGGAAATCTATTTAACCCTTTATCAATGAAAGTTTAGCAGTGAAGAGATAAAGCATCTAATCATAAATTGTATAATGAAACAGGAACACTGGCAGGCATGGCATAACTTGTCAATCACATCCAGATGTAACAAGCAATCTATACCATGTTCAAACTACCATGTCCTCCGTCTCAAAGGGCATTGAGGTTTGAGAGTTTGTGCACGAAACATTGGAACAATAGAGCATTTGAAACACCAGAGGGGTATATGAATGACTTATGCACTGATAGTTGCGACTAATCGTGATGTTCTAGCATGCCATATTTGATGTCACCTGATATCCGATCGATTGTTAAGGTACCGGTACTGAATTCTTATTGATGTGTACTAATGTGAGGATCGAATGACAACCATGCCAAACTTGAGGTTGTAGGCCTATAATGAAGACAAAATCATTCAAATTCTCTGGGACTATCTTGTGGGTACATTGACATTTAATACTTCAAAATTTAAATGTTTTTGAACCTCTCTCCTCCGTCTCAACATCCAAGTATCAAATCTCTATGTACCCTGAGCAAAAATGTGGATGGAATACCCATAATGCTGCTATTGGACTGGACTTGATTGGGTGGTAATATCCTAGTCAGGAATAATCTATAAACCATAACAGTAGAAATGGGCAAAATTCCTCTGGTTAAAAAAAAACCTAATGCAGTCTATTCAACAAGAGAATCGCTAGGGCATGGCAAAATACGGCTGGCAATCTCTTAAATAAGCGATTCTCCTATAAGAGAATGCAATGGCTTACAAGGTAAACATTGTTAGGACAATGCATTCTCTTATATGAGAGGCTCCCTATGGGAGACTTGCAATATAAGACAATGCATTGGCAGTGTTTTCAATTTTTTTTAGGAAGGGTTAATGTAGATGAAATTAAAATTAGAGACCAACCATAGCAAACATACATAATTAAGAGTATTTCACACTTTAAATAAACATGTTATCTTTGATAAAGAGTTAATGGAACAACATAAAAAGTATAGATATGACTAATTATACAGCATTAGCCACAGGCTGCTAATGGGCAAATGGAATACAATTTTATCATCAATTTGAATAAATTATACTAAACCTGAATAGATTTTCAACAGGTTTTACTCATATTCTTCTCTTTGTTATAATTTTGCATGATAGTAGTGAACTGAGTACAACTGACAAAATCTCATTACAATTGACACACAGTTTGGCAGGCATATTATTGAATATTTCAATGTTTACTGGTATTCTTGACATCAGCTAAGATTTGCCTCCTCTGATCTGCATGTCAGGCGACCTAAGCATAATAATTGTACATATATATTTTTGTCTTTTTTTAACTAAATGGATTCTCTAATCAGTTATGAAAGTATACTTTGTAATGGTCTACTATTTATCTGGAAAGATGTCCAGGAAATACAATCTGATGACAGACATAAGAACAGATAACACAATGCCGAAGGATTTCTAATGATTGGTGAGAAATGTTCAGATAATAAATTCAACAACAGGCGCCCAACCTCATCAATGAGTATTTAGTACAAACGGGTTAAAGGTACTCAATCCGATCAGACCCTCATAAATTACTATTTCTTTGGCTTCGGGGGTAAAAAATATTTGATTCGAGTCAAGGAACCTACCCATCAACGCTCAGAGTGATCAGATATAAATTTTTGAAGTTTTGTTATTTCTATTTTTTTGTGGCCCAGAAACAAGCCGTCAAAAGGATGGTCTTGGTCAAAATTGTGTTATTATAACCACTTGATTTTAGAGTTATCCATCTTCGCCCGTTTGAATAAGTGTTTCTGTGCAATTATTAGTACACATCTCGAGAAATAACAAACTTCAAAAATCAATATCTGATCACTCTGAGCTTTGATGGGTGGGTTCCTCGACTCAAATCAAATATTTTTTACCCCTGAAGCCAAAGAAATAGTAAGTTAGGGGTGCTTAATCGGATTGAGTACCTTTAAATTCCGCAAGAGCATAAAACTGTAATGATACCTTCAGTTCCGCTGGGAGAACGAGCTTTCTTTGAATTTTCTACCAAGTCAGATTCACCTGCTGCTGGACTTTCTTCTTTAGCTGATGCTTCCATCCTCTCTTCCTCCTAAATTTTAGTTCAAAATTTATTTTAAAAGTATACTTAACAATAAACAAGAGTATCACTGGGGCGTGACTAAATACGCCTATTACTGTATTTATTATAGTGCCATTTGTAAAAAAATTATTAACCCTTTCATGACAGGAACTGTGCTGGTGCAGCATTAAAGGTCCAGTGCCAGAGCATTATCTTATCCACCTTCGACAGGTAAAGGAAGATAATTGGATACAGAGATTTAACACCATGCACCCAAATGGACTACCACCAGGTATAACCATACCTTTGCATAATGCCAGAAAAGCTCAGGAAATCAGAGCAACATCGTACGTCACCAAACTCAACATTAATATATTGGTCCAACTGAACTGATGTATTGTCATTATGTAATATTGTTTACTTTGAAGATGTAGCTGTCTCCCTTATATTAAATGCTGAAGAAGGCCGAGAGACTGAAAGATTCTAAATTGAGCTATCTGCTGATTATCTATGTGATTCTAGTGTGTTGATCAAAATTAAATTTCCAAATTGATGGAGGAATGGCCCTTCCTGAATAGCACAGATTAAACCAACAGTTTGTTTTGCCTAAATTTGAAAATGCAACAAAATGACATCTACAATGAATAGAAATGAAAGTGTCAATGACATGGCCACAATTGGCCATCATGTATTTCACATTTTAATCCATCGGCACAGAGTGGTGATCGGTGAGGGATGTTGCCTGTAGGGTGTGCTAATGGATTCAAACATTTTTGAACATATTTATATGCATTTAATATAGATCTATTAAGTTTTATATCACCTAAAACAGGAAAGACTCAAATAGGCTTTAGAAACAGATCGTCAATAATAGCTAGAATATACTTTACATTAACAGAAATAGTCAATGAGAAAAAGAATGTGAAATTGGAACAGTTCATATCAACAGTAAATTGAAATCAAAGGGAAGTTGAATCCAATAGAAGTGCTACCAGGTACTTATAGCCAGTGCTGTAAAAATATGTATCGGTTTTCCAGTACACTGTAAAAACGTAAATATTTCCAAGAGTTTCAAGAACCTTGAATTCCTCATTTTCCATTTCCAGGATAGGTGTATGAACACTGATGGAAGATCAATGTTAATTCTATATTCTGTTTTTCATTTTTGTTCTAATTTGATTCAATAATACGAAAATTCATTCTCCTTTGAGATGCCTTGAATTTCTTCCAAATTCCTTATGGAATTTAGATATTCTTTGAAAGAATCAAATTCCTACATGAAGGCTATCATACGGTGTTTCAACCACATACTTTTTTCGCTTCCTTCGTTTGGTTTTTTCGCTTGCTTCAGTTCCTTCGCGGCGAAGCAAGTGAAATAATCTTAATTATTTTGGTTCCTTTGCCACGAAGGAACTGAAGGAAGCGAAAAAATCAAACAAAGCAAGCGAAATAATCCAAAGACATCATTGTTATTTCGCTTGCTTCGTTTGGCTTTTTCGCTTTCGGCGGTTCCATCGCATGCTTTGCAAAGTATCCGAAACAAGCGAAGGAACTGCAGAAACACAACAACAGCCAAGAACCAAGAAACACTTTTTTCTTTGTTGTTTGGTTTTGGCAGTTCCTTCGCTTTCTTCGGATACTTCGTGAAGCAAGCAAAGGAACCGCCAAAATCGAAAAAAATAAAAGTTCGGCCGACCAGTGTCCCCCGACAACGTGGCAAGTCGATGTCGCTTTGTTAAAGAAATTAAAAAGAATGTTGAAATGTTCTAAGTCGAAAGGGTTAATAATTCCGTAAAAAAATAATTTTTCCGTCATCTATATACATGTTGCACATCTCCAATATGTGGGTAACAATACTCTGAAGTTTCAAATATCTACGATCAAAACTGTAGGAGGAGTTGATTACACCATGAAGGTACCTTCATACAGAAAATTATAAAAAACGTTTTTCAAAGTCGAAAAGCCCATAACTCTGAGAAAAATCATCGGATCAAACTCAAATACGAACTTGACCTGTATTTTGATATCAATGACTCATCCGGAAACGAAAGAAAAAAGAAGAAAATTTTATTTTCTAAGTCGAAAAAAAGTCCATAACGCTAGGAAAATTCATCGGATCAAACTCTAATTCGAACTCAACCTGTATCTTGATATGACTGATCCACATAAAAATGTTATTTGCAATTAAGGGATCCAAACTTGAGATATCATCCGGAAACCGAAAAAGTGAGAAATTTTCTAAGTAAAAAAAAATTGAAAAACGGGAAATAACTCCATAAAAAAACATCGGATCAAACCCAGAATTGCAGAGCACCTGTGTTCTTGGTTGAGATACCTACATACCAAGTTTCAATCAAATCCGATGATCATTACTGGAGTTATAACTCCGGACACACGGATGCACGGACGGGACGGACGGACGGGGCTGATTACAAAAGTCCCCCAAAAATAAATTTTTCGGGGGACAACAAACGAAGCAAGCGAAATAACAATGAAGATTTTTCGCTTTCGTCGATTGATTTTTTCGATTGCTTCGTTTGAATTTTTCGCTTCATTTGGTTCCTTTGTGGTGAAGGAACCGAAATAATTAATTTAAGTATAATCTCACCCCTTGAGCTTCCATTCGACTGAATATAACATTGAGCATCTGTGTCAGTGTTGCCTTGGCAGTTGTTTGGTTGACCAGATTCTTGCTGGCCAGGTATATGTTATAACAAGTCCGCACTGCATGGAGAACTGTTCCCTCATGGATCTCACAATTCGTAGAAGTCACTATGGTCAGCAAAGCCTACAATTGATAAACATGGATATTTCAGACCAATTGATATTACTCTGGCCTCACACTGACAATTAATTTTTCCACCCATTAAGAAATCAGACTCTAATAACTATAAATGCAAAGGACATGACCCAACAACATAAATAACAAATGCAACACCAAGAGTGCCCCCCCCCCCCCCCCCCCCCCCCCCCCCCCCCCCCCCCCATCGCTTTCGTTTCGAGAGTTGACAGTACTAAATATTTGTATGGATGGAATTTTTTTTTAAATCCGTGAAGTGGGCACAACCAAATCCAATGATACTAAATATTTGTATGGATGGAATTTTTTTTTAAATCCGTGAAGTGGGCACAACCAAATCCAATGATCCATGCCCAAGTTACAAGCTGTAATTTTCAAATAGACAAAAAATTCAGAAATTCCCAAGTCAAACAATGGCTGTAACTCTGGTGAAAATAAATGGATGAATCCTGTAGTAAGTCGCCTTTCTCTACCAAAGAACAGCTGGATTTGATTATCCTTACCCAAGCTCAAATGCCCTTTCAGACACAAAATTAACAAATGTAAAGCAATGTAACTCTCGTAAAAATGAATTGATGAAGCAAATAGTATGTGGGTAACCTTTCCCCCAAGCTGTGCTATCACCATACCAAAGTACAACCAAATCCGATGATCCATGCCCAAATATCAAGCTGAAATTTTCTTACGAACATAAAATTCATTAATTTCCAAGTCAAACAAGGGCTATAACTCTAAAATTCGGACGAATAATGGATGAAATGTATGTGAGTATCGTTTCAGCCCATCCTGTGCTATCACCATGCCAAAGGACAATGAAATCCGATAATTAACACCCGGATTAAACACTGAAATATTTTCGGACGGACGGATGCCAGGGCTACTAACATTTGGGTAGATATGTGGCAACAAACTATTATACAGATACTAGTTATGTGGCTACAAATTGTATGTGTCTGATACTGTCTATCAACTGTGTCTACAAATATCATGTGTCTATCGACAAAATTGGGAGATTCTGCTTTCAGAAGTGGTGGGAATTTTAATAATGTATAGCATTTGTAAAGCGCCTTTCCCATGAGGCCCAAAGCGCTCAAAGTTTTACAATTATTACCCTGATGAGCCTGAACATTCAGTAACCATCTACTGCTCCCCGGGGACAGGGGGAGGTACAGCCGGGAGTATGCGAGGATACCATATGGCTAGCATACTGACAAGATCTTTCACTGCTCATTATCAGGTACCCTTGTAATGCATGGGTGGTGCAAAGCAGACACAGTACGAGCGACCTTGCTCAAGGGTCACAACTTGGCGCGAGATTCAAACAGTGTACAATCCAACAATTGCACATCGCTCAAGTCGGCCAAGCCACTGCTGTGTGGAAACTCATAACAGACCACCAGCCAGCCGCGAACTCGCCTCGCTGTGTTGACAGCGAAGACAAGTCCAACGCGCTAACCACTGGACCACGGAATAGTTGCTTGAAACCAACATATGCATACCCTATCTTAGGACAGTGAAAAAGAGAAATAACTGACAGGTCAGTAAAAGGTGACAAGCCACATAACATTCCAGACTGTCAATATCTCTTGGACAGGACATCCAAATGTATGGAGTTTTAAGTGCCCAACATTTAAAACGTTTGAAAGTAAAATATGCTGATTTAGGCCAAATAGATCATTTTTTAAGTTTCATCTCAATGGTGTTACGTGGCTAGCCACCTAAAGCAAATTAGCCACATAACTATCCATTTAAATTTTATTTAGCCATACAAGTGTCATTTGTGAGCATGGACAGACAGACATCCCAAACCTCCTATGGGGGTCAGGGGCATAATAAACTGGGTACTATTGGTACTGTTGATTTTAAAGGAATGATATGGGTTAAATGCAAATATATTCCTTTTGTTACATCATGTTTGTCTCAAAACCAGAAAGAACTTCAGAAAGTTTACAAATTTACTCCAAAAATAACACCAGAATGGATAACGAAAACAACACCATTTGATGACCTTCCATTGAAAGTCTTTATAATGGGGACAATCCATACCAAATTTCATTACGATTCAGTAACCCTACAACTGAGATATCTGCTTGGAAAGACAGATGGATATTGGAACAGACAAATAGATGGACGGCTAAACAGATAAGCGGATGGGGATCAAGTACATTTAATCCACTATACTCTCTATTTTCTCATAAAGTGGGGGCATAATAAATCAGTAATAAAATGACTCAAGTTATGTTTCTGAATGATTTGTGTAAATGGCAAGTTGGTCTAATGGTAGCAAGTTTGGCTTGTAACGTTGCCAACATGTGCAGTGACATGAGTTCGCCGCCAGCCCATGGACTATTGAGTTTCTCCACAACAATGGCCTGGTCAGATTAAGTGACGTGTAAATGTTAAAAGAGTCGTATATTGTTCAAATCTTGCACAAAGTTGTGACCCTTGAGCAAGGTCAATCGTACTGTGATAGCTTCATGCATTAAACAAGTACAAGCCAGCTTGTCAAACTGGTGAGTATCAGAGCATGTTCTGATCAAAATAGAGCACTGCCTGTTAAATGGTTGCAGCTGGTTCATTAGTTTGGCTTGTACACATTACGGGGATAATAGTGTAATGTCTAAAAGCGTCTTAGAGCAAATAATTGTTAAATGTTAATGCTATATAAAACAATTATTATTATTATTATTATTATTATTATTATTCAACGGCTGGTGATTTCTTGCTGAACTCTTGTGTTGAAATCAATGCCTATCATAATCATTGATGGATAATATTTTTCTGAAGTCTAAATAATATTCACTATATATACACATACTTTAATCACTTGAAGTTGCACCCCTTCATCAGTCTGGGGGCCATTGAAACATCCACATATTTTTTCTACTATCCTATCAATGAGGTGCTTTCCTGGAGTAGTTGTGTCCGGTGTGCTTCCTGTTAGATGTCCATAAGCAATCAATTTCTGAAATAAAACAAGAAAACATGAAAAAAAACAAGGGCATTAACTCTGGAGAAAATTGGTGGGCAAACCCAACTTTGAATTTGACCTGTAATTTGGGCTAGTAAACTCACATACCAAATTTCATTAACCAATAACATAATACAAACCGTTTTTTTTTCAAAACGGGCGTATAAAAAGGTATGTAACTCTGATTCAATGTACATGGAAAATTTCATGACCATCAGATGAACGGTATGGCCTGTAACCAGTGCTAATGGATTTAATTTTGAAAACCAAGATGGCGACTGGGTCCATGTTTCTTTGCCGATTAACCCCAAAATGACTCGTTCACATAGATCTACGTGTCAATTTCATAATGATCAGAGCAAAGGTATAACCTGTAGCCTGTGCTAATGGAAATTGTTGATGGATGCACACACACACATGGATGACAGATACCAACCCATGGCAATAGAAAGTTGAGCTAGAAATGGATAAATTATTATTATTTAATAGTTATTAACTGAAAATCATGTGGGTGGAAACTTGGACAAATGGAAGATCAACCATTTTAGTTTGTTAATCCTCCAAAACTTTGGATGACAACAATATAGCTCAACATACTAAACATACCATTTGTTCGTTTATAATTCATTTTTAGTACCTGGAGACAATCGAGTGCTGTATTGACAATTCTTGGACTTTTAGATTGACAAGCCACCTCGAACGGCAGAAAGTATTTATCAGCTTCAACAAATCCATCTGGTTTAGGTAATGGTAGGGCAGCAGAAGAGGCCTGACCATTGCTGAAAAGTATATAAAATAAGTGCAATATTTGCATTTGTTAAGATGGTGTTATGATCTTACTATTAAAATGTTGATATCAAATGACTGGGGAGCATTTTCACACCTTCACACCATTATATGATAAATCTAGCAATGTTACGTATGATCTGACCCAAATTGATCACAATGCATAAATTTTTATAGGCGGTTTAGATTGATCTCTACAATTAGTTCCGGAGCCTAAACTCCAGGTTTTGCATTTTGACTGGGCCTTTTGCCTTGTGTATGGCATTTTCACAACGGATATGTGATGACTCGGGTTAACTGTCCTCTAATTATAGTGATTTATGGCAAAATATTGTATAAACACAATTAGTTGTCCTCTTACATGTGTGTTGATAGATAGAACCAACTGCGTGATTAGTTGTCGATCGGATATATCTCAAAAGGACTCAGAGTGACATGGCTTCAACCGTGAACCTTTATTGTATTCTCAGTCATAATTCACAATGTATTACTGCATTGATTGCAACAATGGGGTATGTCCAAGACAACATGCTATAATGTAAGACAGGTTTAAGCAACGCCGATTAACACTGTGCCATTAAAGGTAACTTTGAAATAAAATTCACCTATCAGATTTGCAAGACCAGGTAATTGCATGTTTATTTTATTATTTTGTTTTGAAGACATTTTAAACATACAGGTATAAAGATGGATGGTCGAAATGTAAATGAAACAACAGGATGTTGTCACAATTTTAAGCCCCTTTAAACATGCATGAGACATTTGTCCCAGAATATGGCCGGGGTGAGATGTCTTTGACCCGAGTCGTCTCAGGTATTCTGGCCCGAGTTGTCTCCAGCCCGAGTCATCCTGTTACCTTTCACTGCCTTCTTATAAACCACATGAAGCCTACTAGTAAACAATAAGCATCAACAGTGAAACTTCACTACTTACCTTTGTCTCTTAGAGTCATTTTTTAGTTCATCTGAAAAAGAAAGCATATATTAATGAGAACACTTAATTTTTGAAGATTAAGTTATAATAACTTTAAATATTTCATTGTAAAGTGGTCCTGCATAACCAGTTCAAATGTAATGTAATTACACTATTATCAAGGTTAACTAGAGGTGTGACTGTCCCAATGGGACTACGGATACCCCCCTGTTTTTAAAATACTAAGATGTTTCACATGTCAGTAAACATTTAGTTAAAATAATAAAATAACAGTTCCCATTGCAGGTGTACAACCATAACACTAATCTTAAACCTATTGACCGAAAAATGTAGGAATAAAAGCTTGGACAAAATTATGCATGTTGCGAAAAAATTTCTAAGTCGAAAAAGGGGAATAACTCAACACAAAAAATGTCGGACAGACGTCATAATCGCAGGTGCACAGGTTCCCATGGTACTAAATATCAGTGCCAAGATTAAAAAACATTGACCGAAAAATGTAGGAATAAAAGCTCGGACAAAATTATGCATGTTGCAAAAAAAGTTTCTAAGTCGAAAAAGGGGAATAACTCAACACAAAAAATGTTGGACAGACGTCATAATCGCAGGTGCACAAGTTCCCATGGTACTAAATATCTGTGCCACGTTTTAAAAAAATTGACCGAAAAATGTAGGAATAACAGCTCGGACAAAAGTATACATGTTGCGAAAAATTTCTAAGTCGAAAAAGGTGAGATAACTCCACCAAAAAAAGTCCGATAGACGTCATAATCGCAGGTGCACAGGTTCCCATGGTGGTTGATGTCTGTGCCAAGTGTCACGGAAATTGATCAAAAAACGACTGAGAAAAACTCCGGACAAAAAAGTGTCCACGGACGGATGGACAAGCTGACTCCAGTATACCCCCCCCTAACTTCGTTGCGGGGGGTATGATTACTAGTAACTTAACATAACCATAGATTTGTGCATGTATTTGTAATTTAGCAGCTAGGTTTGAGCTTCAGCCATAGCAAAACATCAGGTCGACTAGACTTTTTACATCTATTTTCATCTATTTAGGAAACAGCCTGTTTTCATCCTTAACCCTTTCAACACTGGCTCCCTGCAGTGAACCAAGTGTGCCCTATACCCTGAGGTTTGCCCAGGATGTTTCTACTATATTATAGACACCTATTATATGCCTGATGTTAGTAATGTTGTAAATCACTATTAGTGATGTTCCCATAATAGGAATCACCCATCGATAATAGCCCATCAGATATTAATGGTACATCGCAGTTGAACACAGCTTTTGCCGATTGCCAAAACAAAACAAAAAAATATGTTCGAATATCCAATCAAAATATGTATGCTTTAACATGTTGGCTGCCACTATGAGTTAACTGAGCTTACCTCATAGTAAACTGTTTCGTGGTAACTGCTACTATGAGTTAATAAGCTGTGGTGTCCATAGCATATAAATAACAGAAACCACAAGCAACGTAGTTTTACACCCCAATACATACACGATGATCCCATTGATCAATTGTATATGTATAATTAGAATAGCTTCACTTACAACACTTCCCGCATACCAATACATGTGGCTTGTTTACCCATGAATGCAAGTTTGGTTCCCTGGCAATGAGTGTACAACTGTCTATATAAATTTAATTTATCGTGCCTTACACAATTTTAGTAATGATTAAGTGGTTGATCTAGTTTTTATAGTTGTCAGTTGCCACACATTTCATCATGATAGTAAAATTGCGATTTGCATCGCAGCATGAAGGTCTCATGGCAGCCTTAATACATATAATGATATTGGTTGAACCATCACTCCTAAATACACAAAATATCAATACTATCGGTAAAACGTGCAGTACCATGTTGGCATACGAGATGAATTACCCAAAATCTTTCGGCAGGGAACGTGTCAATACATTATGCCCTACAACTGCCATATTGCATATAGATAGCAGTTTTAACAGTCTAAAAAAGAAGCTACTGGCATTGTCCAAATAGTCTGATCTGGTTATGTATAATCATGCTAATGCACCTACTTGACATACGCCATGGAATATTAAGTTATTCGCTCAATCGTGTGGACACCAAAGAGACTCAAAGGAAGCTTTGAACAGCTGAGTGAGCGACCTAATTATAGTAAGGAGGGTGGTATATCCCCCTAATAATGAGATAATCCTGACAAGTTAATGTGCAAATGTGGTGGTTACACAGGTCAAGCAGAACCTGAATCATCCAATTCCAGAGGTTTGTGGGGAGGTCATGATAAGCACATGGTTGCGTCCTTCTTTTCGTGAGATAATTCTGACGATCATGTGCATGAATGTCATGGTTGCACAGCTTAATCATGACCAAATGGGTCTAGTTTTAAAGGAATGCGGGGCTCCATATTATTGTAAGCATGCGGTTGCGTCCACCTTTTACTGAGATAATCCTTATGACCATGTGCATAGATGTCATGGATACACGACTAATCGGAACAACTTTTAAAAGCATGCAGGGAGGTTCTCATGCTGAATCAAGTTGTTCATAAAGCACTGAAAATTGAAAAGTTTCGCGAGAATCATTGAGGCCTGTTAAATTAATCCAGCTATGAACCCCCATTACCAACGTGATGTAATTTTGCCCACCATGCATGTGTTTGCGTTCTAAAACTAGGTCGCTAAAATGGATGGCAATATCACACGACTGCACGGCCATATTATCACGTAATCTGTCACAGTTAACACATATTAACTTCTTAAAGCCTTATTGCATTGTTCCTTTAACGATGCCACTGCCATCAGTCATGCACAGGCAGTGAACTCCATGACCTGAACTGAACAGAATGTATGCACGTGTAGGCGCGGTTTCTTTTATGTTGATCATCAAAGACATGAAGTGTCGCTACCGACTGAACACTGTCTAGTTTGATGTGATGCAATTGACCAGTGATAACTTCTCACTGTGGCACGGGTAATACTAGAGTAATGATGCAACAAAATGGCAACAATGATATACATATACATGTACGAACATAATTCGCGACAAGTCAAGCCGGCAAAGTCAACTCAGTAACTGAATAGATTCTAATACCCATATCCCCCCCCCCCGACATGAGGCGCCTATTCAGAGAGACAATAGAACACACATGACATCTTGTTAGATAGACTTACGAACCAGACTTGCCTATTTATTTCCTGGTTACCGGCGACAATTTTGTTTAAATAAAAATGTTTTTATTACCTGCATTCCCCAAACAGTGAGTCCTGCGTGAGATGATATGGAGGTTGCAGGAGAACCGGGTTTAAGACATCAAATTGGGAGACTCACAGGCAAAACGGGAGATTATATTAATATATAGTTCACATGCTTTCCGTTTGAACGTTCTGAAACGAAGAGTTGGATACTCAAAACTGCGATGCCACATGGTCCATTTTATATGTCATATGGGCATAGAAATGGGAACTCTTAATTAGAAGGGGTCTGACTAGTAGTAGAGTAGTCGATTACCTATGCCCTGGCGACTAGTCGATTGACGAATCCTTAATTTGCTTAAAATCACTAATCGTTTCAACACTAGGCTTGCCACGATTATTCGATAATCAACTAATCTTCGGCAGATGTGGTAGTCGATGGTTATTTACTTTCATCGACTAATTACCCAGGGGGGGGGGGGGGGGGGGGGGGGGGGGGGGGGGGGTATGGTTGTGTATTTAAGCAGTACTATGCACATACTTAGTATACCATGACTGGAAGTAAAAAAATACCATGCCTGGAAGTAAAAGTTACTAGTAATTATGTGGCACAATTTACCACCCGACAGCATTAGGGGTGTGAGATAACACCGGTGCACTGGTGTATCGTGAATCTGAGTTCTACGATACACGCACCGGTTCCATAGCCAAAAAATCGCGCATCGCGATACACAATTTAGTTTATCTATTATCCATTATTCGTTCTTTAAAATTGCTATATTCACGCCGAGAATAAGAATTAAATACAATGGCACGCAAAGAAGCATGATCAAGTCGATCTACTTCAAAGCGCCGATTAAATAGGTCAGCCACCTGTTCGTCGGTCATGCGCGTGGGCGTTATTGTTTTTGTGTCAAGATTGATATACCATTGTCACCGTTGGCACACAGAAGAGTTCGTTCATAGAAATGATGTCGCCAAAAGGCTCAAAATATACGTCGTGCTAATCATTTGTCGTTCATCGGACTTGAACTGCATATTAGAGAATTAAATCATTCCTGTTAACAGTCACCGATACCCAATTGACATAAACGTGTCTCATCGCAAGACTCGTAGTAAACCGCGTCAATACAGACAGCGTTCCGATCTTCCTAAGTGGTATTTTTGGATTACTCCCCCTGGACTGTATTTAAATGAATTAAACAACAAACGTGGTATGTTTTTGTACTTGAAAGTCGTGTAATCCCATACGACTTTGGCCTTAAATAAAACATTCCAATGAACTGAAGTAGCTGGTATTGAAGGATTAATCAAATTAATGAACTATTAAATAATGACTATGATTGACTATATGTTTTTTTTCAACCAAATCATGAATTCCAGATGAAGGGCTGCATCCAGAAATACTAGGGTATCGTATCTAGATACGTATTGCATCACGACCCGCATATCGCGATACATATCGTATCGCGTAACTGGGCGTACCTGCCACACCTAGACAGCATGTTATGTCGCCACTTCTGATGCGGCGTCCTTTGATATCGCAGCCGACGTTTGGCGGTCATCTTCAAAGAGTTTGGTGTGCCTTTGATGTCGTGTCACGGCCTTGCCATTGTTTATGTATTATGTATTATGTTTAACTGTAAATGTATGTTCCTATAGATCTGTAATTAACGATCATTATATCCAAAATGGACGACGTGCATGGAACTGCATAGATCTATATTTCTTTTTTCAAATTTCATACTGTAAAACGCTCACCATTATTGATAATTATTGAAAAAGTCACAAAGTTCGCCGAATGCTCAAAGTTACTAGACAGTTAATCAGTAACAAGTTTGTGTCATCACTTATCAGTGCTACATACATTACATTCTCCAAATTGGTAACGTATATACCCCTACCCTCTACCGCGCTGCACGATGCGCTCCACGCACTTTGAATAACAAACCTAAAAGTACAGTAACAGGCAGAGCGCACACACCGAGACCCCGAAATAAAATTAAGTGCTAAAATATGTCAAGTGACGCAATCGGTACACAATGGGATTTTCTGCAAAACTAACTATAGTCTGTTTTCAATAAGTATGCGACAATTCCGCGATGCATGTTCACGGGGAACATTGATTGACTGAACAGATATTTTTTTAATTTCTCATCCGCGGGAATAGCGATGAGGCGGGCGTTTACCTGCCACGTAAATTTGAGTTTAACTTTAGGTGGCCGATGGCAGGCGTTTACCTGCAACGTAAATTTGAGTTTAGGTGGCCGATGACGCGCGGGGGCATCAGAATGACAAGCCTGCTGTCAGTGCTGACTGACAGTTTATAACTGGATATAATGTAGTCATTGTAATTTCGAATTTATCATGTCTTTACCTGGGTGCAATATAGGCCGCATATATAAACGATTAATCGACTAACTCAGTAACTGTCAACTAGTAACTATGAGTATGAGTCTATCACTCTATCAGTCTATGTCTATCACTCTATGACGGTCGATTACCGGATAAGTCGATTATGAAAACTCATAGTCGTGGCAACCCTATTCAACACTACTGATCATTAAGGTTAATGTTGATTAAACTGGAAGGAAATAAAATATGAATCATGACATCAGAATTAACTTGCATAATTATAATTTGTATACAGCGAATACATATCGGTTAGTTTAAAAATACACACTGACCTAATGCCACCTCACAGGCTTTTTTCAACTGGGAATGGTGGGACTTTTTGATCTCCTTATCATTGAGGATCTTTTCTAAAGCTCGTGTCAAAAACATCTCCTTCATAGAAGAATCGTTGAGCATCGCTTCCGCCTATAGCTTTCTTCAAACATATGGATTAATTTGTGTACATAAACAGCCGGTCACACCTCCAACACGACGGAGTGAAACCTGTCATCCGCCATGATTTTGTTTGGTCACGTGACTAACGTGTGGCTCAATAGACCAGTGTCCTCTTCAAAAGTAAGGTTTAGTATGTTGATTTTTGTTTAGACGCTTCCTGTTTCTATTTGGTGGATGGAAAAGTGACGCCGGACACGATCGAACCACCTATTCTCATCGCCCGGGTTTAGCAGATCATCTGTTTCTTAGTAGCGATATGTGCGCAATTGTTGTTGTTTTTTTATAATAAGGTTCAGTCATAACTTCTTATACGAAGTTAATCTAGGTTACTTTTTTATATGGACCAAATTCGGAACATCCCGAGTCGTGTTCATTAAAATGTTAATTCTGTTGTTTTGTGTGTGTGTTTTGTACTTTGTTGGGTGAATACGTCATTTATGGAATACAGGAGAAGCGTGCCCCATGTGAAGTCCGCCCCATACGAAGACGACCCCATGCGAAGTCGGCCCCATATATAACAGAACCATTGTTTATTGATAGCGCCCGCTCTCCCGCGGCAAAGCCGCGGAAGCGAAGCGACCAGGGTATGTATGTACGTATGCGAATATGAGATATATATACTGATATATAGGCCTACTAATCGACTTTTTCGGCCCAATCTAAAAATAAATTGAAATCACCTAAAATAGGATAATTTATTCATAACTGAAGGGTCAGCCAGGGTCAGCGGAGTCCAAAATTCTATTGTTGGCAAACGGTCGCCATTTTGTATTGATTAATGCCACCTCGAAATGTGTAGGGGAGACCCGGGCAAAGCGGATCGCCCGGGCAAAGCCGATCACCTTTATTATTTCAATACTATCAAATTATTCCGATTCTATATATCCGTATTTTAGAATAAGATAGTTTTATGTTTGGTTAGTTTTTATACATTTCCACAGAGAACTAGGTATACTAAAATTTTGTAGCCCATTAGAACATTTTCGTCGAGATTTTACGATTTTACCAAATTTGTAATTATTGTGCGTTTGCGCATATCTATTGCGCAGGTCGATTGTCACATACCCATCTACCCGAATAAATGTTGTCGGTGTCTTAGGCAATATATATGTGGAATAAGACAATATGTCAATTTGCTATATTTGATAGGACACGCATGTAATACGCCGGACTGTAAAAAGATGTGATCTGGGCAAAGCGGATCGGGCAAAGCGGATCATTCATAACATGACTAACTTCCGGTACACATGCGTAGATTAAGTGAATTTGGACAATTTTAGTCCGATGTATCGACAAAACTCGTGCCTTGTCGGAGCATGACCATAATTGGAAAACTTTAGCGTTTGAAAACACGCGGTATTAATTATTTGGGATAAATATGTATTATTGTAATAAATAAAACTAAAAAGCATATGAATAGTTGAAAATGATTGCATTTTCCCAAGGAATCGTTTGCTGATCCGCTTTGCCCGATGTGGTGATCCGATTTGCCCAACGGCCGGGCAAAGCGGATCAAAATTAAAAATCACCATAGCAACCAAACCAATAGATGTATCTTAATGCATCATCCGCCAAATGTTATGCCATCATGATTAGAAACTGACAGTGCTAATAATTCTGATTGCCGGTTGCATTTTGTACACGAAACCCTTACGTGATCCGCTTTGCCCGGGTCTCCCCTAATTGGACAGAATGCTCCAGGGCAAAAAATAAAAACAAATTTGATCTAGCAACTGTTAGCTATACTTCATCATATGTAGGAACATCATGCTCCTAAAGCCAAATATATTTTCAAAAAGTGAATGTAATTGAACAAAAGCTCTGGTTAACAAAAAAGTTAAATTGCATGAAAAAGTTTTGTTTACATATTTCATAAAATTATTAAAAATATTTACCCCGAAAGAGGTATCTAGCGACCTTGCTGGTCGTTTACATATTATCTTCAATTTTCTAACGGTATTTCCGCCTAAAACATTGATGAAATATTCTCAAAGTTCAAGGCCGACAAACGGAAACTTTAAGTTCCGAATGAAAGATCGCAGTAATTTAAGATTGCTTCTTGGGAAACCAGTAAAGGCGTCATGACATCAAGACGTATACACCATGACGTCACTACCTACACCGGCGCGCAAAATTCCAGACAGGACTGCGTCGATGGCCAGACAGCTGGGACTCGTATTACATGGCAGGCTAAATATCCACATTTACGTTATATGTGATTATTTACATACATTGTATATATCATGTTCTTGTGTCCCGTTATAATTAGGGTGGATACACACATGCATGTAATTTCTGTATGTAAAATAGATGTATTTTACATGGCCACACCACAGGGGCCTGTAACGCGCTCCGCTGTCCGCCCCCCTTTTTGCACTGCCCATATACGCCGCCCTCTATACGCGCCTTCTTCGCGTTAATGGAACATTATATAGACAAGGGGCTCTGTAGAAATCAACGTTTCACCATCGCTCGGGAGTCGCACATGTTTAGCCCATTCACCCCAGTAATGATAACGATATATACACGGATGGATCGGCAAAGAATTCATCTTTCAATAAATACCACAAACTCCCATCAGAAACATTCATACACGTTGCATTTGATTAAATTTTAACCACCGAACATTGTCTCCGGAGAGTGTATTTTTCCGATTTGATCCGACTCAGCAGCAATGGACGCCACTCGTCTCTAAATTCACCACCCATACAGTTTACTATCATTAATAATCGGTCAAACGATCAACTAAATATCTGGAACTTAGTTATTTCTTGTCGGCTAATAATTTATTTACTCATACAAATCAACACATTGTCAGTAATCAATTTCTATAGAGGAGAAATCTGTCGATAATTCCAACTTTTTTATATATTTTTTACAAGTCGCACGGCCCCTCATTTAAATATTCATTGTGAAATGACCTCGATTAGAATACTGGACGCTGATTGGCTGTTCTACTATTTTCATTTTAGTAACCGCGAAGTTTAAAATCGATATCGTATATTGATATGAGAATTCTTACTTTGTTCAACTCCATCTGCACCCTAGGTGAGTCAGCGGTAAAGAAGCAGCTTGCTGAACGACAACTGGCTATGAAGGACAATTGCAGCTGCAGCTGGTTTATATATGTGAGGAAGACCTTATCAAAATATGGGCTACGAGGTGCACATGAGATTCTAACATCGCCATGGCCGAAACATGATTGGAAGGACGTAGTTTCTAAAGCAGTGGTTGAGTACTGGTCCAGTTGGTTAAACGAATTAGCCCCTTCATATCCTTCTCTGCAGTTTCTATGCACAGATCTGTTCCATGCTGGTCAAATCCACCCTGTAATGTTTGTGACCGGAGATCCACCAAGAGCAGTAAGACGGTTGTCAATCAAACTGAGGCTATTATTTAATACCTACTCTCTTGAGGCTAATAGGCAACGATGGAACAACAACAACTCCAGTGGTATATGTAAATTGTGTGGCAAGGAACCAGAAAGTTTGGAACACTTTATCCTAAAGTGTGACAAATTGGAGCAGTGTCGAAATGCAGCACTTTCAAACATCATGTCTGCATATCATACTTTATTTGGTGTACTATTTACAACCTTGACTGATGATGAACAGATGCAAGCAATTCTTGATATATGGAAGCAAGTGCAGTGCTCAGATGCGGACGTAAGAAAGGAGGACATTGTCAAGCTGCAATCACCAACGGACAGATTATGTTATACCCTCCACACACAAAGGATACAACTTCTAAATTCATAACGTTTTGTTCAATCTTCAAACTCTTAACTGAATGACTTTCATACTTTTATATTTGTGGATGCGATACTTGGGTCCATCATAGAAGATTTTATGGTTGTGTTTATTTAACATTTAATAATTAACTGTGTACACACTTTTGTATAGTGTGGTTGCTCTACGAGAGCGGATAGATCAATAGAAGAAGAAGAAGAAGAAGAAGATGCAATATTGACATGTCGAACTCGTGGTCAGCATGATAAATTTGTTAAAATAATGTCGTTCAAAGCTATTAACTGGTAATTTCGTAACCATTGCAACAAAAACTAATTGCATAGGGTGAATTTTATGTTGTAAATCGAATATGTATGTTTTACAACTCAACCTAGAAGAACATTCCAGTGAAATATAAGAACTAAATTGTCAAATATAAAGACATTTTTTTTTTATAGAAGTTTTAATAAACCACTCAATAGCCACAGTAGCTATCTGGCAATGCCAGGTTTAAACATTGAAACAAAAACGAAATATATATACAGTATAACAAGCATTATTGGAGGGCATTTTCACTGCATTACTTATCTGAGCTGAAAATTGATGAAATAATTGAATCAATTTCAAGAGGTCATTTCAGTTGTGCACAAATATAATTTTACTCTGAGGCCAAATTAAAAATTATTATGCCACGATTTCATGCTCTGTTGCCCCCCCCCACTTTGCATGACCCATAACTTATCGTTGTTTGTGTGACAAAGTTACCCAGATTCCTAAAATTGTGGTGAAGTTATACCCAAGAACTTTCAACGCACTCCATAGTTCCCGCACTGCCCCTATATACACCATCCCAATATACGCGCCTGCCTTAATTTTCGTTAATAGTTGTATATATACTGAATACGGTACCTGTGCTCCAGTAATACTATGACATATGAGTATGATCAATTCAAACTTGGCAAAACCACAGGGTCCTGTATTAATATGCTCGGCTGCCTACCCCCTTTGCACTGCCCCTATATACGCCACTTCTATATACGCGCCTGCTTCATATTAATGGTACTAACGTGAAGCAGGCGCATATATAGAAGCGGCATAGGAGCAGTGCAAATGGGGGTGTGCAGGGGCCGGAGCGAATTACAGGCCCCTGTGGGCAAAATTGAGCAGTAAATTTCCCTCAGTCACTTTTAAATCCCTTCCATATTGTAGATTTTATTAACAAACCTGGGTCCTGGGTAACTTTATCACAATTTCACAACAAAAAATGGTGAGAATGGTGACAAATTCAGCCATAGTAGGGCTACTACATGTATAATATGTTGTAAAGAAGGCATGTGTATAGGGATGGCACATACATGTAAGGGCAGTTTGGGGGGGGGGGGGGTCTGCAGAGCACATTACCCATGTGGTATCAATATATTGATCTTCTTTTTGTTTGTCCTCTCTCTTGAATGAAGAACAGTATTTCCCACAGCAAGGACTGAACACTGAAACAAATTTTTCCAACAACTTTTTGGCAAGAGTATCTCTCTATAATTTGTCCTAAAGCCTACAATTTAACTCATAAATAAAAATTTGTTTCAGTGTTCAGTCCTTGCAAAGTGTGGGGGGGGGCAACAGAGCATGGAATCGTGGCATAATAATTTATAATTTGGCCTCAGAGTAAAATTATATTTGTGCACAACTGAAATGACCTCTTGAAATTGATTCAATTATTTCATCAATTTTCAGCTCAGATAAGTAATGCAGTGAAAAAGTCCTCCAATAATGCTTTATATACTGTATATATATTTCGTTTTTGTTTCAATGTTTAAACCTGGCATTGCCATATAGCTACTGTGGCTATTGAATGGTTTATTAAAACTTCTATAAAAAAAAAATGTCATTCAATGTTCTTCTAAGTTGAGTTGTAAAACATACATATTCGATTTACAACATAAAATTCACCCTATGCAATTAGTTTTTGTTGCAATGGTTACGAAATTACCAGTTAATAGCTTTGAACGACATTATTTTTACAAATTTATCATGCTGACCACGAGTTCGATATGTCAATATTGCATCGATTTTAAACTTCGCGGTTACTAAAATGAAAATAGTAGAACAGCCAATCAGCGTCCAGTATTCTAATCGAGGTAATTTCACAATGAATATTTAAATGAGGGGCCGTGCGACTTGTAAAAAAAAATTAAAAAAGTTGGAATTATCGACAGATTTCTCCTCTATAGAAATTGATTACTGACAATGTGTTGATTTGTATGAGTAAATAAATTATTAGCCGACAAGAAATAACTAAGTTCCAGATATTTAGTTGATCGTTTGACCGATTATTAATGATAGTAAACTGTATGGGTGGTGAATTTAGAGACGAGTGGCGTCCATTGCTGCTGAGCCGGATCAAATCGGAAAAATACACTCTCCGGAGACAATATTCGGTGGTTAAAATTTAATCAAATGCAACGTGTATGAATGTTTCTGATGGGAGTTTGTGGTATTTATTGAAAGATGAATTCTTTGCCGATCCATCCGTGTATATATCGTTATCATTACTGGGGTGAATGGGCTAAATGTGTGCGACTCCCGAGCGATGGTGAAACGATGAATTTCTACAGAGCCCCTTGTCTATATAATGTTCCATTAACGCGAAGAAGGCGCGTATAGAGGGCGGCGTATATGGGCAGTGCAAAAAGGGGGGCGGACAGCGGAGCGCGTTACAGGCCCCTGTGGCCACACCAATAATTGACAACATTAATCACCTGCATGCGCGCGAGCGGTTCATTGTTAACAGGCCAGACAAGTGAGCAGTGCAAAGCGAAGTAAAATTGTCTTCTATCAGTACAATTAAGGCCAGTCCAAAACATGTCTTCTCTCACGGATGCGGAAATTAGTCAAGTCTGTGTGATATCTGGCATATTATTAATGCACGACCACCAGAAGCCATACGTCTGGCATATATATACAGGCTTGATGTAGAACATTTTCAACCATGATGCTTGTTTGGGTGGGGTCTCGAAAGCTTCAAATCGCTAAGGGACTTAGTTGAATGTATCAGTCGGAATAAGGTACAATATGATATGTTTTACTTAAATAGCTCAGAGTTAGCCACCCCCGCCTGGTAGCTTTCGGGGTCATATATAGCCCCTGCATGCGTCGGGGAAATCCTGATCCACCACTGCTATAACTAAGAGAGGACTGGTAATTATTTAAATAGAAAGTCTACCATATGGGTTATCCCACGAACAATTATTTTAAGTGGCCTGGCGACTCGGACCAAGATAACGGCTTATCTACATTCCGACTTAATTGGAACTAGAACTCAGTGCATTCAACACGTAGGCAATGATTGGGTTGTCAGTGGACACATATTACATCGTCTGTATGATCCATGTAAAACGCCAAATACACGATAATTACAGAGATTACATGCATGTGTGTATCAACCCTTAGGGTTTATCATCAAATCCTTATATAAAGATAACAATTCATCCGATAATCCCATGAACAGTAACAAGCGGGCGCAAATTACGTTTACGTACATGATCATATTAATCATATATCAAGTATCAAACTCAATTTGCTGTCCTACTTCTGTTCATTAATTATATATAGCCATAATTGACTCACTGCATGCGTTTGACGTTCAACGCCAATGGCGCGTCACTGTTATACAGAAGTTAATTGCCATATACGATACATCATAATCTAATGAACTTCGTACACGTTGGTCTCCGTGTCATCCAGTTACAACAACAACAACACCAAAGGCCGATTTAGTTATCCATAGTTTATTACTAATAAACGCTCATAACAATACCAATCACGATATCATTTTCCGACTCGGAAATGGTCCTATAAAAACGGGTTTTACTTGGACGTTTGGAGATGGGCGAGTGTGGTTTGCAACTTCCATATATGGCGATTCCAAGTTCAAATTGAAATTCCTCAACGCGTTTTATCACAAAAAGATAGTATTCCCACGTGTAACCAACATGGTGTCAATATATTTGCATGAATGAAACATGATTACCGATTCGAAATTAAGTATATATATATTTAAAGGTATGTGGCACGGGCTCAGTGGATAAAATCACTTCTTTCTTTCACTGTCCTTCAAGTTGGTGAGCACTAAATGTGAGTCACCCCTACGTGCTTGCCTTGTTGGCTGATTGAAATGCTATACGTCGAGCAGTCATTACCGCATACCGATGCTGGTACATAAATTAAGAAATTCCCATTAAATAAATAAACAAAGGTTAAACAAACATATTTCTTTAAAAAAGGTGGTAAGTGTTTTCTCCTGTTTTCAGCCTAATGGACAGTATACGCCATCTGCACAGTACAGATGTTACCCTCCATTGTAGATCCATAACTCCGTACACACAGGTATTAGGCACAAAAAATGTTTTTTTTTATTTAATCAAAATGTCGGAAAGGTATCTATCTCATTTTTGATAGAGGTCAGCATTTTTCTCTACAAAAGCAACATTTTATTTTTTATTGATCTGTAATTGCAGCACTATGTGACCAAATAATCATAGTTTTCAAAAAAGTTTGGTTCGCCGTCGTATTTGAGATTAGTGAACATAGAAATACATTTAAAGTTGATAAATCAAATTTATTTGGTTGGTACCCAAAACGTCCGTCCAATGAAAAATAAAAAAATCAAACAATCCAACAACTAAATCACCTAAATCTATACTCTAATCATCAAACTAAATAGCCCTATTGTCAAACAGACGTTGTTTCACGAAGGACAGCTAATTTGGGTGTGGTACTCAACATACATCGAGTTTAGTAACGATTTTTGTCTTTTTCCCCGCCAGTTTAACATGATTCTATTCTCGGGAGGCCATTTTGAAAGTGCGAAACAAACTCGAGAAACGCTGCCGTAAATTACTCCAAAATAAAATAATTTTACATCGATAAAAAATAATGTTTTATCAAATTCCTTACCTAGTGGGTATTATATATCCACCGCATGATTTTTGTCATTAAGAATGCCGGATATCAATTAAAAGAGAGATATTAAAATTAATTTAATAAAGTTCAAGTTAGTTTCGCTTTCAGTTTTGCAAAATGGCTTCCCGGGAATAGAAATCTGTAAAACTGACGAAAAGAAAGAACATAAATCGTTATTAAACACGATGTATGTTGACTATACCACCCCAAAATTAGCTGTACTTCATGAAACAACGTCTGTTTGACAATAGGGCTATTTAGTTTGATGATAATAGTATAGATTTCGGTGATTTAGGGGTTAGATTATTTGATTATTTGATTTTTCATTGGACGGACGTTTTGGGTACCAAAAAATAAATTTCATTGACAACTTCGAATGATTTTCTATGCTCACTTGTTTAAAGTACAATGGAAAGCTAAACTTTAACAAAAAATATGATTACTTGGGCACATAATGCTAGAATTCCAGATCAATTTGATAAAAAAAATTGCTTTTGTGAGGATGATTTTTTGACCTCCTATTTTAACTATCAGCCTTGATACTTACCTTTCCGAGATTTTGATTAAATAAAAAAAGACAAATTGTGCCTAATACCTGTGTCCGTACACAATGCTTTGAGGCCACTGGCAATCCGAGCCAAAAACAATATACAACACAAACACCTTGTAAAAAGTTATACGTTACACTATGCGGATAATTAGTTATCAGACATCTCTCTTAAACCGATTCGACGTCTGAAAGGTTTAAAATAAAAACTGCTTTAAAGAGAAACTAGTATGTGCGCCCAAAATGTAATTAATGTGGCATTCACCCTGAAAACGTAACCATCGTGTGAAATGTGGGAGATAGAAATACAGATGAACATTAGGTACTGAATTAACCAAGTTTAGCTCTGACTAGCTTATCTTTAAGATTCTGATTCTTAGTTTAAAGGCTTCTGCAATGTTTGTAGCAATTTTTGGTGAAAGAGCTTGGCGGTCAATTGTGTCCAAAAAAATATATAATTTGTTGGCGGTATTTACTTTATAAAATAAATAAATGTTGTCGGTGTCTTATAGGCAATATATATGTGGAATAAGACAATCTGTCACGTGCTAAATGTGATAGGACACGCGCGTAATACGCCGGATTATAAAAAAAGATGTGCTGTTAGTCGGATTCCTTATGTCATTTTGCATTTTTGGTTTGTTAAAAGCGATCTGAAAACGGATTATGTATGCCTAGTAGGTGTGTTTTCAGGATTCACTTGTTTCCATTCTTGAATTTTGGCGGGACGGCCTAAATCGGGGTCAACATAATTTAGAGAGCGTTTCGTATTTACACAAAACGATAGATGGTGCCATTTGGCGTATGGTGATCGGTACGATTTGAATCTTCTCCAAACTACTAGATATGACAGTTAAATGTATTTTTGAAAATTTTTATGTGATCGGTTCATTCTTGTTGGCTACAGTTGTGATAAAAATTTAACACTGAGCCCTATGGAGATTGTATTACTTTGGATAAATGGCGCCATTTTGCGTATTATGATACGCGCGTACTGATATTCCTAAAAATACTAAGTATGAAACACAGACGTAGTTTTAAAAAGAATGGATGTGATCAGATGATTCTTGCTGGGTACAGTTGCGATCAAAATTTAACACTTAACCCTATGGAGAATTTCGTGTTATGCTCAAACGTTGATTGTAATATCACTTGTTGGCAATCGTGCGCAACTATATATGTAGACTAACACTAGTGTTTGACCCACTGTAACTATCCGTGATTTAATAGATGCAATATATGATATAGTTATGCATCAAGATACAGTAATTGGCAAAAGTAAGTGTCGAATGGTTTTGTAATTTCGATAATATGCAGCCTGTTGAATCAAAAGAAAATATTCACAACAAGACTGTTCACGATGTGATGACATATTATATTATTGTTTTATTTGATACTTGTCTGTCTTGTTGTCCACTGACTAGTTTTTAAAACCACATCGTTGATCATAACGGGATGTAGTGTCACACATACACAGGTATATATAGTAGTTGTTCGTTGTCATTATAACTCAATCGTTGTCATCGGAGTATATCCCACATGCACTGAGATAATCTGTGTTTTCGCAGGATTTGTGCTACTAATAAATGGACATTTCGGACTCAGCTGAGATCTTTACTATAGCGGTATAGGCTTTGCTTTCGCACTTCCCACGCCAGTTACATTTGGCCAACTTCAGTACAGCGACTGAAACGGTCAAACCCAACATTCACCATCAATATTCTGACCACAGTTAATCTCCACGCTTCGTGTATAGCTGTAAAATCAAGTAAATTCGAATTTCAGCTAAAGTAGAGCTTAATGAGTAAAATAGATATCAACGTTAACCATAGTTGCATTTTCCTGTAAATTCCGAGTAGGTGCTTATTAACCGTTACTAAGGAGCTATCGGGACCGGTGGCAAAGTCTCCCGATCTTATAATGATCAGTAGCCTATATACGCAGAGCATGGCTGCATAGTTTTAGACATACATGTGCCCAACTTTGAACAAAACCAGCACCGTGTAATTAGACACTGACTAAATTAAGGCAATACCAATGAATGATTAGTACACCATTGTGGCATTTGATTAGCAACCGTTGCTAACCTTAAATAAGACATATGGTTCACTTTGACGGCCTGGTATATCTCAAATTTCACATTTGGGTATTTACTGCATCGGAAAGCAAACGTTGAATTACGACCCTATCAGTTACAATTGCAATTTCCAGTGAATTCCCGGTATCAATGGCCCATGGGGCACTAACATGTACAGTTTCATATCTGTGTCACCATTTGAACATAACCAATACCATCCGTCTATAGACACTATCTAATTTACGGGAAAATACCACGGCCCAGAGTGTTGATCGGTTCAAAGCCAATTGTATTATTGGGGGAGAACGATCCATTAAACCTAAGTCGATTGTTTGTTCACAACAGATGGAGTCATGATACATTATGAAGGATGATGGAAGGGTCCCCTCAACTATGTTCTTCGACACAGTATTGTCCCCACACTGTGTCACTTGCATCTTACTGTGTTGTACTATATATAAGACCAAGCACATAATGCACATATATATCTTCTTATAAATAAATTATCTCTTAGAAAGTGTCTAGAGATGTCTTGCCTATTTATACTGACAATTTATTTTTATTCTTGTGACAAAGGATTTGAGGGAGTGATTTTTTGTTATGATGACCAAGGTGTTAATTTAGTATGTGAAACATGTATCCGGGGGGGGGGGGGGGGATGTATCGAGTGGACGGAGAAAGTGTTTTCTTTATCATCAGATGAACATATTTTAAACTCCCAATTTTGATAAACCCGACCAGGAATTATAGAACCATCTATATATGCCCAGCAATATTTAGCAATACATATGGACATGATAACATTGTTTAACATTTTTAAACAATACCACCCTATCCACATGTATGGCTAAACATATCATTGGCATAGATGAGTTGTTGTAATTGTTACATTGATGCTGCATGGTCGGGTTTCTCCAAATTTAATTCTAAAACAGAATGACCCATAAGCTACGGTGGCTGGTTTAGGACATGGGAATTTTTTTTTTTTATTTCGTGGCCACGAAATACTAATTCGTGGCCACGAAATTACTAATTCGTGGCAACTAAATGATCATTCGTGGCGAATTATAACTGATTGACCTTTGTATATATCCAGATACATTTCCGGTATGGTTACACTTGATGATGTTTTAGAAACAATGTGTACGATCGCAGAGAAGCTACTATAAACCCCTTATGGCGTGTGTGGGATCCGGGCTCTATGGGGATATGGACGTCCGATATAAACTAGCCCAGATAGAATGGGGAAACACGGGTCAGGTGGCTCCAAGACAAACTGAATATTCCTTTGTTTTTACCACAATGCATCGAATGGGAATGACATTTCACTCAGCACATTGGCCGATTTAAGTCAAATAAGGGGTTTTGTAGGGTGGGCCCAAAACAAACTTATAAATATTCACACCTTTCAACCATACCCGATCCAAAATGGTCGCCACTCAGAAGGGGTCAAATAGGGTACACATTATTTCTCGGTCGACCGATATAGATCAAATAAAGGGTGTTGTACGTTGGCTCGCAAAGCAAGCTAAATTTTCACACCTTCAGCCCATTCGAGCGAAAATGCAAACTGATCAGAGGGGTCCATATATGGTACCATGTAATTTCCCCCCCCCCATTTTAGGTCGAAAATATATAGTGTGTTGTAGGGTGCCCCCTGATGAGACAAACTAAATATTCACCCGCTTTCACCATCCTGATCCAAAATGGCCGCCCCAGATGAGTTCAAATATGGCACCTATGCAATTTATCGGCCCCTTAACCGTTTGATGTGGTATAATTGGTGCTGTAGGGTGGCCCCAAGATATACTGAATGTCGTGGGTGCCCTATATGTGACCCACCCCCCCCCCATGACGGCGGCAACTTTGGATCGGGTTGGTGAAAGGGGTGATTACTTAATTTGTTTTACGGGCCAACCTACAACACCATTTATATCAAATCGCCGCGGCTCATGCCAAGATGGTGGACAACTACAACCAGGTCATCTCTATCCGCTTCCATTACAACAATGGGACTGACGATCGTATATCACAATTAGTTATTTCGTGGCCACGAATTAGTTATTTCGTGGCCACGAATTAGTATTTCGTGGCCACGAAATAAAAAAAATATTCCCATGTCCTAAAAGTTTTGACTGACACTTACATAAATATGACTCGCAGAATTGTTAGCACACAACTCCGTATTATATGCGGTACTTCGTCCTGGCAATAAACATTAATTTTGTCAATTGATGAAAAAACAACATCAATCAATTTTACAACGACATCCTGAAACTTTAGTCATGATAAACATTACATTTGTAGAATAGTGGACATTATCACTGAAGCACGTGATTGTGATGTGTATGATTGATGTGAACCACATTTTTATCAACTATTGTATCTGGTGCCCTGACTACGTTGCAAGTTAATTTGGTAAAATCACATGTAGTTACGATATATTACATGTAAGAGCCATGCATACATGTATATGATAGCCATTAAGTTCCACCACTGTGAACATTTGAGTAAATTGTCAAACTCTATATAGGGTCCAACGTTACTGTAGTACACTACCCGCGGAGACTTATCTGACGACACCATTCTCAAAAATACATTTCAGAGTTATACTTGACATATGTGCATAATTTCAACTCGCTCAATTCATGAAAAAGCTAATCGTGTTAGTTAATATCTGTTTAATCAGGAAACGCTCTTTAAATTTTTAAAACAGTCCAAACAATTTGTTTCCACTAAAATGTCAGACTGGAAACAAGTAGACTCTGAAAGTAGACCGCCATATTTGATATGTTTGTTAATTTCAACTCGCACATCCACCAGAAGGTTAGTTATGAGGATTAATATTTGTATAATAAGAAAACGCTCTTTAAATTCTTAAAACAGTCCAAACAAACTTTTTTCCAATAAAATTTCGACTGGACACAGGTAAACTCTGAAAGTAGACACGCTATTGCTATAAATAAACTGTTCGCATGTCGGTTTAGACAATCCGAAATTGCGCGACCGTTGTTTTCGACCAAAGGAATCTGAGGATGGGGGTAGGGTTAGCTTTTCTGCGATATTTTTACCAAAAATCTATGTATCGAAGTTTTGTTTGTGGAATATGATCAAGATATCCTTGTAGATTGTTCATATTCGTCTATATGTGATGTAGCTGATTTTAAGAATATTTGGGAAAGAAAATTGAAAATGCAGTCATAAATACAATTCATCTGATGATTTTATGATAAAATACCACATTAAGACATGTAATTAAGTAATTTGTGGCAAGATCTCTCCATGTTTTTCGATTTCTAAGAACAAAGAAAGCCACTTACCGAACATGCTATGCGTAATAGCATGTTTTTATTACCAGGTGGACGGGGAAAAAATAGAGGGGTACACAAACAAAAGCCGCACATAAACCTGTTTCAACTAAAGTATCAAGCTGGAAACAGGTAGATTCTGAATATAGACACAATGGTGGTATAGAAACTCATATCGCTTTTAACATTCCGAAAACGCGCGACCACTTTTTTCGACATAAGGAATCCGACTATGTGGGCAAAGCGGATCTGGCAAAGCCGATCATTCATAGCATGACTAACTTCCGGTACACAAGCGTAGATTAAGGGAATTTGATTAATTTTAGTACGATGGGTCGACAAAACTCCTGTACTGTCGGAGCATGTCCATAATTGATAAACTTAATTGAACGTTTGAAAACATTTGATTATACTTATTTGCAATTCATATGTATAGTTGTCACAAACAAGACTAAAAAGCATATGGATCAGGGGGGGGGGGGTAGTAAAAAATTTGCAGGAAGTTTTTAGTCCCTTTTTTTTTGACACCCACCCCCCAAATTTAACTAAAATTGGTCTAAAATCGCATAAAACTCTACTGATATCACTCATGTGACTGGGATTGATCTCAGTGAGTTCAAATAACAGTTTAACCTGTTTCAGAAGCTGTTTTAATTGAAAAAAAATGTTTTATAAATTGTTGATCATCTGTAAACCTAGGTCATTGTGCAGAATACACACAATTTCATAATTTCTAACTATTTCCTGATTAGTCTGTCAACCAGCCCATTATCTAACATATTCCATACCACTTATATTAGTCTACTGGAGAAACTTACTTCTATTATACTAAACTAGCTGAAACAGGCTCAATTTTGGGAGCCTATATTCAGCATCGGAGGTACCTGTGGCCCCCCTTTGTGGGACTTCGCAAATATTTTGATCTGAGACAGAGCCTTCATTTAGCGGCGGCCCCTTTGTGCGCTTCAAGCACATTTGGTCATTGAAGCATTATATATATATATATTTTAAAAGATTGAATTCCTCGCTCAATTTAACAAAACCAAATTTTTTTTTAATTAAAATTTTGAAAAACTAACACCATTGGAACATCCGCCAGGGTGCCCCAAAGAAAGTCACCACACCGAATTTGGTTGAACTCGGTCCAGGGGTCTGAGAGAAAAACCAGGACAGATCTTACTCGTTTTTATATATATATATATATATATATATATATATATATATATATATATGTGTGTGTGTGACAAGCAGTCACAGCACTATACCAGACTTGGCTACAGTCGGTCTTGTGAGAGATCATCTGATGACATGCAAATAATTCACTCATTGGCTTGATGCACTGATGACACGATATTTTCTACCCATTGGTAGTCACGTTAATGTTTGGGACAGTTGCTCGCTCTTTGTACATGCACACAATGATCTAGGCATTAGTTACAGCAGGACAAGTTTGCTTATATATGCAAACTTAGGTCAATGTACGGGATACACACAATTCCATTATTTCTTAACATTTCCCGATTAGTCTGTCAATCCAGGTCAACCAGCCCATTATCTAGCATTATGCCTTAACACTTTTGTTAGTCTACTGGAGCAACATCTGTTATAATAAATGACAAACAGTCACAATGCCAGACTTGGAAATTTTAGGTGTTGTGAGAGTAACACAGTGTGATGAAAGTTATATTCCAGCCATTGATAGTCACATTAATGTTCGAAACAGTTGCTCTCTCTCTCTCTCTCTCTCTCTCTCTCTCTCTCTCTCTCTCTTTCCATGCACACAATGATCTAGACAAGTTTATTACGTGCGCTCGCGCAACAGTATGGCGATCAGACAGATTCGTAGGTTGGTGTCACCCCACTCCGTTTCACTCCATGCCGTCACCAAAAACGACGTAAAACCTCGTGGCGTTCTGACATTTTTACTGTGCCGCGTTTTTGCTATGTTTATTTTATGTGTTGTTTTCGATTATTTGTTTGTCGCCGATATCGCCATTTGTCGGGATTCCCTGTTTCTATATTTAAAACTGGCATGCTCGTAGTGAGCCTCGATTTCGATTTTTTTCTCCCAGGTCAAAATACGTCAGAGTTATGAAAAAAATAGATCGACCTACATTTTCTCCACCAGAACTCTACATCAAAGAGTCTATAGACTCCTTCGGGACCTACATAGACTCCTTCATTTGGGTATTTTTTACTTATAATTGAGAAGTTTTATCATTTTTTGTTCGTGCGAAGACCTCTTTTTATCGTGCGGGGAAAGAGAGACATTCAAAACGCGAGTTCGTAATTCGACGCAATAGGCTGAATAGCCTAACCTTCAGCCGAGTTCCGGGTCAAATACGACGAATGACGTAACACAAAACAAAACGCATTTGTTGACACAAACACCGTTTGAAGAGTTTATTATTACATAAAATGATCGTTATTGATTAATTATTGATTAATTATTGATATTTATTGTTGCATATTGGCTGCTATCAATATTTACACAAATAGTATTAATTATTTCTTATAATTGCTCCTTTGGTCAACTTTGACTATCGGAAAATGAAAATCAAAATATGCCGCTGAAAAAAATGTAATCGATATTAAAGTCTCATCCTTTCGGCAACATGGAATTGGTTTTAATTACTTAAATGATTAATATAGTAATTTGCATTTATCTGTGATGAAATGAGAAATGGTAATTTTTCTAACATTAAATTAAATTAAATAAATTAAGTAAAATACAGTGAAATTATTTTTTAAATTATTGTTTATTACATTGTTGCGCACGTTGGCATCTCTCTGAGTGCATTCTAGTTTATTTCAGTTTTCATTTCTCGAATCTACTTTCCGAACGGTGTCGAGAAGGAATTTTTTTCAACCCACCGCCCCATAATTATGCAACAACATGCCATATAGCTCAATGTCATCTCTACTAAGGCCCATATGAGGTCCCAGTAACATAAATATGGTGTTTTTGCAGTTATAAATTCTTATAATATGTTTTAAACTGTTACAAATGTCAAATACGGGCACAAAAGGTCTTTATTAAAAAAAATGCATGAGGGTGTAAAAAACGTGCCCCCCCCCCTCGGGCCACCCACCACCCCGGCATACCTTCCTGCAATTTTTTTTACTACCCCCCCCCCCCCCTATGGATTATGAATATTATTGAATTTTTAGAAGGATTCGTTTGCTGATCCACTTTGCCCGATGTGGTGATCTGTTTTGCCCGGTCATCGGGCAAAGCGGATCGAAATTAAAATTCACATTAGCAACCTAACCAATAGATGTATCTGAATGCATCGTACATCAGATGTTATGCCATCATGATTAGATACTGACAGTGGTAATATTTCTGATTGCCGCAGGGGGGGGGGGGGGTGACAAAATTTTCCCGGCACGTATGCCGGGGTGGGTGGGTGGTCAAAGCCACCAACAAGCGTTTTTTTCCGCAACTAAAAAAAAAAATTCCTGCTTGTTTTTTTAGTGTTTTGGCAATGAGTTGGGCTTCAAAACCACGTTGAATGAGAGAAATAATGTAATTCTAACTGGTAAACTGACTGCAGGCAGTTATAGTGTTGTATTTTGTTGCAAATTTTGAAATCCAAGATGGCCGCTGGCAGCCATGTTTTTTTTGGCCGAATGACCTCAAAATGACTCATTCCTATTTACATGTCCATGTTAACATCCATGATAAATAGTATGCACAGAAATTCATATACAGCTGTTTACAGTGAATTTCCACCCGCAAATCTCTGTTTTAGTGTTAAAAGGGGGGTGGGTGTAAAAAAAATGGTCGGAAAAAACTGCCGAAAACGGAAAAAAAATTGGCGGTGGGGGTGGGTGGGTACAATAAATGATCGAAAGGGAAAAAATGCCATACGTGCCTGAATTTTTTTTCCGACCCCCCCCCCTGATTGCCGGTTGCATTTTGTACAAGAAAACCTTATGTGATCCGCTTTTCCATGGTCTCCCTACCTGGTGAACGGTGGGGTTTCTGCGTAATATTCCTGCGCCAGCAAAGATGGACGTCTGTGATGTACGTTCTCCGTATTCTATATATATACTATAGCCATCTCCACAGACCTGTGGGGTGGTTCTAGTGAGAGGGTGTGGAGGAAAGCTCTTTATTGACTTAACACAGAAGAAGTATCTGGCGTAGGCCTATTGCCGACGGAAGATTCACGCCATGCACTATCGTGATGTTATCTCGATACCTATGTATTATAGGTCATGAGAATAAAGAATTAAAGAAATGAACTGTTTCCTTTATTGCACTTGTTTGTGATCGCTACTCTAGTAGTAGTACGCGGGACTCTTTCGCTTCACATCTAAAAATAGATTTTTTGGCGGTAAAATTGTTTGTACTAAAATATTCACACAAAAAATTTCAAAACCTAATATTTTTTTTCCAAAATTAAAAAAACAAAATTAAAAAAAATCTAAAACATTTATGAAACTTTGAGTTTTCGGTCTCTTACTGAAAATAATCTCCTATTAAATGTCGAATGTTTTTAAATTATTTGCGTGTAATATCTTTTGTTATTGGCCAACTATTTTTGTTCAAACAAATTTTAAATATTTTTCATGAAACTCTGTTAATTTTATTAATCGATGTTTAGAAATAGCTTTATACCAATTATATGTGTATGGACTGGTCCGAGTCGCTGTAATTTTGGACATTGACACTATAGGTATGAATGCATACATTCCAGTGTTTATCATCAGACGCGATGTTTAGAAATTGCTTTATACCAATTATATGTGTATGGACTGGTCCGAGTCGCTGTAATTTTGGACATTGACACTATAGGTATGAATGCATACATTCCAGTGTTTATCATCAGACGCAGTCTCGTCTATTACATCATATAATTGTCTCCACAATACCTGAAATAATTTGACGCCATTACTCTTACATAAATAATAAAGAGCGTTTATTCTTTACTTCTCTATCCCGATGAAGTTATTGAGTATATGACACACGTGCATTATCGCGAATTATTGGAAGAATTATTGAGATGTTGTACTATTTTGAAAGCAGTCACGCTCAGACGAAGAGCGTGATGCGAAATTACTACCCCGAATGAACTGACATATTCTATGGAACAAATTTTCAATTATGTACACACACATAATCACACGCGTCAATAGGGTAACACTGTATAGGTCGAAAAAGAGTGACACCTTGGATAAATTGACCAAATGACTGCTATTATATCTGTTGACAGCTATGTGTGGTCCGACTCGTTCAATTAAGTTATCGATAGCTTGTCTGAACATCATTACTTGTTTAACGGGTTATGATCACGTAAGGTTGATAAGCTGTGTCATTGTTAGCATTAACGCGATAATTAGTTATCAAAAATATGCATACATAATACGTACATGTGATAAGACACTCAATAATAGAAGTTACCTTTGTGTTGTTGTTATAACAACCTTACGTAATAACCACTTATCGACCTATTCATACTTACGCTCATATATAATCTTATATAATGTTAACTCATCTGTGCTAACTATTTTCGGGAGTTATGGTATACAAATATCTATTCCTTTTATGCATGTACAGACACGCTTTCAATTAAGCTATCGATAGCGTGTCTGAACATCATTAGTTGTTTAACGGGATTTGGAAGAATTATTGGAAGAGCGTACGTTTATAGAGTTATTGTTCTTAGAATGTGATCAGTAAGTGTGCCAATCGGGTATCCACCGATGCCTGCAATGTTTTATTTGCAATAATTGGACATTATAATCTCACGTAAATAACAAGGAGCGTTTATTCATTACCTCTCTATCACGATGAAGTTATTAAGCATCGTGTAGCACTATTTCACCAAAGGTCACATGTTAGACGTACACACGTATACATATGTAATATCAGACTAAACAAAGCTGTTGATATGTTTCTTTCATCTTTTATATGATAGCGCTATATGTTATATACTCGATAGACCTAGTTACAGTCACAATCGCACATAAGCGAAACAAACGCTCTTTATTTAAATAACAGGGAGGCTACTCTAACACTCTTAGTTTTTCCAACAAAATAGTTATCAAATTCGATCACCAATAGAACTGTCTGTGAAACAACGATGACTTATAACAATCTTTAACTTATTTATCGATCTATGCTAGAACATGGCCGCAACAAAATCATGACCATAACAAAAAACATTACCTTACCATTACGCATGAATATAAATTTACCATGCGTAAATATTGTCAGATTATCGTCTGATGAGCAAATCCTATGTTTACATTATACTTAATCTCAGGTATGACTAGAATTGTATCATGTGTGCACATGACATCATTAGAAGGGGCAATACACTCAAGGAGTTAAAGTGACACGAAACAAGGGACGTGATGCAATATTGGTGTTTGAATATTAAAGGAACACAAGACACTCTAAAGGGACACAAGACACTCATTATGAATGAATGTTAACAATACAAGCGCAGTGGTTGAAAGTTAAAATGACACAGAACAATATTTAAAGTTCAAATTTTCGGGCCCTTAATGCGCCTTTTATCATTACGTATTGTTTCTCACTCTACAATTCCCAATATTCCACTCACTCTCTCCCCGCTTATAGATATATAACGAAAACGAGAATATCATGTTGATGAAGTTTATTGAAATTTAATCGTCCGAATTGTCATCACTTTCGTCAGAAGTGTCATTTGTTTCGTCCATGAATTTTTCTAGCATCGGTTTGTACTTTAATATTGACATTTTCACTGCATCACATTCTCCATAACCATTATTCAAATATTTGTCGACTTTATCCATGACTCTGTTGTGCAGAGTCCCATTGCGCAGCTGCAGATACGCAAATATTGTCATAGCATAACCAGTCATAAATTGCTTCATATCTTTACTTTTAAGGTCCTTGTCAGCTTGTACTCTTGCTTCTGTTTCGTTCGAGCCATTTTCCTTATACGTGTCCACTATATCACTCCATTCCTCACGTGTTTTATCTCTACTCTCATCGCACAAACTTTTGAAGTATTCATCTTCATTCAATTTAATTTTCTTAATCTGACTATCATCCGTGTCCTCAGTTAATTTTCGTTTTAACTTATTTTCTTGACACCAGTTTTTTACGTGTCTCTGAACATCATAATGATCTTCGAACAAAAGCCTGCAGTCATTACAAGGGTACGACATGTCTTCTCGAATGTCTATCTTTTGACGGTTCTTCTTATTAATTTCATCGAGCTCACCGGGTGGCCTTATGTCGTTAGTATAGTCATTATGTTGACCCTGGGGCACAATATAATTATATGCTATGCCCTTCTGTTGACCAGGGAGTTCTCTGTCATCGTATTTCATCGCATTCTGTTGACCCTGGGTCTCAGTGTCTTTTGTATGTTTTTTCATCCCATTCTGTTCATCTGTGTGTTCTCTGTCTTTTTGGAGATTATATTTCATGCCATTCCATTCACCCATATGTTGGTTCGTGTCCTCTTTTAGTACATTCTGTCGCAGACGTAATGTGTCCGGTGTTGCGGCTTTTAAATCCACCAGTAGGTAACCGTACGGTTCACTCGTCGCTTCCGAAAACTCTCGAACCATACGCTGACGACATTCAGGATACATCTGTCTTGATAATGTTGAAATTAATCCCTTGTCGATTGGGTTATTGAACAATACCAAATATTGACAATTTCGTCGTTGCGTTGGATCTTTGTTGTAGTAGAAATTCTGGTTCAAACTTATCAAAGATAAGTTCAAATGGTGACTTCCTTCGGAATGCAAATCATTAACTCTCTGGTCTTTTGATGAAGTTTGCATCAAGTCATCGAGTATAACTAGATTTTTATACCGGGGGTTGATAAGAGAATCCAAGTTTGCTGGTATTCCTCGTATAAAGTTGACCTGAGGGGTGACGGTATACTTTATTTCGTCATATAGGGGCTGCCAATATTTATAAAACCATATTATTCTGTCAGGTGCGGGTGATATTTTTGAGGCAGACTTTTGTAGCAAGGTTTTCACGAAGTATGTCTTCCCACTAGATGTCGGTCCACTTACACATGCCGTGATCGAATGGATACTTGAAAATAAAATCTTCTTGGACATTGGCCATTGGATCATCAAAGCAGGATGTTAAGTCGCTTTGTTGATGTTTCCCCTGCTGGTGTTGTAGTATCTGGTGTTGCTGTAATGGCTGTTGTTGTGGCTGATGATGCTGCTGCCTGTTGCTGCTACTGTTTGTTGCTGATGCTTGGTGCTGAGCACTGCTGTGGGTGTCGGTTAACAAACTCAGTGTGCTTAGATTGTACATGTCTTATCAAATCATGGTTCCGCACATACTCACTAGAGCAAATTGAACACTGGTGCTTCATTTATACTTGACTAAAATGTCTCGGTATATGGATTTCCTTTATACAAATGTTCCTTATAACCTAAAATATGTCCTGTCCGTATGTTTGATAACTTTATGTAGATGAAATAGTCTGCCGGAGAAGCACTGTGTAGACGGTGAATCAACAGGTCTTGTCGGTAAGAGAGTCAGACGAGAAGTGAAGTCTCGGCTATTAAAACATAGTAATGCGATAGCGAATATCAAACGAGTCTGGGCACGCATATCTGTCAAAAGATATACAATAGCCGTCATTGGTCAATATATCCTCGGTATCACTTTTCGATTTACAAAATCACGTTGATAAAATCGTAGCTGCAAACATCGCAGCACCGTAGCGTCTGCGGGCAAGCTACGATTTCTCCACCTACGATTTTCCCCACTTACGATTTTAATCGTAGCGTCTGCGGTGGTACTTAGCAAAGAGATATCGGTGGCACGTCCATCCCCTGGGGTGACCGGAAGTGGCGAAATATCCATCAACAGTTCATCTGAACCAGTCTTTCTGGTATTTTTGACACTGTGTGTCGCTCTAGTCGTCGGGTCAAGGTTGTTTTGGAACTTGAGGAAATATTCGGAATGGATTCCAAAAATGCAATGAAAACCTGGGAACTAAGCAATAATGTAGAAAATATTTCCGGAACAGTGGATGAAATTTACAGATATGACAGACAACAACAATCTGATATTTTGACGGCGAAACCATGGGAAAAAGAGTATGAAATTTGAATGAAAGTTGAAACTAGCAGTAGCAGGTCTGGCAAATGTGACTGAAAGTGAAAATACAGCAATAACAGTGACTAACACACTAACACTAGTAACAGCTACAAATTACAATAGCTGTATTCAGCTAACCTAGCTGTATTCAGCTACATGTATATATTATACTCTCAAACCGGCTGTTTTTCGATAATAAACTAGAAGCGCTAATTTGCGCATCAAAATTAGGCTACCCTATTCTCCGGTCACCCTCAACCAAATCAAAATCGTCGCTTGTGTTCTGACAAAGTGTTGCCTTTTGTCGCCACGGCGATGGTGATTATGTGTGAAAACTTACTACGGCGGTCGATGTCGGTCATAACGGTTAAAATAACTCTCTTAGTCTTATGCAATGCGGAATACCTTGAAAAATACATTAAATACAATATTTATCACCGAAGATGGAACATCTTAATCATTCTCGGAAGTATCAATATGATGCTGCTAAAACGCAGTTAAAACAGGTAAAAAGGGGAACATCTCTAGCCAGAGTTTAACCGAGCGAGTTCCACTCACTGCTTGAGCTGATTCTCTCCAAAAATACGGAAACGCATACATGTATGTCGAATCGCGAAAATACAAATACCAATGTTATGTTTAGTAAGTTTTCACACATATATTTTCCCGCCAAAACAGATTGAATAGTTCTGACTCGCTAACGACCAGGACTTCATGTTTGAAATACTTCAGAAATTATATAAGTCGCATTTTCATTTCAGTTGTCCCTATGTTGTGCCATACATTTGCAATATGCCGCACAATATCTGTATATACCGTTATGAATAGTTACCAGTATCGCTCACAAACCGCTAGTGGTATGTAATTCTAAATTCTTGATATAGGTACACCATTCTAACGCCCCCTACCGGTTTAGCATCGGGAATAAGTAAACGAGTGTTTGGGATGAATTTGATCTTTATTTTATAAGTTAGTTAATGAATGCATTTGCAGAAAATAGTCCCTAGAATATTTACTGACATCGACAACCGTAGTAAGTTTTCACACAAAATCAGAATTGCCGTGTCGACAAAAGGCAACACTTTGTCAGAACACAAGCGACGATTTTGATTTGGTTGAGGGTGACGGAGAATATGGTAGCCTAATTTTGATGCGCAAATTAGCGCTTCTAGTTTATTATCGAAAAACAGCAGTTTTGAGAGTATAATATATAGCTGAATACAGCTACTAGAAGGTTAGCTGAATACAGCTATTGTAGCTGTATTCTCACATTTGCCAGACCTGACTAGTAGTAGTCAGCTGGTAGTAGTAGTAGTATCTTTTGACCATTCTTGATTGAAATTGAATGATTCTATCAGTATCAATCATTCAACAGACAACACTGACTAGTACAGTTCAATGTATCATTCTATAAAAAAAATTCAATTTCTATTTTCAAATTTCATTGCAATTTCGTAGGTCGTGTTGTTATTATGCCCCAACCATCGGAAGGATGATTCGGGGGTAAATAATGGAGGGTCCGTGACTACCCGCCCCGGAGACAACCCGCCCCCTTTCACTCCGAGACAACCCCCCCCCCTAAAATTAATTAGCGGTAATTAGTGGCTAATTAGGAGTGTTAGGGGATTATGAGATGTTTGTTTAAAGAAACTGGATTATTCTTTATAGATTTTTATTTGATGTAGGCTAACAATAAATACACAGCATGTAATATAATATAACTTATGAACACAAGAATGTAACCGGTATCAACGATAATATGTTTATTTAATACGAAGTTTAATGAACGAAGTATACAATAATTACCTGCCTTTGCAAGGCTTGCAAATGAAATTAAGGTTGATGGTCCCTCATTTGACATGGAAGTACTGCACGTGGTCGATTCCAGTGTCACATATTCGGTGTTGCCAGCGGCCACACACATCACAATCAACGGCATGTTGCTTTGGTGACTTGGTCGCACCTCCAAATCGCAGTGAATGCAAGGAAACATGCTTGCAGAATTGGTAAATTGGGGGTGGTAACATGCTAAAAATGCTAATAGCGAAAAAAGGAGGCGAATGGGTAACAAGCTAAAACTAACATGAAAATGGGGAAAGATCGGGAACGAGTAAAATCGAAACGAAAAATATTGATGAGACCAAGGTGCTTAATTAGTGATCCACGCATTGACATAATTAATGAATAAACACATGTTTTGTTTGTCAAAATCTTTAATAATATATCATCAAAAAGAACATAATCACTATTAACAATTTCTGGACAACCCGCTAGAGATGGGCTGTTAACCGTGGAATCAGTTCGGTTTCGGTTGTCGGGAAAAACCGGAAATGACAACCGTGGTAAGTTGGGAAAACCCGTAGTTTCGGTTGTCACAACTTCCTGTAATCATGGCAGAGCACGACGAACAAACGAGTCCTGTGTGGACATATTTTTCAAAGAAAGATAAGAAATCTAAGTGTGCCACCTGTAATATATGCAGAAAGGAGTTCGCATGGTGAAATCACGCGACGAATTAATTACGTTGCTTCCGTGTACACCTATTTTCGCCGTAGTAAACACAACACAAGTCAGTTTATTTCTCATGTTCTTTTAATCATTAAGGCCGTACAAGTACTCTGAAAGGTGAATTTGATAACGAGGATACGATATCAAAAGGTATCAATGATTGTTACCCGCATTCCCTATTAGTTTTTATCACTGTTTGGATGTTAAATCGTCAAATATATTTGTTCGCCGTTGATTAAAAATGTTATGCCGGAATCGGAGCCGGAATGAATTATACCGTTTGTCGGTAAACTGTTGAGAAATAGCACTCATTCAGGGGGGTCCTACTAAACAACAAACACAAACGAACATAAACGAACACAGGTCTAAAAAGCGGAATAGAAGGGTGAAATTTGGTTTGTGGGTGCGCGTGGATCCATTCTATGTGTATGTGGTGTTATTTCCAACTTTGATGACTTATTTTTTGAGTTATTAGCATTATTTGAATACAAAGCTACTAAACAACGAACACAAACGAACATAAGATTAGCGGTAGTGCAAAGGTTACCAGGTGTTAATTAATTACGGTTTACTCTGTCTCTTTGTTAATTGCACATATGTGTTGTTTTACTGCAAGGTGATTGTCACTTTTGTCACTGATGGCAATAAAAACACGGGAAACATCAGAGGTCGGAGATCATTTTGGTAAATGCTATTTCTGCTTGCTTTCCTGGATCCACGCATATATACGCTATGGACCAGGCATCTTAAGGAAAATCTCAATCGTAATTTAAGTAAAACAGACAGTGATCAAACCGTCAATAAGATAGTTGGAAAATTATTCAATAGCGAGAGCGGCTTGGTGACAATAGAAAACGAAATCATTTAAGACGAAATACAGACAGACATAATTGACAAATACAACAGACGATACCTTACATCATTTATGGAAAGACTAAAGATAAGTCGAAAGTTTTCAATGCTAGAAAACATAATTCAACAATTCCGAAATGTTGGACAAATAACAATTGTGAAAGCCTTAATAATATAATTAAATTAGAAATCAATTGGAAGGCAAAAAAAATTAACTGAGTTGACAGACAATTTAAATGAAATAGTGACTGACCAACTGTGTGACATTCGAGGAGCCCTCCACGGTGGAGGGGATTTTACATTATCAGACATTGCTCATCTTTGAAAGTGAAACACGAAATTTTGACGAATATGACAGCCGAACAACGAGACAGACGGATGCGAAGACTTCTTAATTTTGTGAGTGACAATTCCAAATTCCAAACTTCAACTGACAGACAATTAACTATACCCAAAACTACCGTTCTTGCAAAAAATCCTGGATTTAAATGATGCAACATTTTGCTGGAGCCATTTTCATCCACTGACTTCAAGGAGAACTAGCTCTGCCCATCGTTCCGCCGAGGGCTGAATTTGCTACATCTAATGTTGGGTATTCTTGAATGTCAGTGGGTGGATTTGTCTTCAACGAATGATTGCATATGCAAATATACAATAACATATAGACTTGGATGTACCGGTCATTTCTAAAACTGTGACAATTGTCAGCTCACGAAAGAGCAGTGTGTTATGTGTAATATATACACATAACCTCGATAAAAAGAGCAGTGCGATATATATAACATACACACATATAAATATTCTATTTGGTCCCACCGTCCCAAGCCCAGGTAAAGGATGAGGGAAGTTAAACGAAGTCATAATAAGACAAAATAAATAAGTCAAAACAAATCGGTGACAAAGAGACAGAGTATAAGCCATAGAGAAGGCGGTAGTTAATTAACACCTTTATTAACACCTTTGCAATAAGGTTAATCTTATGTTCGTTTGTGTTAGTTTTTTAGTAGCTTTGCATTCAAATAATGCTGATAACTCGAAAAATAAGTCATCAAAGTTGGAAATAACACCACATACACATAGAATGGACCCACACGCACCCACCAAAAAAATTTCACCCTTCTATTCCGCTGTTTAGACCTGTGTTCGTTTATGTTCGTTTGTGTTCGTTGTTTAGTAGGACCGCATTCAGGTGACTTGTTTTGGATGCATGTATAGTGTATACAGTATTATGTTCCCTAAATATGGTAATAGGCATATAGCCAGATAATGTGATTGAGAGATTCTAGTCATGTTTTATTTTCATTTTGTTGTTTATTTCAAATTTTATTTGTAACTATGTGTAACTATACACATATATCTAGTCACACACATTAGTTTTATGCCAATATAAATGATCATTACATTATTTCACACTTATGATCATATGATGCTGAATTGCAGTCATACACAATACACAGACTCACTTGCATTCTAGCACTGTCACTCGACATGGACATTAACAATATACATGCATGGAATAGTAACAATATGATACATAATTTACAATTATAAAAGGACATGTACCTCACAAGTTAATGTTATGGTGATAAAATTGGTGTGTTTTCTTTGTAATATGGTGAAGCATAATTAGATTTTGTTCACATTAGTTATTTTTATTAATAAAAACCGAAACCGAGACTCAACTCTTTTTCCACAACCGAAACCGAGGCAAATTTTCACAACCGCCCATCTCTACAACCCGCCCTTATTTATCGGGACAACCCGCCCCGAAAACAGCAGAGGGACGAGTTGTCTCGGGGGTGGGTAGTCCCGTTCCCAATAATGGAGACTTCCTTCTTCTTCTTCTTCTTCGTGTTACAGTGCAAGTCCTGGCAGAGGTGTATTTCTGTTGGGGACAATATCGCACTATTGTGTGCCGGCAGATGAGGAAGTTGTTAAAAATAGATTGATGATTAAAAGCAATGTTGTATATACAGGTTAAAACTTCTTGCAGTAAAATGTAGATGCATTGTTGTCCTCAGGCACAGCTATGCAGCTCCCTATTCAGGTCTTCGAGAGAGTTGCAGTTGACTACTTCTTTTGGCATGGAGTTCCATAGTCTTATCGCTGATGGAAAGAAGGAGTACCGGTACTTGTAGACATCAACCCTTGTATGATGTTGTCGGTATTTCTGGTTATGTCCACGTGATGATGATTTGTACTTCTCGAGCAGTGTCTTGTGATCAATCGATACTAGTTCGTTGATACATTTGTAGAAGCTGGTGCATTTTGTTATATCCCTTCTTTTCTTCAGTGGTGTCCATTCCAGAGATTGTACCATGGCTGGTGCGCCACTGCGTCTGTGGTAGTTGTTATTAACCATGTGTGCTGCCCTTTCCTGTACCCTCTCTATCTTTTTGGTGTTTCCATCGGTGTGTGGACTCCAGACGTTTGATGCGTACTCGGCTATGGGTCGAACCATCGCCTTGTAGCAACGCTCTCTGATAGCCGGTGTGTATCCTGATAAGTTTCTTCTTATGAAGGCTGTGGTTGAGTTTGCCTTTGCACACATTTGGTTGATATGGGTGTTCCAACTCATGTCATTTTGGAAGGTGATCCCCAAGTATTTTGCCGTTGTAACAGAGTTGAGCTGTTTGTCATGGATGTAGTAGTGCCGATGGGATCATTGTCACAAGGCTCCTGTCACATTCGTAGCCAGCTTTTTAAATCGATCACAAATGTAGCCAGCTTTTCGTCGGCGATCACATTCGTAGCCAGCTTATCTAATTCCATGATTTATATGGCGCGAAATATGACGTCATCACGTTCGTGACTAAAATGTCGACGTCATGCTCCAGAAATGACTTTGTTTATCAACTTATATTGGAAAATAATTCGAGCATTTTAACGACATTAATAGGAAACCTCGAGTTATTAGATGAACTAATTTCACATTTAATATTAAAAGTTCAAGTTGTTTTTGTCTATCAACTCAGAAAAATGAGATTAACCTAAACTTGTTCGTTGAGGCTTGAATGAATATGAAAAGCTGGCTACAAATGTGATCGCCATAGAAAAGCTGGCTACATTTGTGATCGATTTAAAAAGCTGGCTACGAATGTGACCGGAGCCTTGTGACAATGACCCCATCGGCTGTAGTAGTGACTTTTGATAATGTTCTTCTTCTTGTTGGTGATAGTTACATCCTTCTGTCTGTCGAGCCATTCATCTGTCCGTCCATAGACCATAACAAACATTTCATAACATTTAGTGGTCACCGTGTAAATATTATAAATATAATTTATTATACTTAATACTTATTATTTATAGTTATAGTCATAGAAGGCCGATGACTTCTCTGCACGAGAGGTCTAAGATGCATTGTGCGATCATTATCACCAAAATTAACCAACAGCAAGCTCTGTTAGTCCTTGGAAGTTGGATGGGTGACCGGCTTGGGATTCTGGGTGCTGCCAACCTTTTGTGCGACTCCCACACTTCTCTCTCTTGTTCTGTTACACTGGAGGCTCGTCTGCTCCTTGGAGTCTGTGTCATGACGCGAATGCTCTGGAGTACTCTGGTGATATTCAGTGAATCTAAAAAATAACAGGGGAGAAGTGTAGCAGTCGCGGTCTAAATATAGAAGGTCAATGACTTCTTTGCACGAGAGGTCTTGGTCACAGTCGTTGAACACTTTGTCTTTGTGTGATCACCGAAGCTAAAAGATTTATTCGCTCTACAAAACGCAATCGGAAATCCCTCCCTGTTGTGATTAAGATGACCCAAGTCACATTCCGTTCCCATAATAAATAAGCCGAAAAATTAATAAATAATACAACCACCTATATTCGGAAATTTCCATGACTAAACTACGGATGACATGTATATTAGTGGGCAAGCAAATTAAAAACACAGATTCGGAGCCGGAGTTTATTATCTGACTACGCGCACGCTGTATATAGATTACTTCGCTATGCGATGAGTTATTTCAGTAAATCAAGATAGCCTGGTTCACTTTGGAAGTAAATATTGTATAGCAGACCATATACCGGTATTTATATTAATAAAGTCATAATTAGTAGCGGATATGATAGTCATTTTTGGAGCCATTGATAACTTGTATGCCATGTATGGTTTGCTGAATCGATAGTACTAAATTTGATAGTCACTCGGCGACCATTCATCAGTGTCAACCGGCGAAATTGTTTGCACTATAAAATTGGACCCAAAGGGTCATTGTCGCATGGTTTCGATCAAAAAGACACCCAGGATCTATCAAACATGCAAAAAGACACCCAGGATGTCCCAAACGTGCAAAAAGACACCCAGGATGTCCCAAACGTGCAAAAAGATACCCAGGATCTCAATGTCAATGGGAATTTACATTAGTCGTCTGCTATTTACGGAACTGCGCTGCCAGTCAGACTCAAAAAGTGGTAGCCATCTTGGATTTCAAAATTCAATCCATTAGCTCGGGCTACAGGCCATGGTGTTTGTCTGATCATTATAAATGAAATTAGTCATTTATTTTTATATTGACATGTAGATGGGAACGAGTAATTTTGGGGTCATTCCGCCATTAAACATGGCTACTGGCAGCCATCTTGGATTTTACTCTTTGCATGACTAAATCCTTTGGCATGGACTACAGGTCTTATCTTTTGTAGGATCATCATGAAATTTGTCATGGATGTTTCATATTGACATGTAGATGGGAAGAGTCATTTTGGGGTCATTCAGCCTTTTAGGTTACAGTGAAGTAATTCGATTGGTAGCGCCCTCCAACGGATTTTGGACCAAGGTGCAGGAGAGAATTAAAAAAATTCTGGGCTCTGGTTGGTTAATAGTAGTTTCGATATTTAAACATATAAAATACATGCAATCACTCCTCTTGAAATTTCAGACTCCAAACAAAACATTGGCACATTGTAAAGCATGTGGTTCCTGGATTGAATTTTTTTGGTGGGAGGTTAAAAATGTCAATATTTTTTTCATGCAATTCTGACTCTAGATTATAAATGATAAAATCCCAAATTTAAATGTACATTTCATGCCCGACGATATGATTTTTTTCATGCAGAAACTTTGTGCAGATGCCAATCCTGGTGATCATGTACTCATTTATCACAATTTGTGGATAGTCAGGGCTGCAGGCCATTATATGTTAACACTGAGGCCTATGGGAAATAATTACTTCACTAACCTAAAGCACAAAAGTTTTCATTTTTCTCATTTGGGCCCAGCGGTGGGTTTCCTATCAATATTGACCAACAAACAATTAGGGAACTTGTAGCACGTGGCATATTATATTATTTGAGTCGGTGGTAATCAATGAGAAACCAATATTAACCCATCTGGGACAATTTTTGCTTAAAATTTTCAATTCGAAAATCCCCTTTTTGTGTCCGTTATGAGCCGATATGTGTACCTTTAATGAATGTCATGGTAACCATTCACGCACTGAACATCGAGGGTCAGTACATAACTGAAATAAAGGCTTTTCGTGCATCTGGAAATTGCAATATTTACGAAATGATAATTGTCTAATAACTGTCCAAGTCTTCGCTTTATATGCAATCTTTATATGAATATGTATAATATAACTTGGACTATTCCGGTAACGAAAAAAAGAGAGAAACACGAGCACGTGTTTATATAGATAACTGCACGCAAAACCGAAATAATATACGATAATTTATTAATACATCGTGGTAGAATATACTTTTTTTTTACTGTTTTTATCACTAATGCACATAAATATTGATGGTCATTAGTGTTCAAAACACATGGTTTCTAACATATCCCTGTGAAAAGTGACCATGCTGTCTCAAACGCCCCCAGGTGTGTGATGCGTTGTTGACTGATGGGCATGCATTTTAAAATTTTAATTTCCTGAGAGTGGATCTCGTGCCTGCTTTATGCTTTGTTTAGGTCTTATGGAACATAGGAACACTATCGACAGACATGGTGGGTGTTTATCTGTATATATACATGTACATCATCATGTATAGAGGTTATCACCACATGTTAGGTGTACATGTATAGCTACTGTTTCCAAAAACCAGGCATGCTAGGTTGGGTGTACTCATGACTACCTCCAGACAATGGGATGTAGTCGTCATAATACAAGTACGGTATAATGGTGGTATTACCGGTATGTGTAAAATTCTTATAAAAAGTTAGCGACATGAATTTCGTACCAAGTTTATAGCCAAATTTATGAAAATACGGTATGTGAATAATAAAAAACATACTTTATAAGCATGAAGTAAGTTTGATCTTTTTTCAATCTTAATGTATATTTCCACCGTATTGATCAAGTAATACTTTCCCTTCAACCCGAGTTGGCATTTTATGTCATTTCGGTCGAGGTAGTTCAATATTTCTGAAGCTGGATAGAAAATATCAAAATAAAATTAAAAAAAATAATTTCCCTACCTACCCAGACCTACCTACCCTAATTTTTTCGCTCCGTTATCGGAAACATACAATCTTTTTTTTTTTGGCCTTATTAATATACCAAAGTCTTCATCTGTGATTTCTTTTACGAGAACAGTTATAGCCTATATAGGTCCTACGTAAAATACGGGCGTGGCTTTATAATAACAACACATCGTGATACATATAATAATAACACGAAAAAGACGTTTAATTATGAGAACTGCGATATATTTCGGCGAAGTTTTGCATTCGCAGTGTTCTCCCATAACATGACAAACATAAAAAGCCGCGATCGAATTCACGATCGCTTTGCACGTGCAATCTTTATATGCTATCATTGCATATCTATGCATTGTCAATGAGTTACCATGTGATCGATCATGTGACTATGCTTCTGTTTACATGTGACAATTATGTGATCGGGCCGATGATCACGTGACTTCATCTACAACACAAAATCTTTGGCTAACTTCGGAATTATAAAAAATCATTATAAAAATAATGATTGGCGCCCGAATATTAGATTATATGCGCATAATGGACAAGTATATATATTATATTGAAAGAAAATACTGGGGGAGAGATACAAAATAGATCAATTTTGAAAGAAAATACAATTTTTTTTCAGGATCATATTCCTTGAATGATCGCTATGTATCGTATAAAGGTATTTAATTGCAGAGTGTGATATTTCATATGTAATTTATCAACTCGTTACGCGATTGGTGGAAATATTTCAAGCTCCGACAACGCTGTCACCAGTAAGCAAATCAGGTAAACTTACCGCATTGATCATGCAGCTGATCGGCTATGTGACCGCGTTGTAGTCATGTGATTGCACTAATCAGTCTTACCTAAGTAAAATCTTCGGATGCTTCCGCATTTTGTTTTATATCATAATAATAAAAATATTATCTGCTCGATTTTGAATTTTCTTGCTGAAATGGGTCTGTTAGACATATATAATTAGTATTATAATGATATATATTTTTTTTTTTAACAAAATAATTCCTTTAAAGGCACGTGCGGCCTTAATTGTCGAAAATATTCATATTTGTTCCAAACACCGTAAACAGAAAAACATTAAAACGCATACAGTTCCGTTCATATATACCATGACCATCGCGTAAACAGCATGTTATCACAAAGACCTACTATATTTTACCTAAGCAAGAGCCTGGTCGTGTTACAGAAGACAGCACAATGCTACTGGCTAATCACACACAAATGGCATATACGCTCTTTATTAGTTCCATATCAGGTATTCACCAACAAAGAACGCTCTTTATGTTTACCATCATAATATAAACAAACACCAGAAAAGTAACTTTTTATGCTTTTGTTTACATAACAATGGTCAAACATATGACCATAACATACTGTTTATGCGATTTTTCTTATTTGTATACGGATAAAGTCTATCTACAATTTGATGTTCTTTATGTTTGTGGCGGTTTTTGACGGGTGGATATATTTTCACAGGACACCCACCGCCAAGGCCAACCGTGTCTTTAAGCAAATTCGAGCTCAGTTAGTCCTTGGATGCTACCAACTTTCAGTGCATCTCCCGCACTTCTCTCTCGCATTCTGTTATACATATTAGAATGGAGTAAATCTTTGACAAAAACATCTGTAAATTTTGGTGCTGCTTGAACTCCACTTAGACTCAAGCCCCATCCCTGTTCTGACAGTGCCACTTTGGCAATTTTGAACAACATAATTATATTCCTCATATCATGGAGATGCCTGTATATATACAAAAATATTTTCATAAAAAAATCCCTGTCGCCTCCGTTCTGACCCTCGATCTCGAATTAGGGCTACAAGTAAAACATAATTACTTTTACTACATGGATTTACTTTAATTTAGTTTAAATGGTAAATAAACCACACCATTTTAGAATTTAGATTCCTGATTCGAGAAAACCAGTTCGGAGGAAAGTGACTGCAAAAATGTTTGATCTACATTGTATTTTGTATCTCTCCCCCAGTCTTTCGTTTTGTGGAAAACGCGAGTTGCTCTGCTAATCATGCTGCATGTTTGAAGTTTGTGAGTGCTGTTTTGGAAGTTGAATTATATAATAATTATCAAAGAGGGACATCTGTTATGAAAGATAATATAATGTTATCTGAAACAAAAATATTGTTTAATTAGGCCTAACCATAGCATTATGCCTCTCTAATAGTAGTACATGCATTAATTTAAATCCTTCACCGCAATGCTTGAGTTTCAGAAAGTTATGAATCAGACTCAGGATCAGTCGATTCAGAAGGCGCTTCTGCGGAATCGAACTGGAACAATTTAGTTGTTCTTTAAAATGTATCTTATTATGACAGCTTAAATTTGAATGCACTATCATTGAGGCAGACAAATCAAAGGTTGCCGACAAAAAAAACAATTACATGCCACACTTGACACCATGTGCACTATAATCACATCATTGCAGATGCCTTGGATTGGAATCTTGCAATGAAACTACAAAGGTGCAGACAATTGGCTCAGAACTCATTGTTGCAGTATATACACGGCGCTAGAACAACTTTGAAAACAACGAGGTCCTTGGTCCGTCACACGGCTAGTTTGATGATGCACGTGCTATATGGTACACATGCGCACCTCAAAATCGAAGGACTGCTCCCTGACACTGACTCAGACAGCATAATTTTGGCATCATTTAATAACAACATTGGATTCCCTTGCTCTTATCAGTTTCAAACGAGGAGTGAATAAATAAACTTGGCACAGAGGGTGATTGGGAAATTTTGTTTGCAGTTTTTCTTAACTGCCATGGGGGTATGCTTAGTCTACCTCTAGTTGAAGATAGTTCTGATTGTGACTTCACTAATTCAATGTGCAAAAAAAAGTATTTATCCCAGGTGCTTGTAATGCACTCCGCTGCCCCCATCCATACTGACCTTATTCACCATCCCTATGTATGAGCCTGCTTTATGCCATAGTAGTATATTGAGACAATGAATGATACAATTTCCTCCGATTTACCATCGCTCCAAAAACTAACAAATTTAGCCAATTCATCCAAGCAATGGCATCAGTGTCAGCACAGATGGATCCGCGAAAAATTCAAATAATATACCACAAACGTCCCTCAATTCCATTTCTATCCATAGCATGTAATTTATTTTTTGAACAACGAATATCATCTCCAAAGTCCATAATTTTTCCAGTTTCATCTCTCTCAAATAGAATGTTAGACTTTTCACTAGAAACAATTTTGATTGCGAAGAAATTATTTGGCAATTCAGAAATTTTTTGTTGATGGTAGATTTCAATTCTGAGCTTTTGTTTTCCCGACGGCTCATTAATTGTGATAAGTTGATTTAATAATTAAAACTGTGATGGTAACAATAAACCACCGTCCTGTACTTTTAGCGAATTAGTGTTTTGTTTGGACAATTGTTTTAAAACCAAAGAGTCCATTCCAGCACAATAACTGATGTAAAAACGTGTCACTACTCTAATTATGTGTACCTGTGAAGTAACCATTGTTCAATCAGTTTGTGATATAAGCAAGCAAATATCTCTCTGTATCTGCATGTATCTGAAGGTGGCGCAGTGCAGTAACCAATTCTGGTTTAGGCGCATCCAATTAGACACCTGTAGTTTAATCCGTTTCAAAGCTTTGCCGATACAAAAGACTGCTAATTAAATTGGTACGCTTATTCAATACATGTAGTACAAAAGTATATTACCTGTATGCACACGTGTTCGTCTTGTATTGCTTTCGGAATTTATTTAGAATAAGATTAAATATAAATACGGCAGTATATTTTTATTGTCAGGCATTATATTCGTTTTAATTTGTAAATAAATTTGATTAATGGACCAAGAACACTTCATCCGATTCTATCTAACTGTTGTCACTGACGGTGATCGAGGTCACACAGGTCAACTCAAAAGCGGAAACGTTCACCGATTTTAACTGATTGCGTTCGGTCTCTTCCATCGCTTTAAGCGTTCGGATTTTGGAGGTAAACGTTAGTATATTTGTTCACTTATGGAATAATAAATCTGTCCGGTATTCGGAGTACAGAGGTTTCGGATTACAGAGGTAATCATTAATAAAGTTGTCCTGTAATCGGATTTTGGAGGTATACATTCGTGTATTTGTTCACTTATGGAATAATAAAGCTGTCCGGTATTCGGATTAAGAGGTTTCGGATAAATTCTGGACCGAACAATTCGTTTGGAATGGAGAGGGGTTCGGATTGTAGAGGGTCCGGTTTGGAGAGGTTTCACTGTATAGTCATGATTATAATAGTGAGCGCTGATTGGTTTGGATTCATACAGATCACGCATATGGACACTTGTGTCAACAGTGCATCATTTTGAACTTTGCTGATATGAAAATAGTGGAAACAATGAATCAGCATTCACCTAGGGACCGACGAAGCTTCGAGATTCGATTTCGAATCTTACGTTCCGATTCGATTCGATTTGAAAGCGGTCGTGTGATTCGGGATATTTCGAATCGTTGTATACAAGTCCTTTATCGCAGGGAATAGACTGCATTATATATACAAAACATTAATTATATCCCCAATACTTAAATTGAGGCTCCTTCCGCGACCAACTGGGAACTTCGTGGTCCAATGTGTACAGGGTAAGTTGTCCAATAGCCCACTGCTCATATATATATTGGCCTCCCAGTCCCAGAGAGGGTTACTCGTGGCAGGTCGGTGGGTTACTCGTGCGACCTGCTGGTATGTCTGTGATAGTTGGCGTGTTCATCAAGGTTGTACCATAATCGCAGCGCACACAGGTTTCCTCCACCACATAAAACCAGCAATGTGGCGATTTTGCCCGGCCACAGCTGCAGAAGCGAGTGAATTTCTTGTGAGACATATTTGTATATCGGTATTTGATATTCTTATACCAGAAAAACCTATATTGTGTTACTCAGCTCAAATCAAATAATATATATTATTTTTTTAATTTTAAAACTTAACACGATATAAATATATTAAATAAACATTCTGGGCTCCAACATGTCGTGTCTAAATTCGATCAACATCTTTATACAGAATATGTTATCCGGGAAATGGAATATGGATGACCATTTAGCTTTCATGACAACTCAATTGATCCGATGGACAGGCCCAAGTTGGGATACTATACATTACATAGTTCCTGTAATCCCGTTTCCCCAAGTCACGATGCACAATTTTGATATCGCGCGTGCCTGCTGTGCACGACAGGGTGAAGTGTACATGCGCAGAAGAGTTGCCATTTGCAATGACTCGAATCAGACTCCATTGACTCCAAAGTTCCAAACTGCTTACTTTCACGAACTTCACGCATAGTGGCAGTGTCAAAAATATGAAATGATGGCGTGCCATTCTCATATATTAAACTGTTTAAACCCTGATTAAATATTGTTCATATCAATCATGTCATAGAAATTAAGTTTAATGAACCTCCTTTGTAATCTGAGTTATCTCACTGACGTTATAAAATCATTGGACAATTGCCCCCACTTTTGCTCGTACCCCCCCCCCCCCCCCCCCCCCCCCCCCCCCCCCCCCACTGATCGGTACCGCCAATCTACTAAAGTGATTCGATTCGAGATTCGATTTGATGTTGAAATTGCCGATTCGTCGGTCTCTACATTCACCTTAAAATAATTGGTCAAAGCTACAAATCTAACTGAGAGAGATTGTTCAGAAAACTGTATTGGGGCCACATATCCAAATTTATGGCAATATATGCATACATATTAATTAGTAAATTCATAATGAATATAGTAACACAATTTGTCTATTTTAGTATTTTTTTGCCATTATTATTTCTTTATATTTAAATTAAAAAATCTCAGAATTTTTTTTTGATAATCTTAACATCTGCTGAATATTTAAAAACAAGTTCACCTGTATTTCAGTCCACACTATTTCAAATACATCAAAGTGTCAGCCTTGGCACTCCTGAAAATGGTAATGCATTCTCGATCTGGTGGAAACTTGGAAGTGATGGGGTTGCTGTTAGGCAAGGTTGATGGCAGCACAATGATTGTGATGGACTGCTTTGCACTGCCTGTTGAGGGAACAGAGACTCGAGTTAATGCTCAAGCACAGGCTTATGAATACATGGCTGCCTACACAGAGGCTGCTAAACAGGTATGATTTAAAGACATATATGGGTGAATATTTTAAAACAGTACAATTTGGAGGATTGCATTACTCGAAATTCAATGTTCAAATTTACAGAAAAAACATTTCCATGTCAAACCTGATGACTCACCATGAATTAGCGTTTGCTTCAGCCATTCATCGGAAAGCTGTCACTCAGAGCTTTCCGATGAATGGCAACAAGCCATATTTCCGACTAAATCCTGAAAAATTACCCATAATTCTGCTGTGGTTAAGGAGTTGATTATTTAGGGCATTACTGTATATACGTGCTTAGTTTAAGAGGTACTTTAAACCAATATTTGACCATTCAGCCCATTCAGCCTACACCCAGTTGAAAAATGTATCATTCTACTAATATTGCCGAAAACTGTATGTACACCAGTACATACCATCATTGGTTGAACTTTTGTTTTGTGAAAAGCATGACATGAACTTTGTAAAAATGTCAATATTTGGTTATTGAATTAGTTTCCATTTGCAGGAAGGTATGCCGTTTTTTTGCATCTGGCATGTTTCAGAAGCTGTTTTAATTGAAAATAAAATGTTTTATAAATTGCTGATCATCTGTATACCTAGGTCATTGTGCAGAATACACAAAATTTCATAATTTCTAACTATTTCCTGATTAGTCTGTCAACCAGCCCATTATCTAACATATTCCATACCACTTATGTTAGTCTACTGGAACATCTTACTTCTATTATATTAAACTAGCTGAAACAGGCTCCCTTTGGGAGCCTATATTCAGCATCGGAGATACTAGGCCTGTAACGATACGCTTGGTCACGATACGATACATATCGCGATACGGGGCCAACGATACGATACGTATCGCGATACGCAATATGTTATCCCACGAGTAAATAGCTATTCAACACTCCAAATTTGCACAACTCTCAGGATGAGGTTTTAATGATAGTTTTTCTAATATTACTGTGGACTTTCATAATTGTTTAGTTATATGTGTAATGTAGTAATGTAGTATGCTCGTACACATCCAGACATACCAGTACAACATGACATATTGATACTGAAGTCGGTAAAAGAGTTGAAAAGTTTCTCACTCATCTGTTTATATATCACATAATCATAACAGCTGGCTGAGAATGATGTCGTTTCAAATGGTGCGACATGTTAGTCGTAACACCAGTCTTGTAAGAGGTTGTAGCCGAACATAATTTGCAGATCGTTTTAGTTCTGTCTGTCTTAATGGATGGCTTTCCATCCTCTTCAACGGTGTACGTCCCAAAACCGAAATACTGCCAGATTTTCGATCTGTAGGCCGCTGTCGGATTGACAAGTTTTAAGCTTTCTTGAGCAGACATCTTTCCACGACCCACGTGTTGTTGTTTTGCGCAGACGATATATCCAATATTCTAGTATTTGATTTGTTGAAATCACAGCAGTTCATCAAATTAAACCAATCAGAGCATGATTTACAGTCTGAGGCTAGGTTACAGAGGTCAGTCATTTCACTTCCGTCAACGTTTGTGTCAAAGGTCAAAGTGTGAGCTCACGGAAACAAACAAAATTTACAGATTTACTTCCGATAACACTTCGTAAGCATTCACAGCTTACAGAAACGAACGAGGGGACCCGATTCACTTCGTATGGTAACTGCATAATACGGAAGCGGAAGTGTATCGAAATTACAGACAAATGAATCGCGTATAGAATCATGATTGACGAATCGCGATGAATCGAAATCGCGATGAATCGTTACAGGCCTAGGAGATACCTTTGGCCCCCTTTGTGGGACTTCGCAAACATTCTGATCTTAGACAGAGCCTTTATTTAGCGGCAGCCCCTTTGTGCGCTTCAAGCATATTTGGTCATTGAAACATTTTGATGTATATATAATGTTTTAATATATTTTTTGTAAAGATTGAATTCCTTGTTCAATTTAACAAAACCAATTTTATTTTATTTTTTTTAATTAAATTTTTTTGAAAAACTAACATCATTAGAACATCTGCCAGGGTACCCCGAGTCACCACACCAAATTTGGTTGAACTCGGTACAGGGGACTGAGAGAAAAATCCGGACAGATCCTACTCGTTTATATATATATATAGATGACAAGCAGTCACAGCACTATACCATACTTGGATATGTTCGGTCTTGTGAGAGATCATCTGAGTTGAAAGACATGCAAATAATTCACTGATTGGCTTGATGCATTGATGACAGATAATTTCTTCCCATTGATAGTCACATTAATGTTTGAGACAGTTACTCGCTCTTTTTACATGCACACAATGATCTAGGCATTAGTTACATCAGGACAAGTTTACCTATATATGCAAACTTAGGTCGTTGTACAGGATACACACAATTCCATAATTTCTAACCATTTCCCGATTAGTCTGTCAACCAGCTCATTATCTAGCACTATGCCTTACACTTTTGTTAGTCTACTGGAGCAACCTCTGTTATAATAAATGACAAACAGTCTCTATGCCAGACTTGGATATTTTAGGTGTTGTGAGAGTAACACAGTGTGATGAAAGTTATATTCCAGCCATTGATAGTCACATTAATGTCCGAAACAGTTGCTCTCTCTCTTTCCATGCACACAATGATCTTGGCTTTAGTTTATTTATTTCAGTTTTCATTTCTCGAACCTACTTATCGAAGGGCGTCGGGAAGGAATTTTTTCACCCCACATGTAACATGCCATATAGCTCAATGTCATCTCTACTAAGGCCCATATATGAGGTCCCAGTAGCATAAATATGGTGTTTTTGCAGTTATAAATGCTTTTAATATGTTTCAAACTGTTACAAATGTCATATAAGAGCGCAAAAGGTCTTTAGTAAAAAAATTGCTTGAGGGTGTAAAAAACATGTTTTTTGCCCATCGGGCCACCCACCTCCCTGCAAATTTTTTTCAAGAATTAGGCTAGCCTAAGGTTTGTTGAAATCATTAGCTGGATATTGTTATTGATTAATGAAATCATGTTTCTTCGTTTTTTTCTGGCATTTCAGTTTTCAACAAAAAGCTGGTTTTAATATTCTATCAATAGACCTTTCCACAACTGCTAATAAAATAATCATTAGCAGATATTTGCATCTTTCTTCACCCTAATTTGGATATCCATGTATACATTCGGTGTTAAATTGGCTACATTCAAACAACATTTTTGTTTTCAAATCATAATGCACTGAAATTTATATTTGTGCCATTATGTTGGAAATTTGGTGTTTAGACTCTGGCTGATGTTATTACAGCGTGTTTTTAAAATAATTTTTAGTTTTATTTTTTAATTAAATTTCTTTTAAATTGAGCAAGCAGTTCATTCTTAAAAAAAAAAAAAAAATTAAATTTTTTAATTAAGCTAGTGAATATCTGTGAAAAGCTCTATTAGTAGAACTTTATAAGCTTGGATGCAATTCACTAAATGGCCGATGAATATTTAGTTTTAATAGAATGACACCTATAATAATTGCTTACTGATTGAGATTTGTTCACATGAAATCTATTTGTGTCAAACTATAATTTTCAATCATAAATTATATATTTACCCTGGGTGTTCCTCCTTACATCCTGTTAGGTGGGATACCTGACCATACTCACTATAGTAATCGTGTGATTATGATCATAGGGTCAAGCATTTTCAATTTGTGCTCTGAGAAATATAAAAAAGCACCTCCCTCATCTCCCAAAGTAACCTCATCTAAAATATATTTAAAATTTTATATTTTCAAATTTATCCCGAATTAAACAAAATATGTTTACAGTAATGCCCTAAATAGTCGACTCCTTAACCACAGCAGAATTATGGGTAATTTTTCAGGATTTATTCGGAAATATGGCTTGTTGCCGTTCATCGGAAAGCTCTCACTGAGAATGGCAACAAGCCATATTTCCGACAAACTCCTGAAAAATTACCCATAATTCTGCTGTGGTTAAGGAGTCGATTATTTAGGACATTACTGTATGTGCAATAGCCAAAGGCATTGAAGGGTAGATTCTATAGATTGTTTGGGATAATTGTAGGATTTAATTTCCTAAAATTATTTGTTTTCTAAATTTTTTTGAGTCAAGTCCAACTCAATTTTCCATACATAAGTCTATATAGTTACCATACCCGAGGTATCGTATCAACCTCATCCACATATTTTGAAGGTTTGTAAATTATATTCTATTCATCTCAATCAGTTACTCAAATTAAAAGATTCATTTTGGGTGTTGACAGGTAGCTAGACTAGAGAATGTGATAGGCTGGTACCATAGTCACCCTGGTTATGGCTGCTGGCTATCTGGTATTGATGTCAGTACACAGATGCTCAACCAACAATTCCAAGAACCATTTGTGGCCATTGTGGTATGCAGTATATTTTATATTTAAATATAGATTGTAAAACAGCTAACGTGACACATAGTTATGATTTCTGTGAAGTTTTATTTTTATTGGCCTATGTCAAGTGTTCGTGAGAGTATATCATATGATGAATTTGCACCAAGAATATTTCTATAGCAACCTAAGTTTTAACTTTTAACTTTTTACAATCGAAGCCTCTCTATTCTCAATGAAGACAATAGTGTCAGACTTTGTGATTATTTTTTCAAAGGTCACTGTAGGGTGATTGAGATACATGTATTTACATATTTACATTGCTAAAGACGACTTAATGAAAATTGCAGACATTTGTGATGTTAAAATCAAAGCCAAACAATGAATGTCCATTTGAAGATTTCTGAATAATATCACTTCTGTCTTGATACATTAACTGTTCGAGGTTTGTAATAAATATTGAGCCACACTTGTTTGATTGTACTATTACAGAAAAACCAACGACTGAAGACTGCACAATTTTGAATATTTATTTCCGAATGAATTAATCTCTGATAAACAAATGGCAATGATAATTCTCTACTCCCACCCAGTTACCATGGTGTGGTTTTCACATTCCTTAAAATAAAAGTTGAATTTTTGGTTTTATTACAAAGTACCAAAAACAACTATCAGAGAGTAAGAGAATGCTGGATAAGTAAGAGAAGTAAGTAAGATAGTAAGAGAAGGCTCTATGACTGGAGGTTCCTGAAATTTTGCGAAAACCATGTGCAAATGCATTGTCTTATATATGCGAGTCTCACATAGGGAGCCTCAGATATATAAGAGAATGCATTGACTTAACAATATTTACCTTGACCTATTAAGCCAGAGCATTCACTTATGTATGTGATCCTCCCTATGGGAGACTCACATATATAAGAGAATGCACTGGCACAGGATCCTTAATGCTGCACCAGCTAGCTCCAGTCATGAAAGAGTTAAAACCTTTTATTTCACACCCAATGGCTTATTTGTGCGAAATACAGCAAAATACAGAACAGTTCAAAACGTTCAATAAACGATTGTGTATTGAACAATACAACCCAATAACGACAAGAACGTCATTGGCAACGTCAACTGTAACAGAACATTTATTTACTAAATTATGAAGTATAGCCTTCATTAAGCACACATTTCTTCAATTAAATAAAATAATATAAACAAAAATGTTAGTATATTGCAATCCACAATCTTCAGAGTGTGCAATAAACATAGAACAACACAGCGTTGTGAACAGGATAATGTTATCGCACTCGTTTGTCGTCCCGCGAGGTAAAACTCGAACCTCTGGTTCTCGTTTTACCATCGCGTCACAACAAACTCATGCAATAACCATGCCAATGCATTATCTTATATATGCGAGTCTCCCAAAGGGAGCCTTGGATATATGAGAGAATACATTGGGCCCTAACAATATTTACCTTGACCTAGTAAGCCAGAGCATTAAGAGAGTAAGCCAGAGCATTGTCTTTTATATGCGAGACTCCCAATGGGAGACTCGCATATATAGGAGAATGCACTGGCACAGGATCTTTAATGCTGCACAAGCTAGCTCCCGCCATAAAAGAGATAAAACCTAGTATTATTTTCAGATTGATCCAGTGCGAACAATATCGGCTGGAAAAGTAAATATTGGTGCTTTCAGAACCTACCCTAAGGTTAGTACATGTATAAAGGCCTATGGAGACAGCGATACGAGTGTCGTGATTTCCATCATCCTCTAGTGCCCGGCTTGCTACAGACTGAACCGTTGTTCCGCCGTGCATACTGGGTCCACCAGATTGTTGACAAGAAAGCGGAGTGGGGAGTATGAGCCACTCATCTAACAATCAGTATGATTTCCTCTGTAAAGATTTGAGAAATCGAAACAGCCATTCTGTTTACCTCAAATGACTAGAAGTTTAGGTCTTGATGTTGTCTGGATGGGCCTTTAATCATTTGCCGAGTTTGTGTGGCAGGAAAATTATTATTGAACTATCATGAATATTTTTTTTGGCCATTTATGCAGAAACTTTTGCCAGGAACTAGCAGAAAAAAAACAAAAAAAACAGCAAATTCTAAGCCGAAAATAGGCATAACTCTTGTCAGATATGGTCGGACCGGACCCAAATTAGAACTTGATCTGGGCTTTCTCATATGAAGACCATATGCCAGGTTACATGAAAATTAATAATAAGCAAATAATATTCATACATGTATTAACATCCGGACAAGAAACGTTTCAGATGGACTGAAAATGGACGTACGGCCCGACATCTGACGTTTATGTGGCCAATTTTAAGAAAAATGGATAGTTGGGTGGCTGATTTCCGTTACGTGGCTAGCCACATAACGGAGTTGAGATCAACCTTTTAAAATGATCTATTTGGCCATATCAGCATATTTAATTTTTTGGTCACTTAATAGTTGGAAACAAAAAGTCCATAGATTTGGACCTCCATGATCTGTCTATAGGAGCCATTAGGAGGTGTTCGTTCAGACAGTTATGTGGCTAGCTACCCAATCACGGACATGTCAGTTTCTCCTATTCAACTGTCCTAGTTGCTGTTTACAGGTTTTTGGGTTTCAATGAGCTACTTCTGCTATAATTCCTACATGTTCTGACTCCACAATCAGAAATTGTATTACTTTTAACTACTTGATAGCCACATAAAAGTTTGTCCACTACTTGATAGCCACATAAATTTTAGCCACATTACATATTTTAGCCGCATAACTCAATAGCCACCTATCTCCCCAAATGTTGGTACGGATGGCCAAATGGATGGACAGACAGCCCTTATTTATACAGTCTCCCGAATTTTTTTTTGGCGGGTGGTGGGGGGACAATAAATGCTATAAATTCTTATTATCTAACATCTTATCATCTTTAAAAGACAGACATGAACAAACATAACAAAACTCCAGACACATACATAGTACCACCCCTTTGCTATCCCCCGCCCTAAACAGGGCAGGGGATATAGGAATAGATTCTTCTGTCGGCGACGCGTCTGTCTTTCGAGGTGTCCGTCCGTCCCGAAAAGTTGTCTAGGGGTTACTTCGAACAATTATCAACGGATTTCAAAGATGTTTGGTATGTGAGTTCACAAGTAGTCCAGTCCAGTTAATATACACAACCTTTGTACAGAAATGATTTGATAATTTTTCAAATCAAAACACAATTCCAATCAACATATAAAAAATACTCTGCGAGATCTGTGCGCGACGTTTCATAATCGAACCTACTCTGGGGGTACCCGATATCGGCAAATTCAGCTATTATCGCTATGATGTAGGGTTAGGTATTGGGCATATTTCATGTTTCGGAGAAGAAATGATTACTCTTGCCTCATGGATCACCAGTTATAGAATATCATTGCACTCAAAATAAAAATGGCATCCAAAACAGTCTAAAATGGAAAAAATCAAATTATGTGAGGAAGGATGATTGCAGAGTATAAGAGAAACTTTTGATCAGAGATGTATGAATTATCTCTAATGTATATCACGAGAGAGCCAGGCTCAGCCAGCAAGAGCATGGTCTCATACAACAGTTAAATCTGGACTTTTGGGCTCCCAGAAATGGAAAAAATAACATGAATTTAATTGTGCTGTTTATCTTGAATTGCGTAAGATATGTGTGAATAAACAGTTAAATGGGATTTACTTGGGATGTATTGATTATGTGACCTTTTATAGAAGCAGATATATATGTGCTCAGAGCAGTATCACGAATATGACATTTATTTTGGTATCTACAACATAAAACCTTTCAAAATCAACTGCTATTGAACAGTATGATTTATATTCATAGAATACTGTGTAAAATATGGAGATCATATTGTCCGTGTCTCAAGATAGCAATCATAGTTGCCTCCGACTAAGTGATGAAACATGCATATCTCCTTCAAAGGTATCTTGCCCACTGAACTATATGGTATATTTCCCAAAGTAGGAGGGGTTAACTCTCAGAGTTGAAAAATGGAACGAAAATTCTATGGTACATATCTTCCGTATATGGTTCATGACCTTGTAATCAGGTGATCTCCGACACGTAGCGAACTAATCGCCATATTTTTTTCCGCAGTAGGACATTCCTCGTGAGCGGGTGGGTGCGAAACCCTGGGAGGGAGCTCAGCGTTCAGTGGGCAAGATACTTCTAGGAGATATATATTTTACTTATTTTGGAAAATATTGTATCTCCTTCAAAGGTATCTTGCCCACTGAACTATATGGTAAAATATAGAATTTTCTAGCAGGTGGAGGCCATGAGGAAACATAAACACCGCTATGCACCTGAACCAAAGAACTGGATTGACCTGATAGCCTACAATATATATATATTTCTAGGAGATATATATTTTACTTATTTTGGAAAATATTGTATTTCGCTTTTATCACAAGAATGGATGGTTGTATACTATTGAAATTTGTTTATCAAAATACCAAGGAGTACCATAGACTATCTTCAATAAATTCTAAACTTGACCAAAATTGCCCGTGGCAGAGATTGTATATACATGTACCTGCAAATTATATCTTGTTATATTCACCAAGGCCAGATATAGCCAAAAGGTACTACGTTTTCTGCAGCCGCATCACCGTGTTTACCCCCCCCACCCCAATGTTACACGTATCTACTGCACAAAAACCATAAATAGCAACATTGAGTGAATGGTCAACACTGAAATAACAGATTTAAATGCTGATCAGCTGATAGTTCGCATAATTACGTGGTAATATTGGCAAGATATTTTCAAACAACAAGATACTGAAAATGAATATTGTGCATCGCACATTAGCATATTCTGATTGTAAAGTGGCGACTGAAGTAATTTGAACAAACTTGTCTATTAAAAATCCGGTTTGGTAGCAGCCCAAACATTAGTCTTACATCAATTGTATGATGAACAGTCTCTTTGAACTGGTGCTATGGGGTGAGTGATTCTTTTCTGAAAAGGTTCGCAAACTAGGCCCAGCCAGAGTTACAGCCCTTTGTAATTTTTGGACATTCAGCATCCACGAATAGTTGTCTGGATTTTATTACGAACAATTCACAAATTTAAATGAGTTTTGGTATGTGAATTCACAAAAAGAACATCTGAAACGAGTTCACAAACTAGACCTTGCCGTACATTTTTACCAGAGTTACATCCCTTTGATTGTAATTTTTTGCCGTTTAGCACCCATGAAAAGTTGTTAGGGGTTTATTTCTAACAATTATCGACGGATTTGAAAGATTTATGGTTTCACAAGAAGAGTTTGTGAAACGAGTTCGCAAACTAGGCCTATCCGGACATTTTCACAAAAGTTATGGACCTTTGATTGTCATTTTTGGCATTCAGCACCTACGAAAAGTTGTCCGGGGTTATTTAAAACCATTAACAATGGATTTAAAAGATTTTTGGTACATGAATTCACAAAAGGAGTATCTGAAATGAGTTCGCAAAATTGGCCTGACCATATTTTATTTCACCTAATGTTAGGTGACACCAATATTTAAGTCTGGTTTACGAACACCGCCGACAACTTTTGTTCCATTCCATGAAAATGTTTTTTTTTATATATTAGTGTACTAGTATTAAGCATGGGGAATAATAGTTCAACGTTACTCAGCTAAAAGGTAGGGTTTTAAAATTATATTCGCATATGCCTGGCTAGACAATTTGTGGATTGGAGCAGTATGCACTAATTTCCTATTAATACATGTCTCTATTTGTATTTATTTTATGACAAGAAATGTCCGTTTATATTAAATTTGAATATTAAAAACACATTTCAAATTCATATTTTATATATAATTATTGTGAAATTCAGGTAGAACTCCACAATTTAACCAATATACTGTTGTGAGAGTTTTTTTTTTCCCTCCTGCATCTACTTTTTTTCCCCCACATGTTCGTAAACCAGACTTAAAAATTGGTGTCGCCTTATGGCCGTTTGATTGTAATTTATTGGCATTGCAATTTAATTTGTATTCCTAAACTAAATCAAATATTAAGCAACCTCAAACAAATATTAACCGATTTCAATTATTTTTCAGCATATTTCGAAAATGCCCATCCCCAACTTTACTGCCATTGGTGACGGCTTTTTTTTAGCTCACCTGAGACGAAGTCTCCGTTGGAGCTATAGTCATCACTCCTCGTCCGTCGTCCGTCCGTCCGTCTGTCAAACTTAAAAAAAAACATCTTCTCCTCTGAAACCATCATACCGAATTGGTTCATATTTGGTGTGGATGTTCCCTAGGTGACTCTCATTCAGATTTGTTCAAATGAGGTCACTGGGTCAAATAGTTGTGAAACCAGGGCCATAACTCTATTCCTCCACAGTAATTCTTACAACAACTTCTTGTCCATAACCATTGTGCCGATTTAGCTAATATTTGGTATGGAGGGTCCTTGGGTGACTGGTGTTCAGATTTGTTCAAATGAGGTCACCCGGTCAATTAGTTGAGAAACCAGGGCCATAACTCATAGTAATTCTTACAATGACTTCTTCTACAAAAATATTGGGCCGATTTAGCTTATATTTGGTACTGAGGGACCTTGGGTGACTGGGAATCAGATTTGTTCAAATTGGGTCACTGGGTCAATTAGGGGCAGAGCCAGGGACATAACTCAAAAAACCAAAAAATTACATTTTTGCATTTTGATCATATTTGGCGTGGATGTTCCCTAGGTGATTGTCATTCAGATTTGTTCAAATGAGGTCACTGTGTCAAACTGTTGCGAAACCAGGGCCATAACTATATTCCTCCTTGGTAATTCTTATAACGAATTCTTGTCAAGAACCATTATGCCGATTTAGTTTATATTTGGTATGTGGGGTCATTGAATGACTGGGGTTCAGATTTGTTCAAATGGGGTCACTGGGTCAAATAGGGGTGGAGCCAGGGCCATAATTCCCCAAAAAATAATAAAAAATTCAGAAACTCCTTGATCAATATAACATACAAAAAAAATTATCACCCCCCTCCACATGACCCAGAACCCCACCCTGCCCCCAACCAACAGCATTCCACCCTATCTCATCTCCTAACTCACAGGTAAATAAAGTATTTTTTATTTAAATAAATTAAAAGAAATTTAATTAAAATTTTGAAGAACGTGTGACATTACATCTTCGGGGAGGGGGGGGGGTGTGGGTAGAGTAGGTACCTCTGAAATCAGGGGTTTGGGAGAAAAGATGAACATGTACAGAAATGTTCAGTAAATTTCTTTTAATACTAGTATCTGTGCATTCCCATTACAAGGCAACTCTTCTGTAGCTATAGGCAGAGTCCCCAGGGAGTGTATTCATGTCATTCATAAATTAAATGAGATTAATGGTGTTATCAATGAAGCACCCTTGTTGTTTACATATGCGGCCACAATCATGTCAATCTTGATATGTTTATAAACATTCCTGCAGATCTGCTAGAAGTCATTAATTCCCAATCTCTCATGTATTCTTCATATCAGGACTAATGTCATTTGCAGAATGAGGTCCCCAGAGGGTGAATTTAGTGATGGTATCCCACACAGCGGCCTAGCATCACCAAATTCACCCTCTGGAGACCTCATTCTGCGTAGGCCTCATCTTCTGGGAGGTATCTATAGTATCAAATTAACATTGTTGTTAGTTACATTTCCCTTCTAGGAAGTTTCTATATCCCCTAATTTGCAGAAGATAAATTCATAATTGAGGTGCCCAATGGGTGAACATCACCAACTTCAACTGGGGAACTTCAATCTTATCCTAGGTCTGCCATAGCAGTTGGGGGCCCTAGCAGAATGAGGTCCCCAGATGGTGAATTTGGTGATGCTAGCCGCTGTGCAGGATAGCATCACTCAATTCACCCTCTGGGGACCTCATTCTGCAAATGACAGACACTTTCACACTATTTCAAGGCTTGATTGTATAATACATTGTGTTGCTTGAGGCCAGGCATGCACAATGTAGGAACAGTTCAGTAGTGTACAGTTGGCAATTTCAAGGTTGATTTTCACCAATCTACATACTTAGTCTCTCTAGCCACATATCCTGTTTAAATCTAATTCTTTTAAAGTGATTATAAAAAGTGCAGACTGTTTTGGTCTCCAGAGTCCCAGTCTTATCAGTCTGGTGAGCGACCCCACAGTCATTGACTGTCTTGTTCTTCTGTTGGTGTATCTCAGTCATAGGTTATAGGTATGCCCACACTAGGCAATATGCCACATGGGGATATGAACTGGATGACATTCCATCTGTTGTTATTAACTTCATACCTTGCTCAGGTTGTTCGTGACTAGCCAGGCTGTTGTAGCTGCTAACGGACTAGATTAGCCTTTTGCCATCCCTTTTATTGACCCATGATAATCATTGTGTTACTAATGTAGTATCATTATGTATAACAATAATGCATGTATGCAGGGATTGTGGACATCATGGTGTTACAATCATCTATATTGAGAAGTTGTTGATAAAATGGTTGACTGTTCTTGATTTTGGCTCGTGGAAATCACAAATAGTGGTGTATTCTATGATCCCATTTGGAGGGTCCAATATTGGATTATGAAGCCAAACCAAACTACAACATGTACGTAGTTTTAAATTCTTTCTAGTGCTTTATGGGGTCAAATTTGATAACTTATTTTGATGTAAATGGCTTGAGGAATAATGTTGTTAGCTGAGTAAAACAATTGTTTCGCAGCTGATAGACCACCGATCACACTTGCCTGACACACAAATCTGTAAAATACATTTTTGCTCCCCCTGATGAATTGGAATTTTTCCATTACATATTCATGTTTAAATATTGCTGATAAACACTGAAAACATTCCGCATTTACATCATATAATAATTGGAAACCGAGTCAGTAACAGTAACACCGAGGATATGTTTGAGAATATGTCAAACACATCACTGAGTGTGGTATGGAAAGTTGGAAACCGAAAACTTCTGTTTGAGGGTGCAGTTTGATGAAGTGTATCATTTCACATTGGAGTAAAATGTCACATCACTGACAGAATTAACCATTTATTTACTAAATACTCATTGACCAGCAGTTCCCTTAGGAACTGCTCAATTAGTAAGTTGAACAAACAGCCATATACCTGAACATTTCCCACCAATGAATATGAATCATTCTACACTTATATTATCTGTTGTCTGCTTATATTTTCTCAACGTCCCTCCATATAAATAATAGACTATTCCAATGTATACTTTTACAGCTAAAAGGGAGAATCCTTTTAGTAAAGAAAGGGTTAATGAAATGTTCTCTCTTACAGGGATACAAGCCGCCAGATGAAAGTCCATCAGAATATCAGTCCATTCCTCTCAACAAAATAGAAGACTTCGGAGTCCATTGTAAACAGTAAGTATCTCTTTATCTGCTTGTGAAAATATCTGTTACTGGTTAGGGCCCTATGAATCTTCACTTTTCCACATATTCAAAATCAGATCTTGAATCAGAAGGTTGATGTCCATATCAAATCAAATCTCAAATCGAACCAGCTAGCCGCTGGTGCATAGCTTAGGATATTTCTCCTATAAATGATGGCGCAAAAATATATTTCCTACAATTATGATGGCGGGGAAATTTGTGTGAATAAAGTATTTTTAAACAAAATAGCATAGCATGCCCGGGGGGGGGTTTGGTTTATGTGAGCAAGGTGCCCAATAAGTTTGATCAGTATCGCCAAGGTATGGGTTAAACATCTACCGATCGTGATCGGCCGAATGTTGAACTTAATCTAAACGAATATCCTACCATTAAAGGTACTCAATCCGATAAAACTCCTCTCAATTACTATTTCAATGGCTTCGGGGGTCAAAAATATTTGATTCGAGTCGAGGAAGTCACCCATCAAAGCTCAGATTTGTTAGATATCGATTTTAGATATCTATTATTTTTCATTATCGGGAATACTTTCTGGGCCAGAACTCAGTCAAAATTGCGTTATTATTACCACTTGATTTTAGAGTTATCCATCCTTGTCTGTTTGAATAGATTTTGGTGTACACATCCCGAGCAGATTACGGCAGTTGAAGGCAATTATTAGTACTCATCTCGAGTAAATAACAAATTTCAAAAATCAATATCTAATAACTCTGAGCTTTGTTTGATGGGTTCCTCGACTCAAATCAAATATTTTTTACCCCCAAAGCCAAAGAAATAGTAATATAGGACCCTCTGATCGGATTGTTGTTGTTGAGATGGGGACCCTCTGTTCGGATTGAGTACCTTTAAATGAATGAAATCTTACTTTATATGTACTTGTATTATCAGTATACCCATCAAATGAATAATAGAACATTCCAATATTTACTTTTATCACTGAATGGGAGAATCCATTTTTGAAAGGACGGGTTAATATAATGCAGAGCTCAACAATGAAACACTTGATGCAAAGAAAATAAAATGGCTGCTCAACAAACGGATGTCATTCTAAGTAACACATCTTTGTATAAAGTAGTTTATTAAAAGTTTCTTATAAAACAACATTAGGAAAAATTTCATAACAACTTTTACTGACATTCATCGTAACTATAAAATTTGTGATAAAAATTCATAAAATGTATTCACAACAATCACTTAGCCTTATAACATTATGCTCAAACTAGAGGGGGGACTGTCCCAATGGGACATTATTAAAGTGCGACATTGACATATTAACATAATTGTAAAAAAAATCACAAGTATACAAATTTATAGATGTGGTCTCTCTTGCATGAACATTTATATATAATTCAGAGAAAACAGTCAACATAATTCAGAGAAAACAGTCAACATAAGTTTATCTATTTCTCCATGTTCTTCTTAGCGGTGATGTTTTTACAGACTTTTATATTTTTTGCACATTTGCCCACTGCATGTGCCTTGGGTCCTTTTAAAACTAACAAAAATAGTTGTCCTGTAAATGGTTAACATATTAAAATATGTGCTGTTAAATAATTCGGTAATAAATGTAAATTAGTAGTGATATAAACATGATCTGACAATTATGTCACCTGAATCAATGAGCGAGATCACTGGGTCGCGGCCGTATTGGATTCATCCAGCTCCGTTCCGTGGTTTCAGAGATTCTTCCAGCCCCGGTTCCATGGTTTTAGTGCTACTGGTCAAAGTTTTGGAATAGCATTTCCATATATGGAGCTTTTGAATTATTCATGACTTCCATATATGGAATGCTACTCAAAATCTTTGACCTGTTGCACTAAAACCATGGAACCAGACCTGGTTGATCCAATATGGCCGCAAGTTAGTGTATACCCTGTCATGATGCTTACTTAATCACTGTGTAAGCAAACCAAAATGAAATGATAGACATAGCAACATATTTTCATCACACAACAAAGCATAATATAAATGGTTCGTTGAATATTCATTTTTTTGTCATGGAGTATTTTTTTTTTTTTACCTAAAAATGTTCTAGAATTTATAGAAAAATAATCCTTTAAAAAAAAAAAAAAACTAGTGCATGGGATGTGCATTAAACTACTCTCATTTTGATTTATCAAAAATAGAATCAAAGTAAATTGCTATTTATGTGGTTTTGATAAAGTACATGTATTCTGATTATAATGTGACTGTAGCTACTTTTTCTTCACAAGTGAACTATCTCTATTTTTGTGCATTGGATTATAGCAACCAATAATCTTGAATGATAACTTCATGCCTCATATGTGTTTACTTCTATCAAAATTTCTGGACATGAAAAAGCTTGCGTAAACCTGAGAGGTGATCTGATCATTTAGTGCATAATTAATGAGCGTTCAGATGAGTCTGATGCTCGCGTTGAAATTGGATTACAGACAATAACATAAGCTGTTACCTTGTATCGGTTAATGCACGCAACAGAGAGATTCTATTTTCAATGTGACTTGGTATTTATTTCAACAAAGTGCTAGTTGTTGGGATTTGACAGGTTTGACATTATCGTAGAATTAATTTATTACAGCTAGATTATTTATTGATATAAATACAATTCGTTAACAACCCATACCTTATATGGCGTGAATCATGAAGTTTCCTTGTTTTCTATTGATAACAGATGGCGGCTGTATTTATGTCAATAAATAATCTAGCTGTAATAAATTAATTCAAACCTGTCAAATCCCAACAACTAGCACTTTGTTGACATAAATACCAAGTCGATTTTCCGTCGCTTTGAAGGCAGCCGCAATCTTTTATCGAAAAATCATGACGTACGTGCTTCATTTAATTCATATAAGGTATGCATTACACCTTACGTTGCATTGAAAATAGAGTCTCTCCGTTATGGGTGTTAATGGATACAATGTAACGGACATTGATCGTCCTAGTGTTATTGTCTGTAATCCAATTTCAATGTTACATACTCGTCTGAACACTACATCATCATAGCTATGCTTACTGTTTATCGTGAGAATGCAAACAGAGGCCTTTAAATCTCATCCTCTCTCTTTTTCAGCTATTATTCATTAGAGATCACATATTTCAAATCATCTCTAGATAGGAAGCTACTAGAGAATCTTTGGAATAAATATTGGGTGAATACTCTCAGTTCCTCCAGCCTGCTCACAGTAAGTAGTATTAGTATTCAGCTGTTTTATTAGAGCTTTTCTTTTCTATACAGACTGTATTCATTCAAACAAGCTTGGTCAGTTCATCAGCATCTACAAAAAATATTAAGAGGTAAAATTATTATAATTTTAGTATTAATTGCAAATTACATTCAATTTAATTTGCTGAAGATCTTAAACTGTTTTAGAGCACATATAGTGGTAGTTACTTGATCCTCATTTGTTTATATGTGGGACTGTTCAGCTGTTGAATTTATTACATGAACACTGCTTGCTGTTGTTTGTATTATCTGGAAATCCCAGCAAATAAAGTATGGCCAGATGTGCGAAGCTTGTGTATTATACTCATGCATGTATCCATGGCACATACTCAAGCACAAGCCTTGAAATAGTGTGCCTGTCATTTGCAGAAAGAGGTCCCCAGGGGTCATTCTACCATTAGGTATCCCAAAATTGTAAAAAATGGCAAAATTTCAAACATGCTGAATAATCCTGGCACTTGATTCGTTCAAAAGTACAGATTTTCAGCTTTCCAAAAATGGTATTAAACTATATTGTTGCCTACCTGTTTGAATATATTTGGTTTGTTTGAAATAGTAGTACCCAACTCTGTTATTTTTGCATAATTATCAGAGTGGCCACGTAAGCTGTGACATGAAGGTTATTGATAGTAAACATTAGAATTTTGCGGCAATGCATTGTGTATATTTTTTCCAATAAAAAAAATATAAAACATACCCACATTTTCAAAATTTTGAACATTTATTCATCAACATGGAGATGACTAACGATTTAACATTAAAGTTTTAATTTTTCAAAAACTACATGAACATACATCGTAGTTTTCTATATTCTGTGACTCCATGGTTTGGATGAAGCACTGAACATCATAAAATAAGATATTAATACTTTTTACGACTTTTGCAGTGCTTCCGATATGTCACACACATAACGTTACGTGTGTGACATTATACAATCAACCATTACCAGTCACAAACCACACAACTCAGGTTTCTTTTTGGCTTTATTTTATTGAAGAAACTTCTCAATATCAAGAAAATGTATTTTACACATGTTTTTATCTTAAATTCATTCATTTTATCATTCTGAAGTAATTGTGCGCAATAAGGGCACATTGATGGGTCTTAAGCATAAGGCACTGTTCAGTTTAAACTCAATGCAGACATGACCAGGGTTAATAGTAACCCCTTTAAAGCATCCATGGGGTCCTGGGTACTTAAATACAGTGTTTCTGCAATGTGAATGTCATTTAAACTATTATTGAGATGATGTGTTGGCTTTATATCTCAAAATTAAAAAGGTGTGAAAAGGAGAATTTAGCCCTTTTTATGACGCAAACACCCCCAGAATATGTTTTTACATCAGTTGTACCACCCCTTCCTACCTGATATATGTGAGTATGTTCTGTGGATTTCCACATGGATCACTTATAAGTGAATTAGATGTACATGTTGATGAATATTAAGTTGATTGTCAAACTATAGAATCTTTTGATTATCAATAATTCGATAACCTATCCCATGCTCATAGTGCAAATTAATTGGATTACTAGTACCTTTACATGGTCCTGACGGCTGAGTTTGTAACTGCGGTCATGGTTGTACAATTTTAAACATTTGCATGACCATTTTTGTCCACTACTTAAAAAACTTTTAACATTACATAAATTTAAAACCCAGGATATATCTAACCCAACTTAATGCCCTCTTTCACATGTACATGATCACACTACTCTTATTGGCCAAATTATATATCATTGAGGGTATTGAATTCCAATAATCTAATAGCAATTTCACAGCGTCACACACGTAACGTTTTTGTGTCACACACGTAACGCTGCCTCTTTGGTGGTTATAAGCCTTGGAATGGAAGGTGGTTTGGTGTTGACAATTCAGAAACTATTTTTTGAATAGCTGAACATATTTCCATTCAAACGTGACATTTATTGTATATTCTAGACTTACTATTTCACAGGAATATAGACTTAAAAAGAGGACATGCACACACGTAACGCACCAAATAATGTCCTGCCAAAAATTTATGGTACACAATGAGTTTAAAATATGTCTCAAAAGTCGTGGACTAGCCTCTGGCAAATAAAATGCAGCATCCCTTGACTAAAATAATTTTATAAAATTAAAGTTATCTTGATTATAAAGGCTCTAAAAACCTCTAAATGTCACACACGTAACGATAGAATGACCCCCAGAGGGTGAATTTAGTGATGCTACCCCGCATAGCGGGCTAGCATCACCAAATTCACCCTCTGGGGACCTCATTCTGCTTACACGTCAGCAGAATGAGGTTCCCAGAGGGTGAATTTGGTGATGCTAGCCCGCTATGCGGGGTAGCATCACTAAATTCACCCTCTGGGAACCTCATTCTGCAAATGACAGACACCCTATTTCAAGGCTTGCTCAAGCAATGTACATACAAAGTATTACTTGTGTACTGTAGCATTGTGTGTTTTCATCATTTGCTAACCTCAAGTGTTTGATTGGCATTGAGGTTAAAGGTTTATGTTAGATTGGCATTGAGGTTAAAGGTTTATATTGCCGAGTCCATGTTGCTGATGGGTCATATTTTATGAAAGTTGTCAATGGGGTGAAACAGACACTCATTTGGCAATGTCTTGTCACAAAAGAACGAACAAGATTTATTCTATATATCCCACACATGTGTATACAAAAGCTTCATACATCTCGCTGTAAACCATTGCAATTTATACTTTTAGAACTGAATGAAATTTATTCATGTGAATGAATTAACATTTGTCGCCTGCACAACGTCAAATGTGCATATTCAATTTACTACATTTTGTGCAAGATAATCTTTGTAATTCTTTTAAGCGGTGTGTGTTTCAGATTTGATACAGATAGTAAAAAGACTATATTTAAGAAATGAATGTAGCAGCATTATTAAAGATATAAATTTCAGTTTGATTTGCAGTAAATCTACTGTTATATGATTATAAGGAATGACAGGAAGATCGATCGGGGTCATTGGGTTTTGACCGGCAGAGTAATAAAACAAAGTTTGTGTGAATCCCAAACCAAATCACTCTGCCAGTCAAAAACCCAATGACACCGATTGTTTTTTTAACAGAGATTGCAGTCGGAATGCATCACATACATAACAAATGCTTGAATACAGTTACCAATTACAATAATAAATCAGAAATATGAACTGATAAACAGGTCTGTTCAATCTCAATTGTTTGCATGTTTGTATAAAACAAAACATACTGCAATTATTTCGTACCAATTAAACATTCCCCGACAGAGGGAACACAAATAGAATGTATGCATTGCAGGGTCCTGGGACCACATGCGTAGCCTTGAAAAATGGGGCCTAACTCAATGTCTTTAATTAATATATGGTTGAAGATAAGTTTTGCTCAAATTCTTTTATTGGGGGAAAATTTTGTATTCTAGATTAAAATTTTCTCTTGAAGCAGATTCAAAAGTAAATGACTCTCAATTGTTTCTAACAGAATGCTGAGTATACCACAGGACAAGTGTTTGATCTGGCCGACAAATTAGAGCAATCTGAAGCACAGCTAGGTCGTAGTGGTTTCATGTTGGGGATGGATACGCATGAGAAAAAATCTGAAGATAAATTGGTCAAGTCCACAAAAGATGGGTAAGATAATCATAATGTATCTTCCTGTACTACTGACAAAAAGATAAATTACTCAACATGCTAAAAGTGATGTTTGAGTGATAGCTAATAATTGAACTTTGATCTACAACTGATTTATTTTATGCGCAATGTAATATCTCAAGATTTTCAATAAATTGAATATAGCATATTTGGCAAAATTAAACCATTAACACTACTCAAGAAAAAGAGATGTTAAGTTCAGATAAACACCTCAAACAATTAAGTCCCTCTCCTCATATAATACTCTGTGTTTCCTTATTTTCCTATGTTATTTATTCATTCATATTCAGATTGAGAACATGGTAATCGCAGCATATTAGGGGGAGTTAATTAACCCGATGTTCTCAAACTTTGTCCGTGTGTTTTCCTTTCAGATTCGGTGAAATACCCATCCTACAATCGACCTGCTTTAGTGGTGTTTGCCTCTAATAAACCTATGGCGACAACCCTTGCTTAGTCTGTCATGCAGGGCATGGTCCCTTTCGAGTGATTGCAGTGGGTCAGATATGGGGGTGGTTGAAAATCATTCCCACAGTATGGCAACTGGTCAAGTTCATAACAAGAGCATGTAATAATAAGGTCGTTGACACTAGTGCTGAAACGGATATCCGGTTGATAACCGGCTACCGTCGGCAACCGGTTGAACTACTATCAATCGGTTAACCGCTATGTAATACACGCATGCAATGCTACTGATAAAAATTAACGTCTTCAGGTCCTTAATCGACATAGACTGATAACAGTAGATTTTAAACACAGGTGCAGGGGGTATGTTTTTTGTGTTTATCCTCCATGCATATAATATGGGTCAAATGATTGGTGTTGTCACTATGAATTCCCGCTGTAAAGACTGATTTGGGACAGGTTCCGTATTATTGGCGTATGTTGATCCCTACTCCTAATTCAGCAATTCGGCATTCTTTGATCAAGTTATGTAATCGTACGATAGCACGGGATCTCCGAGCATGAGTAGTTTCAGCCACAGAAATCCCGTGCAAAAAAATATCTTTGATGTTACCGCAACATTTATTACACGTCGCTATTTTAATGCACACCAAACATTACGTTGTAGTTTTGGCGCTTTGGTTTCAAAGAGTTACACTGTATCGTTACCACACTGTGCTCAGTTGACCCGCTTTTTCCACCAGTATTCTGTTTAACCCCCGAACTACTGTTGCAACCGGATTTTTTATGACATATTGCTAATGTCTTTTGGTACATGTATGAATCAAACAGATCATCTGCGAGGGGAATGAGGCCGTCCTAGGGACGCTGAGCCGTACTAACGGAAACCTGACTGATGCCACCTGGTCATCGGCAAAGATCAACACAATCGTTTTCACTGCAGTATACGGCGTGGTCATTTGACATCTACTCTCCGACTGACTACTTGTAGACAGTATCATGGATACCCAAGAAATGAGTAAATCAGATGTCTGGGCACATTTCTAAGAGAAATTGGCAGAATGCAAACTCTGAGAACCAACACTATTTTTTTACATATGCTCGGTCTATACTTTAAAAATTACTGACTTTGAGTAATCTCAGTCGATGAAGTTCAAATGAACTCGAATCAAAGTGGTGTTCCCGTGCAGTCGGACTTATTTGCATCCTAAGACTAATTTTCAGCATTTGATTGTCTTCTAACAGAAAACATTGTTTTCAGCAGGTTTTCAGTTGTTTTTTAAATTTTTATTTGTTAACTACATAAAGTTCACAAACTTCATAATTGTGTTTATCGGTCGTCAGTCATCCTATCCATCTCAAATCGCCAAAGAACACCCAGCAGTTAGAATATCTGAGGCACATGACTTAATAATCGGCAAGTCCCGCAATCACTATAATCAGTGGCAATAAAAACTGCCAATATTCAATGCATGTACGAACATATATATAGGTCACACATTACCCGAGTTTGCCATACAGTATAAATCAAATTATGCCGATATATTATTGGTACATATTATGGTGTAAATAATCAGTGTAAAGTCATAGGTTGAGAATAGCGGATAACCGGTTATGATCCGGTTACACGTCGCGGTTAACCGGCTACAAAAATAGGTCAACCGTTTCAGCACTAGTTGACACCAAGTACATTCGATGCTATTGAGCGTCAAAGTTCTAAGCATGAAATTTGAAAATGGTAAATTTTCCAATCAAGTGATATTCAATGAAGGTTAGAACACCACCAGGTTAATTAATTCCACCCATATTCTACATGTTATCAACTTATTCAAAATTTCAATATGATTGGATGAATAGCATATGAGATACATACACAGAACGACACGCGCCTCGAGTTCTATCCTTCCGCGACAGCATGAGTGCCGTATCGACAAAACCATTTACACATCGTGTTGTTCTGTGTTTATTACACGCTTCGTGTCCTAGAATCTGTGCATTCAAAATACAGGATTAGAAGGTTTATTTAGGCTCATACAGGGCGTGTTTGTCATGTTTGATGATTCTTTTATTTAAATAGTTCCAGTTTCATGGTTGAGGCGGACGTCATGTACGTCAACGAGATGCGCATGGAACGTACGTTCCATACGGATTTGTAAATATGGAACAGCCATAACACTGTACTTCTAGGAACAAGCGTGTAATAAAGGGTATTATATGAGGGGACCTACTATTTTTGAAATAGAAAATAAAATTATGAAACCACCTTGTCAACTTGTTTTTGGCAAATTTTTAAATGGCTTTATTGAGAAACAGTATACATGAAATATCTGCTGAGTGCAGAATTTGTTTTTTTTAAATAATTACATCTAATTTCAGTTGCAAGACAACAATTGAAGCTATTCATGGTCTGATGTCACAAGTTATTAAAGACAGACTGTTTAATCAGGTTCATGTTCAAACATAGTTAACACCAGAAGTTGCTGGCTGTTCGGATATGTGATTCTTCATGAACGATCTTGGAATTTTCCGAGGGGAAGCGGCATTAGAGAGACAGCTTCATTAATTGAGATTAGGCCTGTGTCTCTTGACTGGAACCTCAATGCTGGTACAGCTTGTTGGTACATTAGCAATTTAGGAATCCAGGAGGATATTGGCAGACAACAATTATCATGGGACATGATTACAACTATCTAAATCATCAGTGACATTTGTCCAATAAATGTTATATGTCAAATTCATCTTTTCATTGTCTCACCCAATGTGAATATACTTTTGTAGTAACAACTTCATTATCAGATTTCACCAGCAAAATTACTAAAATTTAATCGAATCTGATGGCTATTACTGACAACTGTTACCTGTATTTTGAGGTAGTAGATGAAATTTCTTTTAGATATGGGTCAACATCTTATATATTTTGTTGATCTTATTACATTAACATTCCTTCCAAATGACCAAATAGGAATCCTATGTGTTCTGTTTTTTAGCCCACCTGAGACGAAAGTCTCCAATGGGGTTATAGTCATCACTCCCGTCCGTCTGTCAACAATTCTTTAAACATCTTCCTCTCAATAATATATGGGGTCATATATGGTGCAGATGTTCCCTGGGTGACTGGGATTCAGATTTGTTCAATTGGGGTCAAATAGGGGAGGGTCAAGGGACATAACATTCTAGCCTTGAAATAGGGTGTCTGTCATTTGCAGAATGAGGTCCCCAGAGGGAGAATTTAGTGATGCTACCCGCATAGCGGGCTAGCATCACCAAATTCACCCTCTGGGGACCTCATTCTGCTTACACCTCAGCAGGATGAGGTTCCCAGAGGGTGAATTTGGTGATGCTAGCCCGCTATGTGGGGTAGCATCACTAAATTCACCCTCTGGGGACCTCATTCTGCAAATGACAGACACCCTATTTCAAGGCTTGATAACATTCTTCTAAAGAACCATTCGACTGATTTAGCTTATATTTGATATGGAGGGTTCTTGGATGACTGAGATTCAGATTTGTTCAAATGGGTCACCATGTCAAATAGGGGCGGAGTCAGGGACAATACTTTCCCCTCCATGATATTTCTTAAAAGGTCTTCTTCCCAAGAACTGCAAGACCGAACGTACTCATGTTTGGTGTGGATAGGCCCTATGTGACTGGGATTCAGATTTGTTCAAATGGGATCAACGAGTCAAATAGGGGCAGCGCCAGTAATTCTTAAAACGACTTCTTCTCAAGAACAATGATCATGAGAGGACTTAGAATTTTTCAAAAGAGAGTGGCTGGCCAAATACAGACATAACTCGGGAGACATCAAATTTTACACCCCCTCCCCCACCATGAAGACTTGGTTTAAACTCCTCTATAATGGAAACTATTTCACTGTTAGATTTAAGTTTGGAATCTAGATCTGCCATATTGTGAATAGATGCTGTGATCATGTATATAGCAGCTGTTAACCCATTTAGGCATATGTAGTTAATGATGCAAATATTCAAGAAGCTTCTTATCATTGCCCATCAAGCAACTCTTGCAGTGTTTTAATTCTTTCGTATTCCCATTAGCAATGCTGGATCACACTGGTATATTAAAATTCTTTGAATACTTGAAGTGACAACATAAGCATGTCAGAAACCTGTCTGGATGGTAATTGCACATATGTCATCTGATATGTCTGACAAACAAATAACAGAACTGGGGAGGATTTTGTTATGTAAGGGTCATTAATTTAAATATGAGATGAATTCCCATATGTTATTCTAAGCAATCTAGCTTGTCAACTACTTATCTTTTGCATTAGAAGGGAGAATTTATCTTTAATCATAAGCTATTGTATGGATTTGTTTGAATAACTGGCCAGTCAAAAGTGGCAGAGAAACGGATTTAACACTTTTGCTTCCAATGAGTTGACTTCAATTCCTAAACATAGTCTCTGAATTCACTAAACCATTGGATCTCATAATCAGAGGTCCTTGGTAGATGTGAATAGTGTTAACCCGTCAGTTATAATATTGTAACACTTGTTACAATAGTATGCAGGCTGTTAAAAGGACGTGCGGCCTTCATTGTAGGTTATAATTTAGAAATAACATGATCAAATTATGATAATTTCCTCAAGAATATGGGCTCTTTCACGTTAAAGGTTGACAAAATGAATTTTTCGGATAGTAGGGAAAATGATGCATTTGTCATTGTGTTGGGAGTGTCTTAATAATATTTCTATAGTACTGACGCACAGTCCAACCTGCAGGCAAAATTTCACTACTATATTGGAAAAAATAACAAAATTATAGGGCGATGGGTACCAATTTTGGCATATTTTGAGTGGCCAATCATTGCTGTGATGATTTTGTATTCCTTATATTTATTTTAATTGATGGGTTTGCCAAAAATGTCCTCATTTAACCTTTAGCTTATGTCTGCATGATCGTGTGGTGAAAATTTTGAGTGATTTCGTGCATTCAGTTTGATGATATTTGAATTTGAAGGTTAGTGAGATATTCCGTTAAATGATTTATAACATGTGAATCTAAAATAAAGCTTTTTATAAACACAATTTACAATAACCATGGATCAGGAATATAGTTCAGTTGGACATTTCATGGTATAGAAGATTAATGGTAAAATTCGTTTTCTGTGTATTAGTCTATTTAAATTATATTCAATTCTCCAAAATATGTGCACATAAATTCCGTTAAAATCTGTCCTCTCCGAGAATCTTTGTCAACTGCTAATATTAATGAAATGAGAAAATCATTTTGTATTGTGGGTAAACTGTCACTAGTATTGAGGGTGTATAAACTTTAATTGGTGGGCTGAACCATCCCGATTTGGTACAGCAGCTCATTAAATGTTAAAAAAAATGTCCTCTCCGAGAATTCAAGCATAGAACCCAGAGATTTTCTGGAAGACATTGGTTTATATTGAACTTTAACCATTCTGTTAATGAGAATGGGGTGTAGTAATAATATACTATATTAAAATACAGTTTATGCAACATGCTGTGTCCAATTTGAGCTACTAAAGTGTTATTTCATTTATTTCCATTGAGGAAATTCAGGTCTGCTCAACTGCAATTGTCTGAGTACATTGTCAATCTGAAGAATTTCTTGATTATTGATAATCATGTCATTGATTACAAATGGTTTGATGGAAGTGTTGTTCGTAAAACATATGTTTCTCAATAGTTAAATATAATTGTCTTGAATTAACGGAGAGGACACATTTTTTAACAGATTACAGAGTATCTGCACTTACTTGCAATATTAAAGGAATAATCCATGTGTGTGTACATATAATAACATTGGAATACCATAGGACCCGTAAACTGAGATAAATAAACACAGTTCATACCCTGGTGGTCTGTATAGCTCTCAATAAAATAGTTTAGACCATACAAAAGTATTATCCATATATTTATACAACCATAACATGAGGATTCTGCCCCTATGACCCCTCGATACACTCAATACAGATTACCACAGTTCATATAGCAAAACAGGAAGTAACCCCCAATAGAATGATTTCACACATTACAATGTTTTACAAGTAACTTGGACGCTAAAATCAATAATAATCAATGTTAATCTTCTAAGCACCCCATGGCCCCTAAATTTCAATGAACCATGACAGGATGAACAAATTGGAAATTATGGTTCATCGCAATAATCCACACAATGTTAACCGCCTTCTTGGACTGGATTTTTTTTTTTTAAGTTCTTATTTTATTTAGAGTTATCTGACCCTTTTAATGCCTCCTGACTAGGACCATTTGAAGCCCCTGACATGATAAACTGAAGATAGCCCATTTTCCAAATGCTCTATAGCACTCAATAGATTTGTTTCATACATACCGGTAGAAAAGCATTGATTTCTGTTCTCGACATTAAATCCATGACAACCCCATAGCCCTCAATGTTAATCTTCTCACCCCTCATTGTCCCCTAAAATCCACTCAACCCTGACCCTATGAACAAATTATAAACTATGTCTCCATACCAAGTATTATGGAAATCGGCCCAGTGAGACTGAAAATAATTTTGAATTTTAAATAGTGCACTACTACTTAAATGTGGGTTCGCTCTGTCTGCTCATATTCTGAAAAAACATCCATACAAATGGACAATGGACTATTCCAATTTATACTTTTAGAATGAAATGAGAGAGTCCATTCATTTGTGAATGCCAATGAGTTACAGATTATAATAGGGCTAACATATGACAGCTAAAAATAACTCTATTTCAATAATTCGCCTTGTCTGCAGGTGTCTCTTGTCTCTTATACAGTAAAGCCTGTATTAATCAGTAAACCTCACATCTGAATAATTGTAAGTCAAAAAAGGGCCATCACTCCAGTAAAAAAAAAATTGTATCAAACCCATATTCGAACTTGATCTGTATTTTGGGCTGCGAAATCACAAACCAAAATACCAGATTTGGTTCCAGTCAGATAAAAACATGTTTGAGTCATCGCAGCATGCTTGAATTCTAAGTCGAAAAAGGCCCATACCTCTATTTAAAAATCATATCAAACCCATTTTCAAACTCATCCTGCATTTTGGGATGAGAAACTCGTACAAAATTTTGTTCCAATTGGATAGAAAATGTTTGAGTTATCGCACCATGCGTAAAATGTCTACATACGGATAGACAGATGGACGGACGATGAGTGGTCAATCCGAACATCAACATTACGTAAAATACGATGGTATGGGTACACATAAAAACCGGTTATGGGACAACAAATTTTGCCCCAACTTATCATTTGTCGAGTCATGTTTCCAAGAGTCTCAATATGTTTATCTTCACATTTCTCAGTTTGACAGGTCTATTCAAGTTCACTAAAATATATATTAAGGCAATGAAAATCGGCAATCTTTCTAAGATTGAGTTACAAGACTCTGATGTCTACAGTGAATGAATGTTTAAAAAAGTGTGTCCTCTCCGAGAAAAAGTCGGTGGAAATTGGCAATTTTAAAATATGCTCTTGTTGAGTCAATTTTTGTCCGATTTTGAAAATGCTTTCAATATTATAATCCTTGAAGCATGCACTTCAACTTGAGAAGTAAAATCTTTAAACTACTGAAGCATTTTCTATTATCAGAGAATAACAATTGGGGAATATGAATATTAAGAGTTTATAATTTACATATAAATTAAAAAAATATGGAAATTCAAAGATTTTTCCAGTAATTTTGACATATATGTTCTCTCATTGTTCAATGCTCAATGTCATGTGATATCATTCCAGAAACAGATGCATAATAATTAAAATTCAGACATTTGAAATTAGTTGTTCAGTATTTTCAATTTTGAGGGATTCCTGCATAGACCAAACCTGAAAAATCAAAATACACTTGCTCCTGCTCTGAAACTTTAGTTCCCGATCCAGTATGATGTTCCTAACATGAATTAATGAAGAAAAAGTGATTTGAAAAACACTTTTTTTGCACCCTATTTGGCCACTTGTGGTCAACCTTTAACGTGAAAGAGCCCACATACTAATAGTATAGCATAATGATGATATGAATGCGATATTATTAATAAAACACGCTTTGTGTCTGAGAAAATACAGGTTGACTGTTGTTTTGTTTCTCGCAAAAAGCGCAGTGGATTGTTTATAAGATGAGTCATGATATTGCACCATTTCTTTATTTGTAAAACCCTTAATTTGGTGAACTTACAACTCACAATACAATTCATCGTAATAATCCTTATTTGGTAATTATATAGCTTACTAATTACTAATACTAATTGGATTGAAAAATATTCACCTCTTTGCGACAACAATTATATTATGTACCTTTTCTGTCTGATCATTTCCCAATCACGAAGTAACGTGGATTAGCTTGATTTTGAACTGACAGCGGGTAAAATGGGTCGATTAAAATACAATTGGGTGTGATTTGAATGCAATTGTTGATTGCACCAATAGTATTGTCTACGCATTCCACAGCATAACGGAACATTTTCATTGGACGATACAGTAGTTCTGAGAGTTTATAAACAATCGTAACATAACTTTTTTTTATGTTTGTTTACATAACCAAGGGTACAAAAGTTACAATAACATGCAATCTATGTGACAACATCTGTCTATTATATAATATTCTTTCTATTTATGGCAGTTTTAGTGGATGTGACTATGTTATCAGTTATACCCACAGGGAAAGCCGCATGCTGTCCATATCTTTAACCTAGTTCCCTTCCAAGTGAATAATAGACTAATCCAATGTTTACTTTTATAACTGAGTGGAACATACATTCAGTATTGAAATGATTAGGGGCTAAAATACCTTCTTCTTTGACTGTGGTAACTTCAAACTTTCTTCTTCTATTCTTGTTCCTTTTGAAGTGAACGACCCTCTTTGGTTTTGCCTCTGCTGGTGGAGGTTTTCTGTCTGTCCACAGGACACCCTCGCGATCTGTACTCCCACACAACACAATAGGTGACAAAGGCGAGCCAGGATGGACAGTCTCAGTTACAACACAACCTTCTTTCATGCGTTGCCTCACCGTACAGTATGGCGATATATAGGTGGGACGGGAATGCTGTAGGCTTTGAATTATCTCCTCAAAATTGACCTGTACAGAGCATTTAATAGATTCATAATCAATTATAAACTAAGAACTATATAATATGTCATTTAATCAGAAAAAGTTATCAATAATTGTGAATGTTGGGAAGAGAAACCTCAGTTGTGACTTATCAAATAACAGCAACTTTCTTTTCATTTTAGAAAGAACTTTCTCAAAAGTATGCTTCTCTCAAGTTTTGGTACAATTACATTGTACCCAAAGCTATGCCCTCCAAAAATTTGAGGGCATTCTGAAAATGTTTTATGAAACGAATATTAGCAGATCTCACAAAACCTTGCAGTTGCTTGCTAGATGTCTAATTTTGGTACGCAGCAAAACATCAGAACTTTTGTACCCTGTTGTTACCAGGGTTCGCGCTGGCCCAAAATTCCCAGGTGCCAACACTGTTGCCAATTGCATTATTTTTAGAGCCCCTTTATACTTTCTGTTGCCACTTTTTTCCGACCAGTATTTTTGGTGCCACTTTTGAATTTGATACTTGCAACTTTTTGTGGCGTTCTCGTGGCATTGAAAACTAGTATGTTTCTCGGCTTAGGTGGTGTAACACATTCACGTCGATGTTAAATCAACCACTGTATTTGGACTATCGGTAATGTCTGAATGGCCGAAGAAATCAATAACTTTCTTCATTTTAGAAGGATGTTGCGTGTCTGATGTATTGTTGCTGAAATCTAACTTGCGGTTATGACTCATATTTGCTGTATGTCCAGTGTTCACGCTGGCCCAGAAATTCCTTTAGCCATTCTTTTAGCCAAATGCCATTTTTTTAGCCACTTTGCATTTGCTTTAGCCACTTATTTTGGAACATATTTTGAGATAAATTGAATGTTTATTACATTTTATTTTCAAAATAAAACAATACCAACATAACATGGTCACTGAAATCTAGCTTTCTCGTACGATTCATTTTGGAAATTTGACTTGCAGTGAAAACCCTGGGTACTTAAAGCATCATTCCCTGATCCCCACTCACAAGTTGTTTTTATTATAACACAAATCATTTGCCATTGACACGATATAAAATCAACACCAATGCACACCTATTATATTACTAATTGCTCCAAGCACATCGGGTCGTATAACATACACGAGGTGCCGACGCTTTTGTTGTGCGAATGTTAGCTGCGCTTGATGTAATTAGACCCAGTACAAGTACAATTGGGAGGAAATTATTTTGTTCGCCATATGGTCATTTTTTTTCGCCATTTACAATTTATTTTCGACAATGGCTAAAATGGCTACCGCCAGCATGAACACTGTGTATGTCAGTTTGTGAAAGCTACTTATTGTGATTTCGGGGGGGGGGGGGGGGGGTGATAACCCCGGGATTTTCAGAAAGACCGAATGACTGCAAGCTTTATTATATGCCCGATGGGTACCAATTGCCAAATGCCAAAAAGGTAGGTGGCATTTTTTGTAGCCAATCAGGATTTTTTTGGAGCCATTTCATTTTTTTTATAGCAATTTGCTAAATTGAATATCAGCAGCGCGAACCCTGGTTGTTACGTCGGGTACATTGGGTACATTTTATAAGCACAAATTTAGAAACATAGAAAACATATTTCAGGACCGTGGGTACATAGGGAACAAATGGTTACTTTACCTATTAGTTAATGTTACATTTGTTACTTTAATTTTTTTTTCTTAGAAATCTCAAAGTACCTTGTTACATTGGTTACAAATTAGAAAACATATTTCCTGAACTACTTTCAGGCCCATGGGTACATAGGGTACAAATGGTTACTTGACCTATCAGTTAATGTTACATTTGTTACTTGAATTTTTTTTCTTCTTAGAAATCCCAAAGTACCTTGTTACAAATGATATAGTCCGGGGGACTATAGACACGGGCTCTGTCCATCCGTCTGTCACAGGTACTTTTGAGTACCTTCATGGTGTAATCAACTCCTCCTACAGTTTTCATCCTAGAGATTTGAAACTTCAGAATGACGGAAAAATTATTTTTTGACAGAGTTATTAACCCTTTTCAACTTTATAATTTTATGTATGAGGGTACCTTCATGGTGTAATCAACTCCTCCTACAGTTTTGATCGTAGATATTTGAAACTTCAGAGTATTGTTACCCACATATTGGAGATGTGCAACATGTATATAGATGACGGAATTTTTGTTTTTTTACAGAGTTATTAACCCTTTTCCACTTTTCAACATTTATTTTATTTCTTTATCAAAGCGGCATTGACTTGCCACGTTGTCGGGGGACACTGTGGTCGGCTGACCTTTTATTGGATTAGCATTAGCTCATAAACTTGCACCAACTACCCATACTAAACATATGACCACCACTAACCCTGTTTATTGACAAACCAAACTCACACTAACCCACTGCATAGTATACAAGGATGGTCAATATCTGAATCTACCCACGCCACTCTGGTCCTGATGAAGTTAAACTGTTAACGAAAGCGCCAGACCAGATATGATATTCCTAGTAATTGAGGTCGTCCCTGGAGGATTATCCTCGCCTTCATATAGAAAAAAGAAATGCTCAGGCTTTTCATTGGCTCAGTATTCTGTCACTATTAGAGGTAATTCTATATTTCTGAAACATATGGAGTAATGATAACAGGTGGTATAAAAAGGTGTGGGAAAAGGGAACAAAGTTCTCCAGGGAAAACACCAGTAATCAACTAAATCTTTGCCGACAGGTCTATGCGTTTCGAATCATAGTGATTCTTCGTTCAGGACCAGATGTGGTTTGTGAAATATTGTGGGAAACCTCGTCCTTTTATAGACTGTTTGGGGCCTAGCTTCGATTTCATTGGCTGTTGCCAGGTTAGTATGGGTCAGACTGGAGTTGTTGTAAGGTTTACGTGTGTTGTCTCATGATATGGGGTTCTCATTGGGGGTCTCATGTGAGGTAAGATATAGATGGGGTTCTCTCATGGTATGGATGGGGTTCCCATGAGAAGGTCCGTAGAGGCATGGGGTTGCCATATGGGGTTCTCGTGGGGAGCCTGTGTTTAGTGACAAGGGGTTCTCATGTGAGGTAGGGTATTGATGTGGTTCTCTCATCAGTCATGGTATGGATGGGGTTCCCATGAGAAGAAATGGGGGGTTGCCATATGGGGTTCTCGTGGAGTGTGTAGTGACTGGGTTCCCAGTATGGTAATAATGTATAGTGGGATGTTGATGGGGTTCTCATGATTAGTATGGGGTTCCCATGTGGTGCTATCTGAGGGAGCGGAGGTGGAGTGTGTGGTCCCGCTGGGGTTCCCGTATTCTCATGTGTTGTGAGAGATAGATGGGGTTATCATGAAAATATAATGGGGTTCCCGTTTGAGTGTTTGCTGGATGAATGGGGTTGCCGTATGTTGTTCCATTGAGGATACCATATTTCGTTATATGGGGTAATCATGGGGTTCTCCTGTGGTGAGTGGTGGATGGGGTTCCCGAGTGGGGGTCTCTGTAGGCGAGAGGTTGCTGTATGGGGTCCTCAAGGGGTTCCCGTGTGCATGTGTAGCACTGTTTGAATAGTATAAAGGGGTTCCCGCGTGGGGTTCTCCAGGGATTGTTCTAGAATGAGAAGGGGTTACCATTGGTTGTTCCTATGGAGGTCTCCCTTTGGCGCATGCATGGTACGAGTTCCCGTGTGGAGTTCTCATTTTGGGGTTAACCATGATGTTTTGGGTGGGGTTCCTGTGTGGATGTGCTGCGTTGAGGTGATTGCCCTGTAGGGGGTGGGGGTTTTGAGGTTAAGAGACGGTTGTCTGATGTCGAAGCTAGTGGGTTTTACTCCACTGATTGTGTTTGTTGAGTCCTGGGATTTTTTGTTCCAGGTTGAGTGAGAGACGATAGCGTGTGGTAATAACAGGTTTATTAGCCATCAACGTACAAAGCACGTCTACCTGGTTTATCATGTAAAAGTTCTGTACACGTATCCAGTAATAGTTTGCTGGTGTCCTTTTCTCTCCTTTTGAGGCCACTTCCTCTTGGTGGTGTATGGCCATGATGTGTGGCAATATAGTCACCATGTAGGGGGTGTGGAATATACATTTCTTCTGTGTGGATAGGCACCAAGCGGCCGTTGTGCGGGTCCGAGAAAAGGTCGTTTGCTACCCATGAATTTTGCGGTTCGTCAGTTGGACTGTAAGGTAGCATCCATCTGTTGATATCCTGGATATATGTTGGTGTTTCTGGTAAGTTTGGGTTAGTGTCCATTTTAATGTTTGGTGTGTCAGTCCTTTCGTCATCCCAGAAGCTGCAGCCAGGTTTGAGGTTGAAATTAGTATAATCATTTGCTGCTATAGCTTCCATCGGTGTCGGCTGATATATTGTATCCACCTGTGTGGATAATGGGATGTCGTCTTCAATAATGATTGGGGTGCTATTTTGCAGTTCGGCACCTGTGGCTGTGTTGTAACCGCTATCGTTTGTAGCGTGGCTACTGGGGGTATACTCAGCTGGTGTTTGTATAGCTTCCTCCACAAACCACATGTCCAGATCGGGATTGTAGAACATGATCTCACCCGACGGGCTGTCAATAACCGGCATCGGAGGGGATGTATTGCCGTTGGTTTGGCAGTTGTGGCGCCGTAGGTGGGCCTTACTGCTGAATGTAGCATCACAGTGGCGGCATCTGTGTCTTGCAGTTTGCCGGTGGGCTTTCCTCTGATGTCTGTTACGAGCCGATCGATGTGCGAATGTGCTTGTGCAGGTATTACATTTAAAGGGCCCATCCCTGATCCCGAAAAAGAACGTCTGGAAGAAATTTTGTCAAAATTCAGCATTGATCTCATCAATGTCAAAATAGACACTGTCACCAGTCAACTAACAACAGCTGAAACCTCCTTAAATAACCTATAAAAAGAGTGGAATAATAAGGCCACCCCTAAAGATAAAGATGAATTATTGGCAGCAACCAGTGCCCTCACCAGAAAAATTGACTCCAACACGAGAAAGCAACACAGCAAAACACTCATGGCATTGCGCCAAGAGCAGAATACATACTGAAACTTGTACTACACAGCAATAACTTTCAATTCAACGGAGACAACTACCTCCAAATCGGAGGCATGGCAATGGGCACACGAGTAGCCCCATCATATGCCAATATATTCATGGGAGAACTTGAAAACAAGCTACTTCTCGGCACAACACTGAAACCAACCCTTTATCTCAGGTATATCGATGATATCCTCCTTATATGGACACATGGCCAATCCAGTCTCGAAAAATTCATCGAGTATTTCAACACGTCACATCCGACCATCAAATTCACCGCGAATTATAGCACGACCTCGGTCGATTTTCTAGACGTCACAATCAGACGCATCCCTACAGGTATCACAACCACCCTCTTCACGAAACCGACCAACTCCCACACTTATCTCATGGCTGATTCCTGCCACCCGAAACCCACCTTTCGGGGCATTCCGTTTAGCCAGTTCCTACGCATCCGGCGTATTTGTAGTGACGTCACAGACTACCACAAACACGCCAGACAATACACTGAACACTTTGTCGCACGTGGTTCCGATAGAAACACAATCGTACAAGCTGCACTTGAAGCAGGAAAACTCAACCGAGATGACCTGCTCCTAGATAAACACAAAACTAATGACAACCACGTCATACCATTCGTCACAGACTACCACCCCGAATCCACACGATCCTTCAAACTTATCAGGTCACACTGGCCAATTATTCAAACATTGGCACGCTACCGACGCATTTTCCCGCAGCCACCTCTCCTAGCGAGACGCAGACCACCCAACCTTAAAGACATTCTGACCAGAGCCAAACTACCACAACCAAGAAGCATTACAGGAAGAGTTTTCCCAACCCATTCACAACATGTGAGGAAAGTAACTGCTCAGTATGCGAGGGATTACCCACCAACAAATGGTTCAAAAGCCAAAACACCAAAAAGCGATATAAAGGACCCTCAAGGTACAACTGCCTAACCCGCAACTGTGTCTATCGTCTGACCTGCAAACGATGCAATATACAATACGTAGGTGAAACTAAACGGCATTTCGAAATGAGACTATCAGAACATCAAGCAGACATACACCACAACAGGAACACCCCGGTAGCATTTCACTACAATCTACCTGATCATGATCATGGAGACCTATCATATTGTATCATTGACATAATTAATTGCGATCCAGAAAGGGTGAGGGGACTTCAAATAAGAAAAACACCCTCCAAACACTGACCCCACTTGGCTTGAACAGGAAGGACTTTTAGTCTCCCCCCCCCCCTGATAACAGGTGGTATGTTTTTTTACATATTTTTTCTGTATTATCTGATGTGTCTCAAATATAGTACTGATAAGACTGTTTATAAATTTACATACCCTTCTCTTATTGTGCAGCAATTGCAACCTGTTCAGTTTTCCTTCTGTACACTGTAAGAAAGAATGCTATCTTAGTGTTACACCCCTGGCCAAGTGGTCCTGCTAATTTGCTATGATGCTGGTGAGTTGTGCTGAATTGTTATGATTCTGGTAGGGAAAAGCGATGCTGTTAAGAATAAGTACCTTTATTTTATTTAAAGTTGTAATTTTTGTGGTGTGTGGCTCATATGAACAATTCGAGGAAAAGCCACTTTGTGTAGAAAACAATTAAAAAACATGTATATTGTGATAGGTTTGTTTGTATATGTGGCAAATAGAGATGGACGGTATTGAAATTTCAATCTCTGTATCAGTAAATTTTCATTGATTTACCTCGGTCGGTATTGGCTCTTAATTGTAAGACCAGATTAGAGATTCCCGGCAAATCGCGGTAATCCAAGTTTATAACTCTGAACAGTATATGCCTGCGGTCCACAGATTTATTACATTCGTGACTACAGCTAAATTAGTCAACAAATAGCCTACACATTCACACATCTCTTTGATGATATTCACACATCTCTTTGATGATTTACATGAATGCCTTAGCACAGCTTTTGAAATGAATGAGAGAATGCATTAATGCCTGAATGCATTATATATACGTGTCCATTTCATCACTTACATTTTCGTTAGTGCTTGTTAGTGAATAAAATTGTGAGTAGTAATCGGTGATCACAATTCACAAATCACAATAAATAGTCCCAATGGTTAAATAAATCCGCCATGCAAACAGAGCATTATGAATTTGAGCAAAACACATTGTGTAAAAGAATGTTTAAATCTTTGATGGATCTGTTCTATTTTTAGAAAGAGAAAGTAGATTTCAGGTAAATTCAGACCACGTACTCCCATGGATTATTTAGGATAGTGGGCATGTGTGAAATGCAGACTTTGTACTGAACGACATTATTTGCTACACAAGTTGGCAACACATGAATAATTTGAGTACCGAAAATTCAATATTTTTAGTTTTGATTTGGTACGTCAAATCGGTATTACACTGATACCGATACCACTCGATAAATACCGAGTACCTCCCATCTCTAGCGGCAAAGTTGTTTTTCTAACCAGGGTTAAATTTTAGCGTTGTGTACATGTATAGACAGTATATATATAGGTCTTATCACAACAAGGAGAAATTGATGCACATCTCTAGATTGTAAAATTAATCGAACAATATATAATTTGTGTTATTGGCACACTTCTTCCAAAACGACACTTTCTAGATTTCAAGACAAAATAAATTTCTACCAAATGAATCTTCTTGTACTAATTAATATACCAGTGTGTGAACTAAATAACAATATCAGCTTTTTTCTGTGTGTGATTTTCATGATGTTAAGACTCATGTTCAGTTTAAGTTAGTTTTTGGCAATAATTTTTCTGCTCAAATAATATCACCTACATCTGACTCATGAATTTTATCTCTCATTAACCCTTTCTTTACTAAATACTCATCGATGAGTAGTTCCTTTAGGAAATGTTCAGATAATAAGTTCAACATCATTTGTTGAACTTATTATCTGAACATTTCCGATAACTAAATATGAATCCTTCTGCTCTTGTATTATATATTTTTGCCCTCTGCATATATATATTGAACACCCCACCAAATGGATAATAGACCATTACTATGTTATAAACTGGTTGGGAGAATCCATTTAGAATAGAAAGTGTTAAGTTTCAACAGCAGTTCAGTGGTATCAAGTCTTTTGAATTTCTAGCTTTGAGGAACTGAAACTTCAGCCGAGAGTTCAGCGCCATCTTAAATGACATGCGGAAACATTACCTTCACCATATCTTGAACATGCTGTTTCTGTTCATCTGCAGATTCAGTCTGGCTCACTTTCTGCAATGAATACCAGAGTAATCAGGTCTGGAAAATTCAAACAAGAGCTGAGGACTGCCTGGTGCTTATAGTCCAGTGCATTTATGGTTTTACCCAGAACTAATTGCAACAGAATTTTTTTTTGCTGGAATTGGTACATATACCCTCCATAAACAACATACTAAAAATCAGAAAAAGGGAAATTAGTGAATTTCGTGAAAAAAAATTGGGAAAATTTGGTCAAATCATCAATTTATGGATTTTCATGAATGTATATAACAAAATTCAAATTTACAAGTCCTACAAATATCATGCTTATTTGTCGACCACATTTTCCTGAATCCAAAACTGGAAACCATTCCCAGATTCCTTAAGTATTTTTCGAGTTGTGTGCCTTCAAAAACGCGAGTTTACCTGATTTCGGAGTATTAATTTCGCAGTATGAGCCAAATGCCGTATTATATGGTTAATTATTTAAAAATCTAGAGCAAAATTAATGACCCTTTCACTGTTTTAGTAATTTCCTCACTAGATAAAACACAAAATATGATTAATATGTGCATCTATGAATAAGAAGAATAAAATATTCTCAAACAAAATGTGTGTTCCATTGTATGGACTTAGCCAAATTTGCCTTGACACAGAACTCGTGTGATGAAATGCCATATTTGAGGTCATGTAACTCAATAAATTAATATCTATATGCTCTGCTTTTCTCATAACATTTTGAGAATACTAGATTGAACAAATTGTGAAGGAATTTCGAAATACATTGGTGAAGAAAGGAAAATTATGGTCCTATGAACTCTTAGTCTAGCCTCTTTTCCGAAAATGATATTGTGGGGCGTTTTTGTCAATTTTAAAAGGATTTTAGGCATATTCAGAAAAATTAACGAAAGTTTATTGTGTAAAATTATGTGATTTGTCCTCTTAAATCATTTTTTTGTTGATAAAATAGCATTTCAATGGTTATACCAATGAATGTCACTGGATTTCACTCATCATTGTGGAAACTTACTCCAAATTTGAACGGCAGAAAAATGGGGTAAGGGGAAAGCATATCAACAAAAACTTCAAAATTATGCATCTTGAAGCATAAAACTTTATATTAACAGCTTCTGCTTACATTGTTCTTTCATACATAATTTCATATTTCCTTTGTTTATGTTTATTGACAGAGCTATAATATTTTTTGTCATAATTTGGCAGTGAAATGTCAAATTGGCATTTTGAGATTGTTTTTATACAACATAACCATAAAATTCTAAATCAACGTCCGATAACGTATTAAGCAGTTTTATAATGCAACAGAAATGTACACAAACTGGAAGAAAACAACATTGTGTCTGAAATGGCTGTAATTTGGTGATCAGATTGCATTCTGTGATTTTTCCTACCCCTATACCAACGTTAAAATTTGGAGTCAGTTTCCTGAAAAATGAAAGAAATCAAGTGACATTCTATGGCATAACCAATGTAAGGCTAATTTTTTGTCACTAAAGTGTTGTGGGAGGAAAGTTCAAATAATTGTACACATTAAAACACCCATTGTTTTTTGTTTTTATGGCCCAAAACCTTTTAGAATGGACAAAAATGCCTCAAACTGGCATCTTTGGAAACAAGCTAAAACTAAGTATGCAAAGGGCCATAAGATAATTTTCTTAAATAATGTCCTGTTAATACCTTTACAATTTGTTCAATCCAACATACTTAAAAAGTTATAAGAAAAGCATGGCATATGGGTATTAAATTATTGAGTTATATGACCTCAAATATTGCATTTCATCACACACGTTCAGTGTCGGAGGCAAAATTGGCTAAGTCCATACAATGGAACACACATTTTGTTTGAGAATATAATCTTCTTCTTAATTATAGATGTACATATTAAGCACATTTTGTGTTTAATCCAGTGAGGAAATTACTATAACACTTAAATATCCCTTCAGTTTGCTCTAGTTTTTTTAATAATTAATCATAAAAAAGGCATTTTGGCTCATTCTTCGAAATTGAGGCCCCGAAAATGGGCCTAAATCAGGTAAACTCGCGTTTTTGAAGGCACACAACTCGAAAAATACGTAATGAATCTGGGACTGATTTTCAGTACTGGGTTCACGAAATTGAGGTCGACACAATACACCTGCTATTTGTAGGATTTGTGAATTTGATTGTTTTTATATACATCCATTAAAATCCATAAATTGATGATTTGATCAAATTTCCCCAAATTTATTTCACGAAATTCACCAATTTCCCTTTTTCCGATTTTTAGTATGTTGTTTATGGAGGGTTTATGTACTTTAATATTCCAGCAAAACAAAATTCTGTTGCAATTAGTTTTTTCTCATAAATGCACTGGACTATTAACCCCTTGTGGCATATCGCCTAGTGTGTGCATACAACCTATAAATAACTCATGGCTGAAATATGGACAAAAAAATCATGATTTTCAGAAAGATGAATAAACCTGAACAAAAGATTGAACACTCCATTGACCATCCATACCAAATTTCATCGAGATCTGACAACCTATGGTTGAGATATCTGCTTGGACAGACAAAAAAACCCAACATTTCCAGCGAAAACAAAGATTAATAACTGTAGAACGGAAAACCCAAATAAAACAATTGAACACTCCATTGAATGTCCTCATGGTAGTGAATATCCAAACCAAATTTCATTGAGATCCAACAACTGTGGTTGATGTATCAGGACGGACGGATGGAGGATGGACACCCCATCGGATGCATGTAATTCAGTATACCCACCATTTCCTTCGGTCAAGGGGGTATAATAATAGCTATATATAATAGTTATATTTAGCTATCGTAACTATATAAAATCCTCACTGATGGGGGAATTTGATAAAAGCGATATAACCCAATTCACAAAAGAATTATTAAAAATACAATTGTTGAACATAATTTGTTGTAACCCACAATATAAATTACACATCTCCTATATATTTTGAGACTTCCGTATATAAATATATGTGTGTCTATATATCTACTTTATAGAATTGAAAACGGCTGCACCGATCGAAACCAAACTTCCTATCTCAGTGTAAAAACCCACGGGAATGGTCGTCGCAATGTTTTGGAGAAGCTCCGAGCACCCGTTCTTCACTCTCAGTCACAAAAAATGGCACTGCGGGGGTTAATCAAATGATAATTTAATGAGCGTTTGTATTTGACGCATCGTTATAAAAGAGCGTTTGTTTACAATTCAACGCCGCAACGTTATCACTCGAAATTTAGCATCGTAAAAATTTAATTTCATTCATCAAAAACATAATTACATGTTGGACTATAAGAATATAGAAGTATTACACACAGACACACTAAGTCTCAGCTTAAAATTTTGAAAAATAAGAGTTTTATCGACATAAATCGATTTGAATGGGAAATCCTATGTTACAATTTAGCATTGAAAAAATTTAATTTCTTCCATCTAAAACATAATTACATGTTGGACTGTGTCATTTTAAGAATATATAAGTATTACATGCAGACACACGAAGTCTCAGCTTGAAATATTGAAAAATAAGAGTTTTATCGACATGAATCGATTTGAAATCCTATGTTAAAATTTAAAAATTATTTTCGATACATTGTTAAAAATTCTATGGAAGCAAAATGGTCAACTCGGGACGGGTTTATAGACTCGAAACGGCTCAACCGATTGAGCCCAAACTTGCTACCTATGGGTACGTTTGTCCCGAAAGTGTCACGGACGGGTCAAATCATGACCAGGACCTGACCTTGACCTACAAAATGGTCAATTCAAGGTCAAATCGGGTAAAACTTGCTGATTTTGACGAAATTTGGTGCAAATGCAGCACAAGTGTCTCGGAAGCTGTTGCAATTGCTTTTTCGAACAAAGTCATGGGACGAATGCCGCCAGTGGCAGGCTAACCTGCTAGTATTATATAAATACAGATACAGTAATGCCCTAATTAATCGACTCCCTAACCACAGCAGAATTATGGGTAACTTTTCAGAAATATGGCTTGTTGCCATTCATTGGAAAGCTCTCCCCAAGAGCTTTCCGATGAATGGCAACAAGCCATTTTTCCGACTAAATCCTGAAAAGTTACCCATAATTCTGCTGTGGTTAGGGAGTCGATTAATTAGGGCATTACTGTAGGTGTGTGTGTTCAGAGGATCGGAGCACAAGTTGCTGAACTTATCAGAGCTCCTCTCCCCTGGCATACAACTGCTCATCAAGCCTTGAAATAGTGTGTCTGTCATTTGCAGAATGAGGTCCCCAGAGGGTGAATTTAGTGACACTATCCCCACAGTGGGCTAGCATCACTAAATTTGCCCTTTGGGGACCTCATTCTGCTTAAGCCTCATCTTCTCGAAGGTATCTATAGCCTCAAAAGAACACTGTTTTTCAGTGTGTTTTTAGTTACTTCTGTTCAGTTTCTATATCCCTTAATCTGTAGAACATAAATTGCAGAATCGAGGTGACTATTGTGTGAACATCACCATTTTCAACTGGGGAACTTCAATCTGATCCAAGGTCTTCCATAGCAGTTGAGGCCTAAGCAGAATGAGGTTTCCAGAAGGTGAATTCAGTAATGCTAGCCTGCTATGTGGGTAGCGTCACTAAATTGACCCTCTGGGGACCTTATTCTGCAAATGACAGACATAATATCAAGGCTTACTGCTAATTAATATAAGACATGGGTTCGGAAAGTATTACGATATGGTTTCAACTGGAGAATTGTGTCGTAGATACTTGGCTCAAAGAATCCATTCTCCAGATGATTTGTACAAGTTGCTGTTAAATGTGGCTGTTGGTACAATAGCTTGCAATATTGCTACATGTTCAGATATTTGCAGGAGATTCTTTTGTTTTCCTAGATTTTATGCAGTGTGCAACAGAAGTGAATCATGGAAATGCTTCTTCTTGGTGCACCTAAACAACAGATTTGGTTACACCAGTTCACATTAATTTGTAAATCCAATGCAAATTGTCAAAAAGTTGTTTTGCATTTGTGATATTTAGCTATAAAAGCCATATATATAGGGATTTACCAGACACATACACTTCATGTTCTACAGTAAATGCCCTTGATATATTGGAAACATATCAATTCAAAATGGATTTATAAGTTTATATGTTTCCAGGGGATTAACCAGGAATTGGAAATAGAGCATCCGAACCAATTGCGTAATACATGTATTAGATGAAAATGGTGGAGCCAGGGGGCCTGTCGTTAGAAGTGTTTGGAGCCCCACCTGGAAATTTTTTTTAGCTTGAAAACAGGGCATTTTGGTCACAGTCTGGTGGCTCCCAATAACATACTAGTACACATATTTACCATTTTTTCCATAATAAAAACAAGCAAATTGACCTCACTTGTTAGCATTGTTGAAGTACATTCAGCCCGCCTACTTTTGAAAATGCCCGTCCAAAAGACGGGTCGCTGGATAAGCCTCTGTATTTTTCGCTGAGATTAAATCTTAAGGCATATTTTTCATGTCATTTACACAGTGAAAACACAATGGTGCCCATCACTATCTTATACGATCTTAAAATTGCTTTGATTTTATGTTTGTGACTCAACACTATTTTATGAAATCAATAAAGGACAATAAAGGAAAGTGATCATCTTACCAATTTCCATACAAACTGGACATCTTCAATATGTGGGTTGCCATGCCCTAGAGCCTCAATTTTCCTCAGAAAATCACAAAAGTGTAGTACCCAAAATGAATAACCAATTAAGATGGCAAAGAAATTCCATTATCTCAACATACTTTGCATATATCTATTCAATGTTTCAATAGCAATGCCCTAGAGTAAATGTTCATGGGATATAAACTGTGGGGAAATGCTGCATGCAGTAACAGACATGTTAACTCTCTGCATATGCTACAGTTTACAAAATAAGGTTCACACAAACCATGTTCATAAAATAAAACATTCATGTAAGTTTTTAGAGTTTAAACGTGTGGACAATGACAAAAAGACAGCATGCTTCATTGACACGGGATACTTAGTACATGCTCTACGATGACAATGCATGGCTATACCATTTGCGGTTACACAATGACCTGACAAAAAAAGTAAAGTGCAGAAGATGAAGCTCATCATAAACTTTGTCGCAAAACACAATTTGACATTTCCAAAAGCGCCAAATATAAGTAGAATATATGAATACAGTGCAGAATGCACAATGTTGTTTTAAAATGCCTCTTTAACATCTTGAGAACAGATTTTGGCTAAACGTCTCACTATTATTCCCTGAATCTCATAATTTTTATTAAAGGGAATCACATCATTTCAGACATTCTGAAGTTAACAAGTCTGAGCAGTAAAGGTACACAAAAGCAGATGAAAGGACAAAAGAACAGGCATAACCACAGGGGTCCGGGAACATTAAAATTTGTTTATTAAATATTATAAGAAGGGTTCCATGCCCCATTTTCAAGGAAATCACATGAAGTCTGGGAAAATGTCTTCAAGATCACTATTTTTCAAAATCTTCAAAACTGACAACCATAAAATATGACAAAGAAAAAAAGTTTGAGAAAATCTAAGCCGAATTAAAAAAAAATGTTAATTTGCCCGTCCAGTCTGTTGCAATAAAATTCTTGTCAAATATTTGCAAAATAAACATATATTTCCCCCCCAAATCTGACTACACAACAGCAAATCGCAATCATTGATAACGGTAAAAACAAATCACACACAATAAGCTTACCAACAAAGGCCATCACTCTGGAACAATGAATTGATGAAGCCCATAGTAAGTGGGTATCCTTTCCCCCAAGCTGTGGTAGCAAAGTAACAAAGCACAACCAAATGAGATGATCCATGCCTGAGTTACAAGCTAAATGTTTGTATGGACACAGAATTCACAAATTTGCTAGTTAAACAAGGGCCTTAACTCTGGTAAAAATGAATGGATGAAATCTGTAGTATGTGGGTATCCTTTCCCCCAAGCTGTGCTATCACCATGACAAAGGAAAAGATCAGCATCGACTGCAGATGCTGATTTTGTCGGGGGCATAATAATGCCCAAGTGCTGTCAACAAATTTGATTTTTTTTTAAATGTATTTTTGAAGCCATTTTCCAAGACTTCATGTGATTTTCTGGTAAATTGGACCTTGGACCCTTTTTGTAATATATTAACAAAAACTAGAGGTCAACTGTCCCAATGGGACTAAGGATTCCCTGCCATGGCAGCCAGTCTTCTGCCTGTTGCGAAAAATAATATTTTTTACCCAAAATATGTATCTCCTATAATAAATATCTTGGACACTGAAACTAATGGTTATATATTTCTTGCTTGCAAGATTCTAGAAGAAGTCGTTTTAAAAATCGGTACGAAGTACCTCGAGTACGCGCACTTGTCAAATGCCAATTAATGGCGATTATATATTTGGACCAATCGTGTGAGTCCTTTCGCTATAAAAGCGATTGAAAGGTAAGATCCATTCTTTTTAATTTCTTCCTCCTGTGTGTTTGATGCGTTTGACCGAGTGCACGGGGCGGGAATGTTGATCCCAACTGGGAGGGCCCTTACTGTGTTCAGTGTCCAAGATATTTATTATAGGAGATACATATTTTAGGTAAAAAATATTATATCTCCGTCAAATATATCTTGGACACTGAAACTAATGGTTATAATTAGAATTATTGAAGAGGAGGAGGCCACGAGGCAGATCATACGACTATGTCCATGAAACCCACCTGCTGAAGCAGAAAAGACCTGCATCCTGTACCAAAAAGATTTCTTGGTAGACATGTGCCAAAAAATAGATAATTGTGTCCCATATGTAATAGTTAAGATAAACTCAAAAACAACTGAGCCTCCTAAAAGGAAACACCACGTACTTCATGTGCCCTACTAGTAATGATCACAGGGTGAAGGTGTCCAGGATAAACATTGGTCATAGGCAAGGGAGATAACTCATTTGTTCATGTACCTAATAGGATAAAGGAACCTACCCCCCCCCCCCCCCCCCAGAGGATGAAGCAGCACTAGCACGACATCCAGAGGATGTTGACTGGCCCACAATACATGCAAAAAGGGGCACCGAGGGGAAACACGGTTATGACACCCCCCCCCCCCCCCCCCCCCCCCGCCAGAAAAGCTGAATCAATACTCAGAATGGATCTCTCAAAATGAGTCAATGCTCAGTGCGGTATGACTAACTTGACAGTATTTTGAGCCTGACCGAGAGACCCAGGGGAGATATGAGAAACCGTTGGGCCCAGACCAATGGGGGGACTAGAGATACACCAGGAAAACATGACAGAGTTGAGCACTGGAAATCATGTCCATGGAAAGAAAAAACATACACATAAGGGAGGGGACCAAGATGGAAAGATTGCCTGCCTCTGGTACACCAAGCCATGTAACTGGAAATGGAAGTGTATGATCAACCCAGGAGAGGAACTAATACCGCTAATGGAACACAGATACGGCCAATCTGTGATGCAATGAACAGGCCTGCCTGGTTTCAAAACAAGAGGTACGCTGTCACGTGGCATTTGCCCCCCGACCGTAGCAATTCGGATTAAGCATGGACGGTATCACCATACCAAATATCAGCTAAATCTGCCCAGCGGTTGCTGAACAATAATGCAAAATGTTTGTACGGACAGACAAAATTTTATTTTCTAAGTAAAAAAAGGGCCATAACTCTGGTGAAAATAGGTGGACGAAACCCGCGCTATGCATGTAGCTGTTCCCCCATGCTGCTCTATCACCATACCAAATATCAGCTAAATCTGCCCAGCGGTTGCTGAACAATAATGCAAAATGTTTGTATGGACGGACGTACAGACGGATTTCTAAGTTGAAAAAAGGGCCATAACTCTGGTAAAAATCATCAGATCATACCCAAATTCGCACTTGACATGTATTTTCATATAACTGATCCATAAAAATACGGGATTTGCAATCGTACCACCAAAGCTCACGCTATCATCTGGAAAACAAAAAAAAACAAGAGAAAAATTGAATTTTCTAAGTAACAAAAGGGCCATAACTCTGGTGAAAATGGGTGGACGAAACCCGCGCTATGCATGTAGCTGTTCCCCCATGCATGTAGCTGTTCCCCCAGGCGGACGGACGGACGTACGTACTGACGGAGACTATATACCCACCGACTTCAAGTCGGGGGCATAATAAATTTGGAACTTAGTTAGCAATCGTCAGGTGGTGGTATAGGGAATCCATACCATAGGTTAGCAGAAAGTTACAAAAACTGTGATAACACGCCAACTTGTATGCTCAAGCACCGATGGGCATGCGGCAATAATTGTTAAATGTCGCAAAGCTGAGAATCTGTGATTAGAATTAGAATCACGCCTGCTAAGTGATGTTAAACACTCGGCCCGAGTGATAACATAGAATTGGAAAATATTCTTGGTCAAAGTCGGTGCTGTGACAAATACAATAACAAAATGGACTACATACATGACGCCTAGACACCAATGAAATGCTGATACGCTATATGACGAAATCCTATGGTGTTAGTAGGTCACTGAAAGATGCATCCCAAATCTAGAAGTAAAATTGAAAATGAGCGTAGTTCAGACGATAGTGTCTGTGGAGCTGAACGGTCGATATTCATGATATGTTCGGCTAAGTGAGTAGAGCGCTAAAGTCCCCTGTGAGATATAGCCACTGCATACTAACCTATAAGGTTCACACACACAATCAAGTCCATAATACATCTAGGTTTGTCTCATAAAAGCGGCCTAATTGTTGAATAAAAATCTAACAGATTAGAAGGCCCGAAACTATAAAGATGGGTCTCAACAACACCTGGAATACCCCGACGGGATAATAAGGGAGGTGAGAATGGAGGCGAAATAAACTCATTCAGGAGCATTTCCGGAATGCGGCACATAGCCAGAGCAATGTGATATGGCAGAAGGCAGACTGACACAGGAAACCTCAAAGTACAAAGAACGAAGGTAACAGTGTACCAAACACTCAGTCGAATGAATGCAACTTGTCGGCGACAAGGAACAATGAGGTAGCCAAGGCAACAATGGGTTCGGAAAAACCGCTATGTGCCGTGACAGCATGAACCTGGATGGACTGAGACAGAACCAGCGGTAGATTCTGCAGAACCTCCATCGCTGCTCGTCGCTGCGAAGGTTGTGGAAGCCGCGACTACAAATAGAGGAGGCATGACCACCAACAGATTCAGAGCCTGCAGCGCAGGCTGTACCGAGTTGACAGAGGAAAATTCATCGTTTCCTGTCTCTGCGAAGGTTGTGGAAGCCGCGACTACAAATAGAGGAGGCATGACCACCAACAGACTCCGAGTCTGCAGCGCAGGCTGTACCAGTTGGCAGAGGGAAATCCATTGTTAACCGTCTCTGCGAAGGTTGTGGAAGCCGCGACTACAAATAGAGGAGGCATGACCACTAACAGACTCTGAGCCTGCAGCGCAGGCTGTATCGAGTTGGCAGAGGAAAAATCATCACACGTTGGATTTTGTTCTTGATATGTGGGCCTCATCCAGTCCTTCGGTTGTGGAAGACAGGCGTACTTCTCTGCAGATGGCTTAGGAGGCCGCGACCAATAAGGAGGAGGCATGTCCAGCAACCGACTCCAGCTGAGGCTCCATGTTAATGGAGGAAGCAAGAGAAGGGCCATGTTTGTTCTTCCTTTTTCTGTGCTGTTAGTATCGTGCTGGTAATGCATGCAAAATTGCGCGCAATTGTTATCCGAAGACCGAAGGACTGACCCATCCGAAATGACCCTCATGGAAGGCACAATCGGATGGGCATGGCGAACTCGGACACGCATCAAACGCTGCCAAATCCAGGGGATGTTGTGACAGCACGTCCTCATCTCTAAACAGCACCGTCCATCCAGGAGATGGGGCAAATATCCCGACCAGGTCACCTGGTTTGACGAGGCAAAAATTCCGGAGCCTCGGAAAGGAAACTAAGTCTAAGTTCTGGCCTAGGAGCCCAAAAGAGGCCAGAAACTGTACGAAGCAAGGCCACACTGGTGGAGGAAAGAACACAGGTGAATAACAGGGATACATACCCACCCAAAACCGGGAGGGACGGATGTCGGAAAAGACTTGACGAATGGAGGACAGGTCAGAACCCATGCGGTAAAATCCCCTGGAGTGGAAGCAGTGGCAGTTGACACATTGAACTACGTAGGCAGGTAATTAGTCCAAGTCTTCTTGTACTAAAACCAGCTAAGATATTGGGATGGCGATGCTGGTGTTTAGTCCAAGACCGCCCTATATGCTCGCTTATGACACGGCTTAAGCGTTAGTGACCCGCTCAAATAAAACCACAATTATATGAAATAAAATATCACAATTGCGACAATAAACGGATATTTTCCGCAGAAGACATGCTATTTTATCTGAAACCCACATCAGTTGTGAATTTAAAACGGTAATTTAATGCGAAAAGAGACATTTACCTCAATGTTTACAATTTTTAAAAAATATGCGAACTCGGTTGACCTCGCGAACTGTGTTCGGCATTTTCCGTTGAAAATATTCCGTAGATTTTGGACAACAACGCAAATTACAATGAATTCTCCATTGTAATCGTAATTATGTGTGTCAATAAATAAAATAATAAATAGATTAATTAAACATTGGAGATATAAATGTAATACAATAAATAAATTACGAGAATTAAAAAATTTTGAACCTTAAGTTTGAAAAGTCCCACTAAAACGGAAGAACTATATTTCGAAACTGTGTGATTCGGTTCTCCGATTATTTTATCAACACAGATGTCAAAATGCACATCACACGCATGGCAAGTCAGACACAAGAGTTCTAATTTGCTCCAATTTTGACAAGTTGCTTGCGAAAATTGTCAACAAAACTACCGTTCTGATCCTCCATTATGTCATTAAGTTTTTAGTGCGGGAATTGTTCTGAAAGCACATAGAAAACTGGACTTTCGGGCGATCGGTTTTCGCCATTTTTGTTCGGAAAACCCGCGCTATATATAGAAACGGAAAGTAGAATTCCCAGAACAAACAGCGGATTATGCCGAACTTATTCGGACCACTTCGGCTTTCGGTTAAAACGTAAACAAACAGAGAAACAAATCGATGTTTGTGGCAATCAACCGGAATATTCTATGTGTAATTTAACATTAAAGTTAGATTAGTATACACCATTATGACCATAAGATGTAAGCCTTTCCGATGTATATAGCATCATGTATTGATTTGCTAGGTAAATCGAGTAAAATACACCACAAATTCCCGCCACAGATCGTGGGCGTAACTCGTGTAATAGGATTGGTATACAAGCGGGCTTGGACTAAACACCAGCATCGCCATCCCAATATCTTAGCTGGTTTTAGCACAAGAAGACTTGGACTAGCAGGTAATGTGCCAAGGGCAAGGGGCTTGCGAGCTGATGTGGTAGCTGTAGCAAGTGGCCGGTTGGTGCAGCAACGGAACGAACCCGGCAGAACCTGAGGCAGGACCAAAGGTAGCTGCGCATGGACCCTCTGCGGGGGCTATGGACGCCGCGACCCTGAGGGAGGAGGCATGTCCACCAACCAACTCCAGCTGAGTCTCCAAGTTAATGGAAGAAGCAAGAGAAGGTGCCACGTCAGCAGAGGTGCCACGATCATTAATCTTGATAATCGATAGTCAATACTAGATTAGAATCGATGAAGCATATCTAATAGCAAGGACAGTGGAAGTAGTGCATAATATTCACATGTGCATAATTTGTATCAGAAACAACCGAGACAGTCCTTCCCATGACAAAAAATACATTTTTGTTGTTTAGAAGGGTGTAATTGCACCGGTAATATAATTGTAAGTTGGGGTTATCTCAAATCAAAGGTCATTGTGTGATATACCCAAGTCCACTGACACTTTCACATGCCCATAAATTAACGGAGATGGGAAATGTTCGAAATATATCTTCACATATGGTGAATAGAACACCCGTGAATAGAAAATTGCGAGTGCAGACGGGTGCGAGAGCAATCGCTACTGTCCCGTGGGAAGGAAAGCCGGTAATTAGTAATGAGCACAATGCCGTACAAATATCTTTGCACGATCAACGATCGTTAACCTGTCCGTTGGATATTAAACTGTAAAACAGGGTATCCAAATATGTCCGGTACTTTTCGACATCCGAAATAAAGAACTGAGAGTAATCGCCGCCGAAAATGGTAATTGAATATCGGCTGTATCAACGTTTCATCGATTATACGATTAATCGTGGCACCCCTAACTGTCGGAGGGAAAAAACATTACGAAGTTTTCATCGTAAAAACATTGAGACGTATGTTCAATGTAGAGAGAGGAGGCAAGCCACACTGTGGCTATTTTATCTAGCATCCGTGAGGAAAATTATTGTAAAATATTGTAATGTAAAATATTGTAAATTATTAATTCCAATACATTTGGATAGGATTTTGTCAGGGACCAAACTCCAAACTGGAGCTTAGTGGAGACGCCAACACAATATTGCATCCGGTGCAGTGTTAAAAAATCCTGCCGAGAACCCGAATTATCTCGAAAGAGCATCGGTTTTTACTATTGTTTTATGCAAACAAAAACGATATTTGTTTGAAGTGATTCTCGTAAATAAAACAAAATTGAAATATTTGTTAATGAATTTATCCACCCACAGACTACTGTCATTAATAAGACAGTATTGTAGAATAAAAGATTGTTGAACAATTGTAAAACTAAATTCCGAAAATAGGAAAACACGTGCGTAGTGCACGAAATTAGGCAACTGCGTGTTGTCGTTCGGAATATCATAAAGAGAAATGTTCATGAGAAATGAACAGATAAAAAATGCGACTTATCTTGCGAATAGAAGAAATTTAACAAAAGAATGGATCTTACCTTTCAATCGCTTTTATAGCGAAAGGACTCACACGATTGGTCCAAATATATAATCGCCATTAATTGGCATTTGACAAGTGCGCGTACTCGAGGTACTTCGTACCAATTTTTAAAACGACTTCTTCTAGAATCTTGCAAGAAATATATAACCATTAGTTTCAGTGTCCAAGATATATTTGATAGAGATATTTTAAGTCGGTGGATAACTCCACAAAAAAACACACACAAAAACATGATCAGATGGACCTCATAATCGCACGTGCACAGGTTCCCATGGTACTAAATATCTATGCCAAATTTTAAAACAAATTGACTGATAATGTAGGAATAAAAGCTCAGATAAATCGCGTCTTCAGACTGAATGACCATGATTCCATCTGCACTTGTATTTTTTTTCCACCTGTCTGTCATCTGCTTCAATTTCTTGAACATCCACCGAAAATGAATAATAGACCACTCCTATGTATACTATTATAATTGGATGGGAGAATCCACTTTGTAAAGAAAGTGTTAATACCTTCCATTCTTCCAAGAATCTTGCACCCAGATTAAGAGATTCTTCTCCTTTTTTGAAGGTCTGATAAGATGCCCGTGCCACCTGGAATACGAAATGGTATCATTTTATTTTCAGTCTCAGGTATTCTTGATGGATGTGTTCAAACTTTAATAGTCCAGCTGACAGCATCAAGGAGAACCCTGTTTTAGATTTGAGGCCATTATCTTAATATTCAACTGGTGCACATTGATGTTTTTAGTTGGATTGCATTAATTACTTGTATGCTAGTATTCTGATAGTTTCAGTAACTTACGTTGTGCCCGTCTGGTTAAATAAGCTACCTGTATAATGTGGGAGGTATTCAGCTTATGCAGTCAAGAACAAGAATTTAGAAGATTAAAAGATGAAAGAAACAAAGTTCAAGACAAAGGCTCATAACATATGGTTAAAACCTAATCAAGTCACTCAACCAAATCATACATCGCCTTACCCAAAATTATATATGATATTCACTAATCGGATATGGTATCTACATCTACAGTTACCTTGACATCATTTTTCCAGAACTCTTTAACTTCACCATCTTCTGAAGGAACAACTTCTTTAATCTGAAAAAAATATTCCATCCATATGTGATATGTCGACACTTCGGAATTAAATGAGCTATGAAGATATCTCATAACTTAACCCTGGCTATACTTAACCCTTTCAGTGCCAGGTCTAATTTTTGTATCAACCCATATACCCTGTGCCAATGCATTCTCTTATATATGCGAGTCGACCATAGGTCGCCTCGCATATATAAGAGAATGCATTGGCCTAACAATTTTTCATCATTTGTTATTATTTTTTACAATTTTAATAATTTGTTCTTATATTCTTTAACCGACTTATTTTGTAGGTTTAGTGCCAGGGAATCTTACGTTTTTCATGGGCATCAAAATTATTACTATGAATACTTGGTGATAGTTTTGAGTTATAACATGCCCCTAAGGTTTTATCCTGTTTGTTTTTAAATTTGATATAGCATGCTTAAGCATACCCAAAAATAATTAAATACAAAAATATCTCCAAAAAAAAAAAATTTAGGCTGATTTTACAGACCGTTAAATTGGGGGAGATGAGATCGGCCCCTGGCACTGAAAGGGTTAAAGCATCATTGACAAGTAGATATATCCCACAGGAAATGTTCAAATAATAAGTTCAACAAACGACCACAGTGAACTTATTATCTAAACATTTCCCTGCAAAACAATAATAGACCACTGCGATGTACACTTTTAAACTTGGTGGGAGATTCCATTTAGTTTAGAAAGGGTTGATTACCTAAGAATTGTCACCTGTTAATAATGCAATGTAATTGTGTCTTGTGACAATCAACATTTAAATGAGAATTTGTTAAAGAAGCAATGAACACCTTATAATGAGCCAGTGCCTGATTATATATGTTTGTGCCAATCACTTGTGACTATGCATTTGGCATTGTAGTATGTTGTCAGCTATTGATGAATGGTAGTCCCCACATCTGGTTGTAACTAGCAATCTGATTGGTTAGAATGCCACAGTTGACAGCGGGGTATAAGAGAATGTGAAACATCGGGGGTATATACCGGTAAGTGACCTTTGACTTTAGTCATATATATTCTAAAACAACCTTTATTTATTTAACATTATTTGCATGTAAAAAGTAGATTACAACTGGTTTTTTTATGTTGGTGAAATTGAATGACTGCATAATATGATCACTCTGAAGTAAGCCCAATCTTCCTGTTGCTGAGTAAAACAATTGAAAGGGAGTAACCAAGCCTTGAAATAGTGTGTCTGTTATTTGCAGAATGAGGTCCCCAGAGGGTGAATTTAGTGATGCTACCCCGTATAGCAGGCTAGCATCACCAAATTCACCCTCTGGGAACCTCATTCTGCTGAGGTGTAAGCAGAATGAGGTCCCCAGAGGGTGAATTTGGTGATGCTAGCCCGCTATGCGGGTAGCATCACTAAATTCTCCCTCTGGGGACCTCATTCTGCAAATGACAGACACGCTTTTTCAAGGCTTGGGAGTAACTCCACTGTTTACTTTCCTGTTTCCCTGGCAGATTAACGAAACAAAATTTCAGACTAAATTTTAAATTAGCTTGAAAAATGTCAATTTTCAGATTTGCTAGTCATAGTGTATGGGAAGATTTGAATTGACACGAAAATCAACAATAAAAGCCAACAATGCACCTGGTAGCTTTTACGGGAATAAATACATGTGAAGAGACTGGGTGAAAGGTTTGAGACTCTAGCCCACTCCTATTTCGATGCACGGAGGAGAGATGGGGATAAATATAAAATGAACTCACTAGAATTGTTTTGATACAGCCTGTCCAGATATCTGACAAGCCCACCATTCAATAAAACCTTTGATATGAGTGATGGCGAATTTGTTACATCAAATTTGAGCTTTAAGAGTGCACAGGCCGAGCTGAAGAAAAATGGTAAAGGTTTGACTCAACATTATCCAGTGATAAACAAGATGGACAGAAAGCAATTGTGCATGTCTATTTACATTAATCCAGCCACTCCACAGTGTTTATACAAGGTTATGTTCGACCCGAGGCTGTCCTTTTGTAGACAGAGAATGGAAAACATCAAAATGATGACCAAAGACACATTTAAAGATGCATAAGGTCAGAGTGATCAGATATAAATTTACGAAATTTATATTTCTTGAAATGTGTAATTAGTTGTGGCCCACAAATTGAGTCGTCAAACCGATTATCTCGGACAAAATTGCGGATGAAGATGGACAACTCAAATTGGGAAGTTGATGGCGATCAGATGAGGGATTTGGTCTGTAGAGTGTGCCAACAGATTTAGTTATGCATAGAGTAAAATTCAAGATGGCTGCTGGAGGCCATGTTTTTCATAGAAAATCGCTATAATTTGATAGCTCCCATCTGGAGGAGATCTAAACATGCCTGCAAATTTCAAAATATTTCTCCAATAAATGCAGGGTGTGCCGATAGATTCAAATTTTAAATCCAAAATGGCTCTTAGTGACCATGTTTTCTAACAAATTTCGGAAAAAATTGATGGCTCCCAACTAGAGGTCACCTCGAAGATCCGTATGAAGTTTGGTTATGATCGGATTAGGGATGTGGCCTGTAGGAAGAAATTCGTTGATGGACACATGGCAATAGCTCAAACTTTACAAAGTAAAGTTGAGCTAAAATCAAGTGTACTTTAACATAGCAGGTTTCATGAAAGAACTATTTGAAGAAGAACTCACAATCCCCCATTCAATAGAACCTTTGATATTATTCAGGATGTCAAATTTATTGGCAATTAATTGTTGATTTCGGTGCTAATTAAAATCTTTTCCCCTGCATTATGACCAGCAAATCTGAAAATCAACATTTTTCAAGCTAATTTAAAATTAGGTTAACGCCTCACGGTTCAAAATCAACATCAATGTATTAAATCTCAATGTACCACTGATGTAGCCAAAGATAACTAATATTATCTATCAATGTTCAATATCAAATGTGTAATCAATTTCAAACAGGTATGTTGATGAGACTGCATTTAGAATACCTTGAGAACTGCTATAGCGACTAAGATTATGCAGATTATGTTGACCAGAGTTAATCCCAGGCTGACCAAACCAAGCCAAGAGGCTTCGACACTCATGTCACATGAATAAACCACTGTGTAATGATTGCCTTTCAGATTTGGACATGTAACAGCTGAAGAAGTCTGAAAAAGGAAATGACAACCTTTATATTCAGAAATGTAATGATTTGTTCCATAATTATATTCACCAATTTGAAAAACGGTTATGTTAGCATTCAGAAGTTCAAAAAGGAGGTTTTATTATGAATTATTTTCCAACAAGCTAAAGTAAAATGGATAAAAAGAAAAAAAAATAATTATCCAAACCTTAATTTATGTTAGGAGATCATGTCATCTGCTTCAATTTCCCTCCAGATGAATAATAGACCATTCCACTCTATATACTGTTACGATTGAATGGAAGAATCAATTTAGTAAAGAAAGAGTTAACTGCATTTCTATTCCATTTCTATATCCGTTGCCAAACTTTACTTACGGGGGATAATTAAACTGTACTTGAGTTACATCCTTGCGAAAATGATAAAACCTGAAAGCTGATTATGTTAAAGATACTCAATCCGATCTGATGGTCCAAATATCATCAGATTCCAACAACAGCAACATTTTTTAAAATGCCGCTTCAGTTATCAGAATCGCTAAATGACAGTCAACTACAGTATAAAATTGCCCAAAATGTGTTATTTAATCAACATTTTGTTCAACGAAATTTGGCTGGATTGTCAAATATCTTAACACCTAAAGCCACTTGAATTTAGAGTTATCCATCTTCATCTGCAATTTGGTCCGAGACTGTCGGCTTGATGAATATTTGCCAGGCCACCAAAAACTACATATCTCTTGAAATAACAAATTAAATTTTTTTATATCTGATAGAGCTTTGATGGGCGGGTTCCTCGACTTGAATCAAATATTTTTACCCCCGAAGCCAAAGAGATAGTAATTTGGGAGCGTTAATTCGGATTATACATCATTAACTGGTGCAATCATTTTATGTGTATTCATATTGGAAAATCTGTCCGGAAAGTGTTGTTTGGGAAGTAGTGTGCAAATGGTTTCTTGTCTGACAAAATATACTAATGATTAACACTTTTATGATGGGAGCTGTGTTTGTGCAGCATTTTTGATCATGTGCTAGTGCAATCTCTTATATATGCGATTCTCCCATAGGGAGCCTTGCATATACTAGTATAAGAGAATGCACATGCTTACACGGTTAAGGTAAATATTGCATGGCCAATGCATTCTCTTATATATTAGATTGGAGCCTCGCATATATAAGAGAATACATAGACAATAGTTAACTGTTCTGAGTAGCATACAGTTTTTCTCCACGAGTGAGATGCGGAGGGTTATTTTTACGAGGCGCTATCTGAGTGAAAATAATCCTCGCATCTCATGAGAGGAGAAAACCTGTACGCTACTCAGAACAGTTGACTGTTGTGTTTATATTTTCTATTCCAGTTTATTACGACCCAGACCACCATGAACCACATGGTTATACCTAATACATTCTTAAAGCTACAACATCACAAGCCATTTCTGTTAAAATAAAAAGGATAACAAATTACTTCAACTGGGTGTGGGATATCTACTATATATTTTGAGAACTCCGTATATATATATGTATATCCTTTATATATGTGTGTATATCCTTTATAGACTCGAAAACGGCTCCACCGATTGAGCCCAAACTTCCTATCTAAGGGTAAAAAGCCACGGGAGTGGTCATCGGACCATTCACGAGCCCGTGCGAACACTCCTTCACCCTTCAACTGCCACCGCAATGGGGATTGATGGGTTAATGAGTTAATGATTAAAGAGCGTTCGTATCTGCGGTGTCGTTGATAAAGAGTGTTACATCAGAAATATGCATGCATTTCCATTGCATAGAACTCGCTTCTATGAATCTTCCCAAGGCTGGCGAAATTGTTAATGAAAGTGTTAATGACACTGTAGCTCAACTTGGAAAGGGAATAATTTAATATATTACAGTCAATGGAGCGATTAGGAATGTGGAAAGTTGAATGTCTAATACTAGTTTATAGACATGAAGAGAAAAGTAAAATCCAAGATGGCTGCTGGCGGCCATGTTTTCGGCCGAATGACCCCAAAATGAGTCGTTCCCATCTACATGTCATCGTTAACATCAATGACAAATTTTATGATGATCAGACTACCGCTATACTTAAAGTAATTGACCACCAATAACGTGGTGTCACCCCGTTAATATGGCGGTACTATACCGCGGTATCCTCCAATACCGCGGTACTGATACCGCTTGTTAACGCAAACAAGTATGTGTGAGTAAATACCTCCCCTCAAAGAGTTCCATGAAAATCACCGCGGTATTCAACAAAATTAATGCGGTGCCCGCTAAAAGACCGCGGTATCATTATCGCCCAATACCGTAACTCCACCGCCATGACCGTCTCGATACCGCTACCGTTTATTACCGGTATCACCGCGGTCATGACCGGGGTATCACCCCGTTTTTCTGGTCAATTACTTTGAGAATAGCGGTAAAGGTACAACCTGTAGCCCATGCTAAAGAATTTAGTCATACAAAGAGTAAAATCCAAGATGGCTGCTGGCGGCCATGTTTTTTGGCCGATTGACCCAAAAATGACTCGTTCCCATCTACATGTCATTATTAACATTCATGACAAATTTTATGATGATCAGACTAAAGGTACGACATGTAGCCCGTGCTAAAGAATTTAGTCATACAAAGAGTAAAATCCAAGATGGCTGCTGGCGGCCATGTTTTTCGCCAAATGACCCCAAAATTATTTGTTCCCATCTACATGTCAATATTAACATCCATGACAAATTTCATGATGATCAGACGAACAGTACGACCTGTGGCCCGTGCTAATGGATTAAATTTTGAAATCCAAGATGGCCACTGGCGGCCATGTTTTTTGTCCGAATGACCCCAAAATGACTCTTTCCCATTTACATTCCAATTTCAACAGCCATGAAAATTTTTATGATGATCAGACTAAAGGTACGACCTGTAGCCCGTACTAAAGGATTTAGTCATACAAAGAGTAAAATCCAAGATGGCTGCTGGCGGCCATGTTTTTTGGCCGAATGACCCCAAAATGACTCGTTCCCATCTACATGTCATTATTAACATTCATGACAAATTTTATGATGACCAGACTGAAGATACAACCAGTAGCCCGTGCTAAAGGATTTAGTCATACAAAGAGTAAAATCCAAGATGGCTGCTGGCGGCCATGTTTTTTGGCCGAATGACCCAAAAATGACTCGTTCCCATCTACATGTCATTGTTAACATCCATGACAAATTTTATGATGATCAGACTAAAGGTACGACCTGTAGCCCATGCTAAAGGATTTAGTCATGCAAAGAGTAAAATCCAAGATGGCTGCTGGCGGCCATGTTTTTTGCCCGAATAACCCAAAAATGACTCGTTCCCATCTACATGTCATTGTTAACATCCATGACAAATTTTATGATGATCTGACTAAAGGTACGACATGTAGCCCGTGCTAAAGGATTTAGTCATGCAAAGAGTAAAATCGAGGATGGCTGCTGCGGCCATGTTTTTTTTCCGATTGACCCCAAAATGAATCATTTCGGTACAAATGTTGATGTCAACAGCTATGACAAATTTCATAATGATCCGATCAAAGGTACGACCTGTAGCCTCTATTGTTGACGCCTTACGCACACACGCGCACACGGACGACGGACGACAAAGCCATGGCAATAGCTCAAACTTTACCAAGTAAAGTTGAGCTAATAAATGCGTTTATGTCTCTTCGATAATTGCCTAATACAATTAAAGCGTGGAGTCTGTCCATTTTCCCATGAAAAATCGTATTCTAGGACCACCGGGTTCGAGATATTTTATTCTTTCCGACATCGTCATTTTTGTCACTCGAAATCACTCGATTCGGCGTCAATTCATCCCTTGTGAGGCATTCTAAAATTATGTCTTCACTTCCCAGTTATGCCCCAGGGTGTGGACTATGAGGAGAGATTTCTTGGAAGTCATAAGATATTTTGTTTTGCCTGGGAACAATACTTTTGAGTTGATTCCATCGATCGTCTTATGTTTCCGTTTTCGATGCATCGCGTAAATAACGTACTTGCACTAAATCGTACCTCTTGTATTTGCAGTAAATACTTGCCGAGTAGTATAAATATGGCTATAGTATAAATACGGCTCAATCGATCGAGACGAAATTTCGTACTTAGGGCTTCCAAGGGACGGGGAAGATTTTTGTCAGGTCAATTTGTCCGCCTGAGGTGACCTTGACCTTGAAACGGGTACCCACAAATAACCATGGGCGATATCTCGGTCGTCAGCGGTGACATCGACGTGAAATTTGTTATGTATGGTCAACTCGGGATGGGGAATATTTTTGTCGGGTTATTTTGTCCACCCAACATGACCTTGAAACGGGTACCCGCAAATGATAGCATGCTGTCGGCGTGCCTGTACAGGGTTACCTTGAAAAACAAAAATTAATGGATCGACCAAAGCCATGGGACCAATCCCGCAAGTGGTGGGCTAATCTGCTAGTGATTTATATTTTGACTTAAAAAGTTGATGAAAATATAATAAACTGGCTTACAAGGTCAAGAATGCTGTGTCACCTGAATACTTGCCATGAAATTATATGAAATATCAGTACAAACCTTGCTGACTTTTGCCAACAATTAATTGGATTTTATTTGAAATTTTCACATTCAAACTAGAGGGTGACAATGGGACTAAGGATACCCCCCCCCCCCCCCCCCTAAAACACTAGCGGTCAGATGCTCGTAGCCCATTTATATATAACCATGAGTATATGCCAGATATAACCGTACACAAAAACCGCCATTATTTTGACCGTGTATTTATCCATGGTGTGTGTGCCTGTGGTTGTCCGTAACCTGGTGCCCGGTGTTATTGCTTTGAAAGGTAATCATGTTCGACTGTGTTGTTAGATTGGTAATGAGATTAGCGGTTTCTATGTCTTGTTTGGTCATATTTACTGTTTGAACTTTGTCTGAAATAGACGCACTTTTTATACTAGAATTTGCGAAATAGGAGCGCAGGGAAATCGCACGTCGAGTTGGTTTAAGGGTTTTTATAGAAACAGTATTTATATGATATAGAGATGCCAACAAAACGATACCATATATACTCAGGGTTTCCGCCAGGCCGGCTGCGGGTCCGTCCCACGGACCCATTCCCCCCGTCGGTCGTTGCATGAAATCCTGCTCATACACAAATAAATGACGTTATTAAAAACTTTTTCAGTCTTGTCTGTGTCAACAGGCTATATCTACACTTATTAATATTGACAAAATGAAATCGACACAGTCCATCTCCCGAAAAAAACAATAAGAAAGAGCATGTCAAATAGGGACATTAGATACAGCGTAATACATGTCGCGGTAACATCAAAGAATGCCGGACTGTTGAGTGCAGATATTTTTGTGCACAGGATTCCATGGATGAAACTATTCACACCATGCTATCGTACGATTACATAATTGGATCAAAGAACACCCAATTGCTGATTCGGGGATATTTTTATGCACGGGATTTTCGTGGATGAAACTACTCAATGATGATCATTTATCTTATTGCTGTATTACCATTTGTTTTTGAGTTTGATGTACCGGTAAGTGAAGTTCCTGAAAAATACATGTGATTCTCTACGTGTGTTGATTATTATGCGTATATTGCCATGCATACTTAACAAAATCCCAAAGTGATTTTTTTCACAATAATACGGAACCTGTCCCAAATCAGTCTTTGTAGCGGGAATTCATAGTGCATGAGAACACCATTCATTTGAGCCATATTACATGCATGGAGGATAAACACGAACACATACCCCCCCCAATATGGAGATAAAGTCAAAGTAAGGTCAATAATAGTTTCGTTGTCCCTCCTGGGTCCCAAGCACAATAATCAACGACGCACATGTTCACATTTCCCGCCAAAAACTCAAATAAATTTTATAACACGTTGGTTAAAACTATATTCTATAGCTGCGGTCATCAGATGTTGGACTAATATAGACTATTGAACAAGCTACGCGTTCCGGGTGAAAGATTTCGCTACCATTCGTATTTCGCCGCTATAAATATATCCTGCAGACAAACCCTGCAGTATGACGTCAACGCACAAATAGTTTTACGATTGACAGAATATATAATCCCGTCAGTTTCATTTTCACTGACACTACTTGAAATTCTAAGAAATACTTTATTCAATTCTCCTTGCTAGGTATTATTGGTCAATGCGTAGATGCTTTTTAGATTCATTATATATACCTGTTGGAATCTTATTGTAAGTTATAAATTTGTAAACACTGTATTAAACTCGTAGCTCGTTCATTTATATAGTCTTCAATCAGACGGCAGTCTTAGGTACGTAATTAAATGACTAACTATTTGGATACCATCAACAGAATTAATGCACCCACGGAAATGATCGACTTGCATAATATACGTAGCTTTGGATTGCTTTGTGGGACACTCAGGGGCAAGGAAATGGCTTCTTTTCCGTGTCAAATAACAAAATTTTCGCCCAACAGGACGAACCATGGTCGTCCCGTCGCATTATGTGTTTCCCCAATACGGACTCATTAATTCCCCCCTGGCGGAAACCCTGATATACTATATGCGACTGCATCCAATTTGGGTTATTGGGATGGATTAAGTGTAGTTTTGTGGTTATGAGAGCTCATTTCCCCCTTATTTCTGCTCCATATGGGGTCTTCGCCTTTAAAATTTCTATATGATTTCAAACAGGGTGACGCCAGGATATCCCAGACGCATGGGCTACAAGATTCCCCGACAGGGGTGCCGGGGTTTTAGCTACCGGGCTGACTATTGCAGATATCACCGACAGGGGTGGCTATCCCTCCCTGACAGGGGTGGGGATGTAGCCCCCTGACTCCTCCCCAGGTGCCACCCAACATAATTTATTATCGATTATTTCTCATCTTCAGTGAATGCAAGACCGCGCTCTTAGAAATGGGTGCCAAGCAGGGACGTGTTGACAGGGGTGGTTATGCAGGGGTCTTACCCCCATACTGTAGTCAAACTTAATGCAACATTAATTGGAAAATTCACACCAAATTAGGTTGAAATTGTTCTCGTAGTTTGATTTTCCAACAATTTCTTAGTGACGAATTTGTTGTTTTTAGACCAACATTTTCATATTTCCCTTTCATTTGCAAAATTCTGGACTGAAATGGCCATCATTTGGCAGTTTTCAAACCTAAGGATAAATATCAGTTAAAAAATTTCCCAGAATTTGAAAGCTTGAGGCCAGTCAAATTTTCATGTTCAGATTTTCAAAATCTTCTCACATCGAGCCTAACCATCGGGCGACCCGTATGTTCTGTGTCCTTGCCAGTAGTTACATGCTAATTAATTTAAGAAAATTGTCTGGCGTTATACCAATAGATGTTAGGATTTTTTAATCTCATACTGGGGCCGAACCATCCTTTTCATCCGCTTGCCACAAGACTAACTACTGGTCCATTTAGAATAGGCTACCATCTAGTAGTCTGTGAGGGAACATTTGGGAAAAATCAAAACACCGGGGGGGGGGGGGGGGGGGGGGGGGGGGGGTGCGCAAATTGAATTAACGCAAACTTGTGAGTTTGGTGTAGTTCAATGGGGTGGGGTGCAGTTGGAGACCCCAACGAAAACCCTCTCTAGAGCCAGGTCCCGAGTGCCAAATATCCCAGACTCAACCAGGGGTGCCCCTCGCGACTTAGTTTCTGCTTTCGGCAAAAAGGCCAAACCCTCTCTAGACCCAGGTCCCGAGTGCCAAATATCCCAGACTCAAACAGGGGTGCCCCTCGCGACTTAGTTTCTGCTTTCGGCAAAAAGGCCTATTTGTTTTCTATCCGAGAATACACTGCACCGGCAGCAATATATTGACCATACTCTGAATGAAAACGCTTCTGTGGCAATCACACGGTCACGTCGTGCTGCAAGTAAGATGATAATTGTGTTGTAGAAATGATACGGAAGACCGACTGTAAAAAAAAACGCAACATCAAAATACACAGGGCAAGGCTTATCGATCCAAACTGTGGAGTGTGTTTTCATTGTGTATATCTCGCATATACCCATGGTTATATATAAATGGGCTACGAGCATCTGACCGTAGGTTGTTTCACATGTCAGTAAACATTTAGTTAAAATAATAAAATAACAGATTCCCATTGCAGGTGCACAACCCTAACCCCTAACCCTAATCCTTAACCCATTTGACAAAAAAATGTAGGAATAAAAGCTCGGACAAAATTATGCATGTTGCAAAAATGTTCTAAGCCGAAAAAGGGGAATAACTCCACAAAAGTTGGATGTCATAATCGCAGGTGCACAGGTTCCCATGGTACTAAATATCTGTGCCAGAGTTTAAAAAATGAAAGTGTCAATGACACTGTAGCTCAACTTTGTAAATAAGGTCATTTTTTGTGATGAGCAATGAATAGAGAGATTAAAAAGTAGTGTAAAAAATGAGCAGTAAGGCCAAAAAAAGAGAAGGTTTTGGTTCTCAGGCCCCGCCGCATTGAATAAAAAGGGCCGCATTAGGCCTTTTTATTGCAATGTCTGATGTTATGACAAAAAAACTTATGAAAAAATAAATTTGAAATTTTTTGTTTTTTGTTTTTTGTTTTTGATTTTATCAACATGTCCATAGCAGATATGTGTTGAATATTAGTGTGCATTGAGCTCTAACATGTAATGTGTTAAAAAGTGACTTGCAGGCTTACAACATGAAGTAGATGACTACAATTAAGAAAATGATTAGCTGATCCTCATGCTCTTCTTACAATTAGTCATTGTGAACAACTTACACTAATTGTAACTTTGTACAATTGAAAGGATCACATATTAGAATGGGGAGGTATCAGTTTTTAGACAACAATAACAGTAGTTAATGTCAGGGGCATTATATATTGTTAGGTAATCCCAGTCATACACTGGTAGTACAATGTCATTTTTATATAAGACTAAATGAGTTTATATGCATAACAGTTCCCTCTACCTTTCTGGTTATTACTAGACAGAGGAAGGTATCTTTGTCCATGCTTACTATGCGCAGAAAAAAATAAAAAATAAAAATAAAACCCTCCCTCCCCCATTGATTTGAAAAAAAAATTGCCCGAGAACCAAAACTCTTTTTTTTTTTGGCCTAAAGGATTTAGTCATACACAGAGTAAAATCCTAGATGGCCTAGATGGCCATGTTTTTTGTCTGAATGTCCCCAAAATGACTCTTTCCCATCTACATTCCAATTTCAACAGCCATGAAAAATTTCATGATGATCAGACTAAAGGTACGACCTGTAGCCCGTGCTAAAGGTTTAGTCATACAAAGAGTAAAATCCAAGATGGCTGCTGGTGGCCATGTTTTATGGCCGAATGACCCCATAATGACTCGTTCCCATCTACATGTCATTATTAACATCCATGACAAATTTTATGATTATCAAACTAAAGGTACGACCTGTAGCTTAAAGGATTTAGTCATACAAAGAGTAAAATCCAAGATGGCTACTGGCGGCCATGTTTTTTGTCCGAATGACCCCAAAATGACTCTTTCCCATCTACATTCCAATTTCAACAGCCATGAAAAATATCATGATGATCAGACTAAAGGTACGACCTGTAGCCCGTGCTAAAGGATTTAGTCATACAAAGAGTAAAATCCCAAGATGGCTGCTGGTGGCCATGTTTTATGGCCGAATGACCCCAAAATGACTCGTTTCCCATCTACATGTCAATATTAAAGGTACTCAATCCGATCAGAGGGTCCCCATCTCAACAGATTCCAACAACAACAATCCGATCAGAGGGTCCTATATTACTATTTCTTTGGCTTTGGGGGTAAAAAATATTTGATTCGAGTCGAGGAACCCATCAAACAAAGCTCAGAGTTATTAGATATTGATTTTTGAAATTGGTTATTTTCTCGAGATGAGTACTAATAATTGCCCTTAACTTTGTAATCTGATCGAGATGTGTACACCAAAACACTATTCAAACAGACAAGGATGGATAACTCTAAAATCAAGTGGTAATAATAACGCAGTTTTGACTGTGTTCTGGGCCAGAAAGAATAGAAATAACGAAACTTCAAATATCGATATATGATCACCCTGAGCGTTGATTGGTAGGTTCCTCGACTTGAATCAATTATTTTTTACCCACAAAGCCAAAAAATAGTAATATAGGACCATCTGATCGGATTGAGTACCTTTAACATCCATGACAAATTTTATGATGATCAGACTAAAAGTACAACCTGTAGCCCGTGCTAAATGATTTAGTCAAACAAAGAGTAAAATCCAAAATGGCTGCTGGCGGCCATGTTTTTGACCGAATGACCTCAAAATGACTGGTTCCCATCTACATGTCATTGTTAACATCCATGACAAATTTTATGATGATCAGACTAAAGGTACGACCTGTAGCCTGTGCTAAAGGATCTAGTCATACAAAGAGTAAAATCCAAGATGACTGCTGGCGGCCATGTTTTTTGGCCGAATGACCTCAAAATGACTCGTTCCCATTTACATTCCAATTTCAACAGCCATGACAAATTTTATGATGATCAGACTAAAGGTACGACCTGTAGCCTGTGCTAATTGAGATTGAATTTTGAAATGAAAGATGGCCGCTGGCGGCCATGTTTTTCGGCCGAATGACCCCAAAATGACTCGTTCCCATTTACATGTCATTGTTAACATCCATGACAAATTTTATGATGATTAGACTAAAGGTACGACCTGTAGCCCGTGCTAAAGGATTTAGTCATACAAAGAGTAAAATCCAAGATGGCTGCTGCGGCCATGTTTATTGGCCATATGATCCCAAAATTAATCGGTCCCATCTACATGTCAATATTAACATCCATGACAAATTTCATGATGATCAGACGAACAGTACGACCTGTAGCCCGTGCTAATGGATTGAATTTTGAAATCAAAGATGGCCACTGGCGGCCATGTTTTTCGTCCAAATGACCCCAAAATGACTCTACATTCCAATTTCAACAGCCATGAAAAATTTACATGTCATTGTTAACATCCATGACAAATTTTATGATGATCAGACTCAAGGTACGACCTGTAGCCCGTGCTAAAGGATTTAGTCATACAAAGAGTAAAATCCAAGATGGCTGCTGGCGGCCATGTTTTTCAGCCGAATGACCCCAAAATGACTCGTTCCCATCTACATGTCATTGTTCACATCCATGACAAATTTGATGATGATCCGACCAAAGGTACAACCTGTGGCCCGTTCCAAAGGATTTAGTCATGCAAAGAGTAAAATCTAAGATGGCTGCCGGCGGCCATGTTTTTTGGCCAAATGACCCCAAAATTACTCGTTCCCATCTACATGTCAATATTAACATCCATGACATATTTCATGACAATAAGACAAACAGAACGGCCTGTAGCCCGTGCTAATGGTTTGAATTTTGAAATGTTTTTCAGCCGAATGACCCCAAAATGACTCGTTCCCATCTACATGTCAATGTCAACATCCATGACAAATTTCATAATAAAATCGGACCAAAGGTACAGACTGTAGCCCGTGCTAAAGGAAATTGTTGACGAATCACGCACGCACACGGATACCAAGCCATGGCAATAGCTCAAACTTTACAAAGTAAAGTTGAGCTAAAAATTACCTCAAATTGTAGGAATAAAAGCTCAGACAAAAATATACATGTTGCAATAAAGGGGGATAACTCCACCAAAAAAAAGTCTGACAGACATCATAATCAGGTTCCCATGTTGGCTGATGTCTGTGACAAGATTCACGGAAAATGATTGAAAAACTCCGCACAAATTTGTATCCATGGACGACAGATGGTCAGAAGGAACAGCTGATTCAAGTACAGTTAAACTTCGTTAAGTCGAATCGCAAGGGACCGTTGGATTACTTCGAGTTATCCATGTGTTCGACTTAACCATTTTGACCATTTGGTGACTGCAAATTCCATTCCAACTAGACGAATTAATTTCGACACGAAAATAATTGTTTTCAACCCTGTGCACCCTATATTCTCGCGCACAGATCAATAGTCAGCAACTATGTTGATCACATACAAGAGGCAAGATGATATTTGTTCTGATTATTTATTGAATAATGTAATGAAAACACAGAATATGATAAAAAAAAAGAAGCAACAAACTCGAGGTTGAGAAACAAAAGTACATTTGACCCCGAAGTGGTTACAATGAATAGTATTTACAAAAACTAGGATTCAGGACTGGAAATGACTGGTGATCAAGTACTGTGGTTTCTGCATACATGTGTATGTTTAATCGTTGAGTCTTTCATCAGTTTATCGCTGCTTTCCAGCATTTTCATTAGGTCTTCGGCCGTGTTTGCTTGCATCATCGAATATCGCATTGCATCGTCACAGCCATGCATTGCGTCATCCTACGGTGGTTTGCCGCCATCGCGACAAAATGCCGTTCTTCGATGCTTTTGACATCCATATTTTCTTTCCGTCGGCAGATGGATGAAACATTGTTTTCACTTTGGGAAGACATGACTGAATGAAATTATTCTCTATATCAAGCGATTTAAATATGATTTTTCATTTCGTCTTTCAAACACTACTAATTCTCACATGGTGGAAATTGACCCACGAACCTCATTAATACGTTAAATAAACAATGCATTAGGATTTCCAGCTTTTTTTGCAATTGAATGGAAGCACACTTAGTTATAATCACGTGGCAATGCGTCGCCGATGGCACTTCGACTTAACCATAGTAATTAGTGTCATAAGCTTAGCTGGTGGGACTAAATTTCGTTTCGCCTTAAGCGAGAATTTCGACTTATTCACCTTCGACTTAACTGTGATTATTCTATTGGCTTTGCACACAAGCTCAGCCGGGACCAGCCAATGGCTTCGACTTAAGTGGGGTATTCGAGTTACCGACGTTCGACTTAAAAAAGTTTGACTGTATACACCCCCCCCCACAACTTTGTATAACTAACCTATGCTTGAGGGGGATGTGCAATATACTTAACACTTACTGCTGATAGATTTCCGGCATCTGTCATAATCAAAGACGAGTTAATGCTAGTTGAATTCCCCATTGCATGTCTCGTCAGATCTATATCTTGTGTAGGTGGAGAAATCGCAGTCACAATGGCGTAACTCCATAACATGCCCTAAAACAATAAACAGACAGACATGAATTATAATATATCACATTCTCCTTAACACTTTCTATACTAAATTGACTCTATATATTATATAATACTAGCAGGTTAGCCCGCCACTGGCGGCGTTCGTCAGAAACATGACATTTTTTTAATTTTTTTGTTTTTATTTAATTTTTTAATATTTAATTTTGTTTAAATTTTTTAATATTTATTTAATTTTTTTTTTTAATTTAATTGTTTTTTTTTTTATTTTAAATTTTTTAAATTAATTTTTTAATTGAATGTTTTTCAATGAGTTAATTCTGCCTTTTTCGGGCGGAAAAACTGACCCGATGAAATCCCCCCCCCCTCCTAGGAACGACAGACATAAGAATCACACAACACGCATTTGTTGTTTTTCAATGAGTACCCGTCCCTGAAAGAGGTATGATTTAAGGTACATCGGGCGGAAAAAGTGATCCGATGAAAATGTCCCCCGTTCCTAGGAACGACAGACATAACAATCAGACAACACGCATCAATCAGACAACACGCATTTTTCTGCCTTTTTAATCAAGATAAATGCATTTGGCCGTTGCGGTGCATTTTGCATCTGTAGTTTCATACACAGGTGATCGTTTAGCAACGTCGATCGATGACAATAAAGAGCGTTAACCGGTTAATGCATTTGGCCGTTGCGGTGCGTTTTGCATCCGTAGTTTCGTACACAGGTGATCGTTTAGCAACGTCGATCGATGACAATAAAGAGTGTTAACCGGTTAAATATCCCAATATGGAAGATATAAGGAGCGTCGGTGTGTTAACCCCCACGGTGCCGTTTTTTGTGACCGAGAGTGGAGAACGGGTGCTCAGAGTTTGTCCAAAATGCGACATCGACGATCCCCGTGGGTTTTTACCCTTATATACGAAATTTGAGCTCGATCCGCCGTTTTCGATTCTATGAAGTACCCACATATATACACACATATATATATACGGAGTTCTCAAAATATATAGTAGACTAGCAGGTTAGCCCGCCACTGGCGTGGTTGGTCAGAAACATGACATTTTTTTAATTATTTTGTTTTTATTTATATTTTTTTTTAATTTTTAATATTTTTATTTTTTATTTTTTAATATTAATTTAATGTTTTTAAAATTTAATTTATGTTTTTTTGAATTTTTTAATATTTATTTAATTTTAATTCTAATTGACCTATTTATTTAATTTTTATTCTAATTGACCCGATGAAATCCCCCCTTCCTAGGAACGACAGACAACGCATTCTTTGTTTTTCAATGAGTTAATTCATGGTACCCGTCCTAAACTTCCCCGTAGTCCCCAAAAAGAGCGGACAGTCAATTAATCCCGTCGTGAAATCTCTCTGCATAATATTTTGAGCGATAAGGTTGCGTTGAATTGTAAACAAACGCTTCTTAGATCAATTCTGCCTTTTTAATCGAGATAATTGCATTTCGTCCCGCATCCGTATTTCGGACGCATGGGGCTAGTTGTTTAACCACGTCGATTGCAATAAAGAGCGTTCGTCGTTAACAACTCCGTATATGGTCAATATAAAGATCGTTGATGCCTCAACCCCCGAAGTGGCATTTGCGGTGATTTTGATGATTGGGAGTGGAGAATCGGTGCTCAGAGCTTGTCCAAAATGCGACGTGGACGATCCCCGTGGGTTTTTACACCTATATACGAAATTTGAGCTCAATCCGTCCAGGCATTTTCGATTCCATGACGTACCCACATATATATACACACATATACGGAAGTCTCAAAATATATAGTAGACTAGCAGGTTAGCCCGCCACTGGCAGCATTCGTCCCATGGCTTTGTTCGAAAAAGCTTTTTTGAAATGAATTTATTTTTCAATTCGTCGAAATCCGCCAGTTTTACCCAATTTCACCTTGAATTGATCATTTTGAATGTCAAGGTCAGGTCGGTGTCACAATTTAACCCGCCCATGACACTTCCCGTAGGTAGCAAGTTTGAGCTCAATCGGTTCGAGTCTATAAAGGACACACACATATATATATCATGTGTGGGTACCCGTTTCAAGATGAAGATCACCTAGGACGGAAAAACTGACCCGATCCCAGTTCCTATGAAGCCCTAAGTATGTAAGAATCACACAACACGCTCATGTCTGGATACCAAGTACGTAAGAATCACACAACACGCTCACCGACGCTGACGCCCGTGTACAGACGTAAGAATCACATTACGCATATACGCTCTTTATCGACTACACTGCGGATAGGAACGCTCTTTAACTATCAACGCGATTAACCACCGCCGTGCCGTTTGCGGTGATTTTGATGATTGGGAGTGGAGAAAGGGTGCTCAGAGATTCTCCAAAACGCGACAACTACGGTATCTGTGGGATTTTACCCTTATATACGAAATTAGAGCTCGATCCGACCAGCGTTTTTCGATTCTATGAAGTACACATATACACACACACACATATATATACGGAAGTCTCAAAATATATAGTAGACAAGCAGAGAATGAGTCTTATTAATTGGAGGTAAATGTTCAGATAATAAGTTCAATAAACAAGTTTTCTGAATTTTCCTGCGGGAACTACTCATTGATGAGTGTTTAGTAAGGTTAATTGAGATGTCCAGGATGCTTTTAATAATGCATAAACCCAGCGAAAATAATCTTTATATAGCACATTAAGTGCAGTAATTCAAAGGTACTCAAAGTTTTTAAAACTTAAAATATTTAATACAAGAGCATCATATATTAGTGGAAAGAGGATTCCAAATCAGTCATAATAGCAGAGAGGCCTTGAATGTTATCCTTCCACGATCGTAAGAGTGCCATAAATATCCGAATAGTACACATATGTGCAGCGATTGTTGACAAGTTTCCATGACAGATCTGATCGCAACAAGTTATTTTTGTGGAGTGACCAACTATATCAATGAATCTCTGACCAACAGCACTGTGCAGCAACATCATTTTGCGCATGATGCCAGCATTATTCAGGAATTGGGCAAGTGCGACTCATAGACTTTGTAGCAATCAACATCATAACTGATCGCTTAAGCGAACATGATTACTTTTGTCACTTTCTCTGCGAGATTCCCTTTCATGCTCGATCAAAGGACCAGTGCCACATCTTTGTCTTTAAGACTTTAACTTTTCAAAAGCTGTGTGTAATAGACTTGAACATAGTTAGGTTCGTAAAAACTTTTTTGTTATGTATAATGATTATTTAGTTTATCAGTTCCAGTTGCGCTGTCAAGTAACATATCAATACATGCAGGCCAGAAAATATGGTGCTGGACATTTGCAGTATGAGGTCACCAGAGGGTGAATTTAGTAACGATACCCTGCACTAGCATCACAAAATTCATCCCCGGGGGGTCCTCATTCGGAAAATGTCCGGCGTCATGAAATGGTTCTTCAGTGACAGGTGTGTAATACATGAACATACAGCATTGACAGCAGGTGGTAGCAGTGATGCAGATATAGCTACACCAATGAGAGAACCAGCATTGCCTCCGAGCACCGCCAGTGATACACCAGCTCCTGATGGCACAGCTATCAATATGCCAACCCATAGACTCCTCAACATTCCTCTGCAAACAGGAAGGAACTTATAATGAGACTTCGGAATGATTTCAGTGGATACATTTATATATTATATCAACTTGTAACATCAAAATATAAATTGTATCCCCCCATTTCTAGAAAGCCAAAGATGTTATTCCACTCTCAAAATATTATTCCACTCTTCTAACTACATCATGATGTCATGCACTTAAAGACATATTGTGGACTTATTTCAGCGAATAAAACTGATAAGTTATTACCCGTATATCACATCCGCTGCAAGATGTAGCATTGAACTTGTCAAAAATTCCTACCTTATCGGATGTATAATTTCAGAGAACATGATGTGTGAATTAAGCTCAATTGTAAATATTTGCTACTTTATTCTGGATAAATTAATGGCTTAGGCCAAAAAAAAAAGGGTTTTGATTCTCGGGCAATTTTTTTGGAGAATCAATGAGGGAGCGAGAGTTTTATTTTTATTTTTTATTTTTGTTATGGGGATAATGCCCATAGTTAGCATGGGTTATTATACCTTCCCAGGTTAAGAAAATCTAAGGAGAACATTGTTTTGATATAAACTAATGTATTCCACCATAAAGAATGACCAATTATCACATTATACTACCCGTACATCATATATATATTGTTGGTATATTTGATATATGTATGTACCTTTTTATAGTATATATCTATTTATATCAGACCTGTTTACTTTCATAATTGGAAATAGGGAGATTTGTCCTCTGAAATAGGGAGATTTAGTGAAAAATAAGGAGATTTGTTTCAATGTCAGTAACATGGAAAACACTTCATATTTTTTATTTAAATGTCATAGACTGTTTGTTGCATTTAATTTTAGTTTGCATCTGCCACACCTCAGTTACATGTTTCTTGATTTTCTGCATTCAAAGGCACACCCCTTCGGTAGTATTCACAGTTTAGTACATCTATGATCTATGAACAATTAACGGCCTTGACACCGACTACCGAGTGTCTCTAATTTCTAAAATCACTGAATCATTGGGAATAAAATTACGATTTTTCGGTTATGGATCATGCTTTATTTCCAACAAGCCAAAATACAACGATTAAAAATATATTTGCACACTATAAAATGGTGCTCTCGGATAATTTTGTCGCCAAATATATTCAGTAACATCGGTGAATTTAAACTTAATTAAAGAGAATACGCATGGACAGATTTGTTTGAGGTCCGTTCGATTCTCGTTCTCTGTTACTGCGTATATAAAACACGGAATACAACAAAGACGGAAACGGAACTAAAACAATCAAAGTTTAAATCGGGATTACACTTTTTATATCTATCTATATACTTTAATATTTATCCATCTATACTATAGTAACTATACATGCTAGCCATAAAAACATCAAATACTATTAAATTAAACCAGCATACACATCGCCAATACGCACTATATTTCTTTCCGGTTTGCGTTGGAAATCACATAATTGTTTACAGCACGGAAACACATTTGACTTAATAAACTTGGGGTTTGGGCAGCTTGTGGTGACAATATACCTCGTAGTTATCGTTGCCTAGTGTCTGTTGTTGAATACCAACACATACACCATTGTATGTCTATCATATTCGATGTTTGAAACATAACTAATTTCTCTTTTCTAGTTTCCCATTTTCGTGTTATCATTTGACAGCATCGGTCAATTTGAAAATCGTAATAAAATGCTTCAACGCGGGCCTTTTTTCCAGACGCGGCTATGCCCGAGAATCAAAACCCTTTTTTTTTTTGGCCTTATATGTCAATTTTCCACCAACAATAGTCACTTCATATAAATTGTTTATAAAATATTGCTTGCTTCTGTCTAGTTGGATATAATATTTATTAAAATAATATTTTGGGGAATTAATGTTATTCCCATCTGAACACCCAAGAGTAGTGGTCCACATCAATAAACCGAAAAGTTTGGTAAGCATACTGATGTGTTTAATTTTTTGTGGTTTGGGTCAGAACAAACTAATGTCGAAAATATAATAAACACAACAGTTAACTGTTCTGAGTAGTGCACGATGTTTTTCCTCTCACCTCGTGAAAATAATCCTCTGCGCATATCTCACTTGCAGAGATAAATGATCAGCTAGTAAGAACAGTTAGTGGTACAGAAATGCCCTAAATAATCAACTCCTTAACCACAGAATTATGGGTAATTTTTCAGGATTTGAAATCCTGAAAAATTACCCATAATTCTTATGTGGTTAAGGAGTCGAGGTTAAGTTATTTAGTGCATTACTGTACATTCCAAATAACAAAAAACTCTGACTTGACATCTCCTATGCTTGGACATTTTCCCCACTGACGCTATTACGGTCTACAGAAAGTAGGAAATATCGACACTAGGACTAAAAGTGACAGATCTTACACTATATATTGGTTGGAAATTAAAGCCACATGGCGATTTGTGCTCCAAAATACAACTAATATATTAACTTTTTTATTTTATTTTTTCTGGGTTCAAATAGCTTTTAACAAACAATAATGCTTCAGAAAGACAAGTAACACTTGTTATGCCATTTGCATTTATTGAAGTTCCGGAATTGGAAACAGAATAATGCACGACTGTCCGTCAACTTAGAAAAGTGATGACAGCTCTAGATTTTCATCCTGTGGTCTACAGATGCAATTTTTACATAACTTCTTATTAAAACTGGCACAAACCATACAATCTCAAATTCACAGAATAATATAAGAAAGAAAACATGTTTTATCACTACATCAAGAGTTTGTTTGGAAATCTTCCGCGCAGGTATGTTTTGAGATAGTATTCATAATTATAATTTTTATCTGTTTAAAGGTACTCAATCCGATCAGAGGGTCCTATATTACTATTTCTTTGGCTTTGTGGGTAAAAAATAATTGATTCGAGTCAAGGAACCTACCAATCAATGCTCAGGGTGATCAGATATCGATATTTAAAGTTTCGTTATTTCTATTCTTTCTGGCCCAGAACACAGTCAAAACTGCGTTATTATTACCACTTGATTTTAGAGTTATCCATCCTTGTCTGTTTGAATAGTGTTTTGGTGTACACATCTCGAGCAGATTACAAAGTTAAGGGCAATTATTAGTACTCATCTCGAGAAAATAACAAATTTCAAAAATCAATATCTAATAACTCTGAGCTTTGTTTGATGGGTTCCTCGACTCGAATCAAATAATTTTTACCCAAATAATCATATGACAGATAATACAGAAGGATTCCTGTTTATTGGAGGGAAAATGGGAAATGTCTATGGTCGTTTGTTGAACTTTTTATCTTAACATTTCCTAAGGGAACTACTCGTCAATGACTTTATTATATAGAAAGGGTTAAAACAGTTGACTGACCTAGATTTCATTTCGCTAGTTGGCCATTGATCAGTGCTGCCCCAGTTGACACCATCTACGTTGACAGCAGCTGGTACAAATCCGATTATGAAACCTGCAACCATAAGTAAATTCTGATAATAATGAAATCCTAGGTAATAATGCAAAAAGCTGGTACATTTATCAACAAATGGATTAGAGTGCTGATTGGACACAAAGCAGTTCAGAAAACTGGTCAAAAGCCATATACCACCATAAATATAGTTTTACAAGAGGTAGGCGTCAGAGGTGATGTGATCGAGTAGTCTAACCCTTCCATGACTGGAATTTACTGAAATTTCACAAAAACCTGTGCTATTGCATTCTCTTATATATGTGAGTCTCCCATAGGGAGCCTCGCATATATAAGAGAATACATTGGCCTAACAATATTTACCTTGACCATGTAAGCCAGTGCATTCTCTTATATATGAAAGGCTCCCTATGCGAGACTTACATATAGAAGAGAATGCACTGACACAGGATCTTTAATGCAGCACCAGTGCAGCTCCCATCATGAATGGGTTAAGAAAACCTGTGCTTGAGTAGAGTTCACAAACCAAATTTGGATTATATTTGTTACAGATATTGCACTTAGTAGTGAAATAAGATACTCAATTAAACAATCCAGGAGGCATAAATCCTGAAAACAATAATTTGGGCTAGACTGGTTTTCAAACTCTTCCAAAAGAAGCCATAATTCAAAATTGGATTTTGCTTGTTAAAGTTATCGGCTTAATTATGTCATGACACAGATGGACAGACAGACGGACACTGTCATTCAAAAAATCAGAAGTCAAATTTGTTACACAATTCGACAAAAAATACATGTATATAAAAACGAATGTTTCACAGATATTAAATTTTGGTAAATCTATATATATACATGTAATAAAAAAACAATTTATTGTACACTTATACATGTAGCTCCATGGTGACACCAAAATTGATCATAACTCCAGTATGGAATATGCAAAAAACATGAATGGACCTTCTTTTAAAATGATTGTAAGCCTCAATATTTCTCTGCCAAAAAATTTCTTTGAGATTCAATAAACTTGAACAAATGCTGGGATATCAGTATGGAAGGACGAAATATCTCAAAACAAAAAAATCTTTTTCAGAAATAGATGAATAAATATAGAATTGTTGATGCCAACAGCAGCATTAAAACATCCATTCAGAGTTATTTTGGTGGCAAGGTTTTGGAAGGGCTATGCAGAGAGACAATTTTAACACAGTCTTACGAAATCAATCTTCATGTACTTGTATAAATGGCATGATTTTGGAGTGCGGTCAACTTACCTAATACTACACAGAGCATTAGACCAATAGCTCCTGATCGCAGTCCAATGTTCCTCAGTTCATTGTTCACCACCACCATTCCAAAAGTACCCGCTAAAATGGGACCCTATAAATAGGTAAAAGCCACTATGAAATAGGCATATATTTGTCACAGAAACTTCATGAAATTTTTAGAATGGATGTTTTTCTGCCATGTTCAAAATTTTGTGAAATAATAAAACCTATATAAATATAAACAAGAGATGGACTGTCGTCCGGTGAATGTATACCCCTTGTGGCATACCGCCTAGTGTGGGCATATCTATAACCTATGACTGATATACTCAGACAGATGGACCCAAAAATCAGCATTTTCATAGAAACTAAGATGAATAACTATAGACCGAAAAACCTAAACAAAACAATTGAACACACCATTGCATATCCTCATAGTGGTGAACAGCCATACCAAATTTCGTTGAGATCCGAGGACTACTGTTCAAGTTATGACCTGAACAGACATTGGACAGACCAAAATGCCAACATTTCCAGATAAACAAAGATGAATAACTCTAGAATGGAAAATCCGAACGGATACCTCTATTGAATGTTGTCATAGTAGTGAACAAGACAAGACTGTGGAGTTGCTGACCTGACTGTAAAAACTGAGAAGACTGGGATTCTGAAGACTACAACAGTCAGTACTAGTCAAAATCCCTTAAAGGATTGCTATCCTGATGAATACAACAAAACACTATGGGAAAGCACCCCCTATTATCAGGGGGGGGGGGGTCGGACAAAAATTTCAGGCACGTATGGCATTTTTTCCCTTTCGATCATTTTTTGTACCCACCCACCCCCACCGCCAATTTTTTTTCCGTTTTCGGCAGTTTTTTCCGACCATTTTTTGACACCCACACCCCCTTTTAACACTAAAACAGAGATTTGCGGGGGGAAATTCACTGTAAACAGCTGTATATGAATTTCTGGTCATACTATTTATCATGGATGTTAACATGGACATGTAAATAGGAATGAGTCATTTTGAGGTCATTCGGCCAAAAAAAACATGGCTGCCAGCGGCCATCTTGGATTTCAAAATTTGCAACAAAATACAACACGATAACTGCCTGCAGTCAGTTTACCAGTTAGAATTACATTATTTCTCTCATTCAAAGTGGTTTTGAAGCCCAACTCATTGCCAAAACACTAAAAAAACAAGCAGGAAATTTTTGTTTTTAGTTGCGGAAAAAATTGCTTGTTGGTGGCTTTGACCACCCACCCACCCCGGCATATGTGCCGGATTTTTTTTTTCACCCCCCCCCCTGCTATTGTGAACATATTTTTAGTCTCATAACAATCGCGTAATAAATAAGCAGAAAAATAAATCAATAATACATACATCCACCGGTTGTCCGGCTTTTTGCGGAATGGGAGTTGGAGTTAATTGTGTCTAGCTAAATGGCGTCATCAATATTATGTAATCGTGGTGATGACGTTAAAAGCACATGATCGCAGTGCGTGTGTGTTTAATAGAATAACTATATAACAGCGTGTCAAAAATTTCAATTAAGGCTTGCATATGGTGTAATTTAGTCCCGGCTAAGGTTTATATATATATAATAATGTATACGTTAGATCTATAATAAAGTTATTAGTTTTCAATTGAAGATTTAAAAAATAATTTTATCAATACATTGTCGTCATGGATGTTTTATGACCAGGATATTCAATAGGCCACACCGCTAGAGTGCTAATTTTATAGGCCACTAACCATGCACAGACGCAGCGAAATTTCCTCAGTCAGTCGGCAATATTGTTTTGGGGGAGGGGGCAATATTCAAAAAATATGTATACATGTATATAGTGTTGTCATATACATGCTTCATATACACTATGAATATATACCTACTATGTTTGATATCATTTATGAAATGCATAATCTGACATCTATACAAAGCACGAAAATAAACAAACTTATCTGTGTTACCGCATTATGAAAAATAAAAAATAAATGCTCTTTATTGCCACAGAGTCAGCAATATTGTTTTGGATGCGCAATATTCAGAATTTATGTGTGTGTATATATATATTGCCCTATATGATCATAACTATGAAAATAAACTTATCAAATCATATATATTGCTAATGAATGGCGTGATTATAATTTATTAAATCTCACAACAATAAATATGTTATACTGCGTTCCGATAAATTAAAATGAAATGCTATTTATTGCGCCATGACTAAGGGCATCTGGAAACTGGAATGTTTTTGAGATGATCATTGTCTAATATATATAACTTTGCAAGTCTTCACATATATGCAATCTTTATATGAATATATATAATATATAACAAGTACTATTCTGGTAAGGAAAAGACGAGAAATACAAGCACATGTTTATATAGATAACTGCACGTAAAACCAAAATAATATAAAATAATTTATTAATACATCGTGGTAGAATATACTTATTAATATTCCAAAGTCTTCATCTGTGATTTCTTTTACGAGAACAGTTGTAGGTCCTACGTAAAATATGGGCATGGCTTTATAATGACAACACATCATGATACATTTACTAATAACACGCTAAAGACGTTTAATTATGAGAACTACGATGACATTCGGCGAAGTTGTTGCATTTGCAGTGTGATAACATGGCAAACTTCAAAAGCATTGATCGAATTCATGATCGCTTACGTGTAAACTTTAATATGCCATATTTGCATATCTATGTGTTGTCAATGAGTTACCATGTGGTCGTGCGATTAAGCTTCTGTTTATATGTGACAATCATGTGATCGCGCCGGTGATCACGTGACTTCGTCTACAACACAAAATCTTCGGCTGACTTTGGAATCTTTTTTAATCATTATAATCAAACTAATGAACAGATAAACACAAAAAGTATATAAAAAGCATGTCATTGGATTTAGAAAGCAATACAATAAGTCAGTCTCTAATGTCATGAACCTGTTTCATCAAAGGGGTTAACTCAATATTGCACAGAAAACAGAACTGGACCAGAGAGTCATCAGTCACAGTGTTGACAGTTTTGACAGATTTTATCAACAGACTCAGCTAGCCATGCTATCTATCTAGCTATCTAGTGTCCAGCTAAACATAACTCATTGCCAATAATACACTCTCTGTGTGATAGAAGTTCTCTTCTAAGCTCACAGTGCAGGCATTAATTACATTATCAGTTACTTGAATTTTAAATGGCCATATCTCTGTTAAAATATATCGGATCAAACTCAAATTCGAACTTGATCTGTATTTCGCGGTGAAGCCCATATGTACCAAATTTGGTGCTGATCAGTCAACACAGCTTGGATGAATTCTATTTAAAAACAAGAGCAGAAAGGGTTAACTAAACAATACCAAAATCCATACAGATGAAGAACGTGCTAAGAAAGACCTAGGTAAGAAATATGAGGCAGATCAGAAGGAATATGTTCAACTTATTGCATCGGGTAGCATGTGTGTGAAGGGTTAATTATTTTCTAAACCGATCAACCAATCGATAACATAAACTGTACAGGTGAGGGGTGTGTCATCATAAACCTACATATCAAATATGAACACAATCAGACAAAAAACACTTTGGTTATAGCATCGGATAGCACATGGCCATGTGTGGATGCAAAGTGTTAATAATTTCTAAACCGATCAACCGATCGATACTAAAAACTATACAGGTGAGGGGTGTGTCATCATAAATATGCACATGAAATTTGAACACGATCCGATAAAAATTATTGAGTAATCAAATCGGATAGCAAATGTCTACAGACAGACAGACAGAGACAGACGAACGACAGATGGTTGATCCGGATGTCGGCATTATGTGTACCATGGTATGGGTACACATAAACAAGACAGTCAATGACTGTGGGGTCGCTCACATAAAACGAAAACTAAGTGGCGTTAAAAAAATCAGTCAAGGTGACAATTTAACTAACACCAAAATAAGAATGGCCACACAAAAACTGAAAATTGACGTTATGTCCCTGGTCCCGCCCTTTTTGACCTGGTGACCCAAACTGAATAAATTTGAATCCCAGTCACCAAAGAACCCTTCATACTAATTATCAGTAAAACATACCTGATGGGTCTTGTGAAGGAAGCATATTAAGAGTTATTATAAAGGGAAACAGTCCTTCACTTGGCCCTTACTTGACCTGGTGACCCCATTTTAACAAATCTGAATTCTAGTCAAACAAGAACATTCCATGCTAAATAAGCCAACTAATTCTTGCAAACATGTTTTAAGAATTACTATGGAGAGTTATGTCCATTACTCTGCCCTTATTTGATTCTGTGATCCCATTTTCACAAATCTGAATTCCTGTCACCCAAGGTCATTTCATACCAAATATAAGCAAAAGACATGTAGGCCATTTGGTTCTTGCAAAGAAGACATATCATGAATTACCAAAGGAACCTCAATATTAATGTGAGCTAAATAGACCTGGCGATTCTTTCAAAGAAGACTTTTCAAGGGTTACTATAGAGGGAAAGTATGCCCCTGGCCTTTCCCCTATTTGACTAGGTGACCCTATCTGAACAAAAGATCTCCAACTGTTGGAAATTTATCAAAACCTTATTGATAATACCAGTTTATATCAAAATTATGAGTACCAAACATGAATTCATAGCATAGACATGGTGGGTGCAGGAGTTTCAAATCTCCTATCTCTGCCCCTATTTTGAACCAAATGTAAATCCCAATCTATGAGATTCATTGATCTCTGATAATTGTTCCTTGAAATCATAAATATCACACATCATTATCACAGATGAAAAGAAATTAATAGCCTAGATAAAGATAATATGACACTTGCCTAGAATACAGCACATGGGAATTAATCTAATTTAAATTTAAATGAATGACACAAATAAACATTATCTCTGATTTGTTTATCAACAGCTGTGAGCTAAGATAAGGTCCAATTTCATACACAGGAGACATTATAGCATGGTAGGCAGACAAGCTTGAAATAATATTGTGGCCTTGGGAATGTGATAGCATTTGTAACAGAAGTACATATACTTACTTTGACCCCTCAATTGGCAAGGGTAACAATCTGTTTGTTTGTGATTCTTCTCCCAGACCCCTGGACCGATTTCAACTAAATTTTGTGGGATGAGTTGGTGTACTCTGGTGGATGTTATAATGTGGTTAGTTTTTCAAAATTGAATTTAAAATAAAATATTAAATTTTCATAAAAAAAAAAAATTTAAATAGAATTTTTTGTTTTTTTCTAATGTTTTTTGTTTTTGTTTTATTAAATTGAGCAAGGAGTTGAATCTAAAAAAACATATTTTTTTTATAGTTTTTTGCGTTTACAACTATTTGACCTGGTGACCTCATTTGAACAAATCTTAATGTGAGTCACCTAGGGAACATCCACACCAAATATGAACCCATTTGGTCCAATGGATCTAGAGAAGATGTTCAAAGAATTGTTGACGGACGGATGGACGGGAGGCAGGGGGATCTGGTCCATGTTGGGGGGGGGGGGGGGGGGGGGGGGGGGTGCAGGAAAGAGAAAGTTTAATGAGTCTCACAGTGATCCCATTAAAGATTTCATAACATTAGTTTCATAACACAGCAGATGTTATAATGACTCCAATTTTCCAATTTATTTTTAATATGTATAAAAAACATTTAATTGAGCAATGAGTTAAATCTCAATTAAATATAATAAGAAAATAAATAATTATATTCAAATTATTTTTTATTATTATTATTATTTGTATATATTTTTTAAAGAGTTATGACCCTGGATTCACAAATATTTGACCGAGTAACCTCATTTTAACAGATCTGAATGTGAGTCACCTTGGGAATATCCACACAAAATTTGAACCCATTCAGTCTTATGGTTCTGGAGAAGAAGATGATTCTCAATGGACGGATGGACAGATGGATGGATGGATGGACAGAAGATGAGGAGTGATGACTATAGCTCCATCAGAGACATCGTCTCAGGTGAGCTAAAAAGGATGTATAATAAATATAACATCACAAGTGTGTGAACTGGTTAATGTTTACTTCAATGTTAATGTTATATGAGGCAATAGTACAACACTGAATAAACAAAGGAATAGCAAAGTCTACTACAGAGATAAAAAGAAGACTGTCTTGTTGCATTAAGGGACAGCATTCACACAAAGTCTGGAATCCTGGAAAAGTTATGGAATTCAAAAATATTTGAAAATTCCCAAAAATGGCACCTATTTTTATCCAAGTAATAGTCCTTGAAATAAGCTGCCACATGCCTCAAGGTCTCGAAAAGTTATGGAATATCCACAAAGATTCGTTCTGAGCTGACCTCATCATTAGTTTTCATTTTGAACTCTGTACCCATAGTTAAGTACATGGTCATATGGTGTGCCTTTCACTTTGATTAACATGTGTCAACATGCACATTCCCTGAACTACTGTTCTATTTTTGGAAAATGTCAAAAGTCAAAATTAATGTTACATATCCCGGGAATAAGAATAAAAAATGTTGATGGATCTGTGTTCCCAAATATAGGCTTATACAGTCCTCAGTAAAATGGTGTTTTAAATTGAACAACCATATCAAGATTGAGATATACTCCTGTTGTGGTCAAGAAAAAGATTCAATATGAACTATATGTGTCTGCCAGACATGATGAAATGAACACAAAAAATAACAGTGCAAGCGACCTGTTTTCTGCAACAACAAAAAGTGGTACTAGTCAGGTTCGAAAATCTAAAAAAGCCTCTAGAAACGAAGGTGCGGGCATTTTTCTTTCAGAAGCTTTTGAGAATTGTTTCTAAAGGTATTTTTTATGCTGATTTCAAAAACCAATGTTGGCAAGTTGACAAATTATTATTTCTGGTCAAAAATGGCAATTCAAAATGGCCGCCACCAAAACAAAGTCTAACTTTACGTTTGTTGTTATGTGTTGCCCTAAGACGTTCGAATATTGAGTTTTTCCGTACTTTCGAACGAATTGGAACAAGAAGAAGTATACACAGAACATATGTGTAATTTAAAGTGAACATATTTGACATTTCACCCCATTTATGCCCAAAAAATTACAAAAAACGCGAATTTTATAAATTATTACGGTCTTAAATGGCAGAAAGTGAAATATGCTGGAAACGTATCCTTCAAATGGTATAGACAGTTGTGTCTATATCTAATTTGTAACCTGATTCCAAAAAACAATGTTGGCAACTCGACAAATTATTATTTCTGACCTAAAATGACAATTCAAAATGGCCGCCATCAGAACAAAGTCTAGATTTTCATTTACTGTTTTAAGTTGTTCTAAGACGTTTGAATATTATGCATTTCCGTACTTTCGAACAAATTGTGACACGAGACACTATACACCGAACATATGTGGTAATCTAAAGTGAGCATGTTTGTCATTTAACCCACTTTATGCCCAAAAATGACAAAAAAACGCGAATTTTATAAATTATTGCCGTCTTAAATGGCAGAAAGTGAAATATATCCTTCAAATGGTTTAGACAGTTGTGTCTAAATCTAATTTGTAATCTGATTCCAAAAAACAATGTTGGCAACTCGACAAATAATTATTTCTGACCTAAAATGACAATTCAAAATGGCCGATATAATAATCAGTTAAAAATTCGAAAATCTTCAGTAATATTATGAAACTGGTTCATCAACACCCAATGCGACACAATTTGCCATCATATAGCCAAAAATGGTCACATAAAAGCCTTATTTATTATTGCAGTCAGTTCCACAGTTACAGAATGGTGTTCAGGGTGACTCTCTGATTTTCTGCATGTACACCTTGCTGTCACGCACCCCTTATTGCACCCACATTTGATTATTTTGAGACATGATTTTGGAATGGGTTCTAGTGACATCATAGTTGGATCTAATCGACCATTTTCTTCTTTCCATCCCATTGTCGAAGGATCCGGTAATGTTTGCACAGGAATGGTTGCTTGTTTCCAAACTAAAACCTGGTATTTTGTTCTCAAAATGTGGTAATGAAATGAGTCACTAGTTGGTGGAAGCTTTTCATGAGATTCAGTCCGAGGGAACATCCTGAATCTTGCATTGTTGAGTTTTGCATCGGAAACTCCATACAAAATGTTCAAAATGTTCAGCACTTTCAATTGTTTCAGTGGATATTGCAATATTACCTATACACTTTAAGAGTTCACAACGTACATTCCATGTAAATCTTCCATGCGGATCGTTTAGACACCCCATATATGAACGAAGTTGAATCACACCCCGTTAAAGCATGAAACGCAAGAATATAGTTCAGAGCGTCGCTCGGTATTTGGGTGGCAACACCCCTGATGGGTAAAATTTTAGGGCTTTTGGAAGTTCCAGCCATCATGAACACATCACAATCTGCAGGGAATTTGTTTAGGTAACCAAGCAATAACACTAGAACATCGACGTCCCTACTTACCACAATAACTTATTTCAGATTGCACCCCATGCTGGCATCAAGTTAATGAAGGATAAGTCTAGTGTCAGCCTCTTCGTCATTAGAGTCTAGCCCTTTCAAGTCTGTTCCATCTACCGAACAATCTACTCTGCAATCTTCGGGGAACCCCCCTGCAACAACAACAGTAACACCTTCTGTTTTCGCTTTGGTAACAAGTTCTCGAGACAAGAAACCCTTCAAATCGGACTGTACCTATGGCCACAACAAGGGCCTGACCGTCATTGACAATACCTGCACGGGGAGATGGTGTCATTGTTGTTAGGCAGGATACTTTCTCGATCAGAGCGTCACCAAGCATTGCTTTGTTTCCAGTTTGAAGTGTTTTATTTGTCTCGCATAATGCAATTGGAACAGGCATGAGTTCATGTTGTAAAACAGATCGCAGTATATTACATCGTCTTGTAGTCTTGCCCTTCATGCCGGCAGGGCAGTCAACTTGCAAACACTGACACCATCTCCCCATGCAGGTATTGCCATTGACGGTCAGGCCCTTGTTGTGGCCATGGGTAAACCGGAAAAGATAAATACATTTGGAGATTTGACCGATGTATTTTCAGTGTGCATGTTGAAGAAGGGCGAAGGCTATATGTCTGGATTGATGTAGTGTTAGACAGATACTCGGATAAATCTATCAAGACTGCCACCAGATCGAGAAGAAGTCGCAATGTACCATTGATCCGAAGGACAATAACACATCGCGATGTTCCCATCCCACAAAATTGCAAAAGTTTCATTTTGTTGTCTGACAACAAGTCTGATTTGAATGGTTTCTTGTCTCGAGAACTTGTTACCAAAGCGAAAACAGAAGGTGTTACTGTTGTTGCAGGGGGGGGGGGGGGTCCCAGAAGATTGCAGAGTAGATTGTTCGGTAGAGGCTGACACTAGACTTATCCTTCATTCACTTGATACCAGCATGGGATGCAATCTGAAAAAAGTTATTGTGGTAAGTAGGGAGGTCGATGTTCTAGTGGTATTGCTTGGTTACCTAGTCAAAGTTCCTGCAGATTGTGATGTGTTCTTGGCGGCTGGAACGTCCAAAAGCCCTAAAATTATACCCATCAGGGATGTTGCCACCCAAATACCGAGCGATGCTCTGAACTATATTCTTGCGTGTCATGCTTTAACGGGGTGTCATTCAACTTCATTCATATATGAGGTGTCTAAACGATCTGCATGGAAGATTTACATGGAATGTTGTGAACTCTTAACGGGTATAGGTAATATTGCAATATCCACTGAAACAATTGAAAGTGCTGAACATTTTGTATGCAAGTTGTATGGAGTAATTTGATGGCAAATTGTGTCGCATTGGGTGTTGTTGAACCTGTTTCATAATATTACTGAAGATTTTCGAAATTTAACTGATTATTATATCGGCCATTTTGAATTGTTATTTTAGGTCAGAAGTAATTATTGGTCGAGTTGCCAACATCGTTTTTTTGGAATCAGATTACAAATTACATTTAGACACAACTGTCTCAACCATTTGAAGGCTACATTTCCGGAATACTTCACTTTCTGCCATTTAAGACGGCAATAATTTATAAAATTCGCGTTTTTTTTTGTCATTTTTGGGCATAAATTGGGTTAATGCATAAATGCAATATTCAAACGTCTTAGAACAACATGTAACAGTACCGAAAATCTAGACTTTATTCTGATGGCGGCCATTTTGAATTGTCATTTTAGGTCAGAAATAATTATTTGTCGAGTTGCCAACATTGTTTTCTGGAATCAGAATACAAATTACATTTAGACACAACTGTCTAAAACATTTGAGGGATATATTTCCAGCATACTTCACTTTCTGCCATTTAAGACCGCAATAATTGATAAAATTCGCGTTTTTTTGTCATTTTTGGGCATAAATTGTGTTAAATGTCAAACATGTTCACTTTAAATTACCACATATGTTCTGTGTATAGTGTCTCTTGTCACAATTCGTTCGAAATTATGGAAATGCATAGTATTCAAACGTCTTAGAACAACATATAATAGTAAACGAAAATCTAGACTTTGTTCTGATGGTGGCCATTTTGAATTGTCATTTTAGGTCAGAAATAATAATTTGTCGACTTGCCAACATTGTTTTTTGAAATCAGCATAAAAAATACCTTTCGAAACAATTCTCAAAAGCTTCTGAAAGAAAAATGCCCGCAGCTTTCACTTTTATTCCATTTCGAACTAGACTATACATTGTATAATAATATTTTATATGTTCCTGCATGAAGCCTAATTTACACAAAATGTGTTTCAAATGATTGACGATTATTTGAGTCTAAGCTTTGATAGTTGCCAATCATTCATTGTCAAATGAAAAGAGACAATGCACATGCGACAATGTAGTAGCCTAATTCCAGGGTGCACGTGTTTAATCATCAATAGAATTGTCACTTTACATGTTTCTATGAATGCTATAAAACATGTGGTTGCAATGCTGTAATCAATGTATAAATCTTTGCAAATACATACACGGTACCTCTAAATTGACAATTACAAGGGCAGTCAAAATAATGCTTCTCTCGTACGTCAAATGGACAATCGCTATGATTACCAATGGATGACCAGCCTATTTTACTGGCAAACATAGCAATTTTATCAACATAGAACCACGGAGACAGTCATGGGCCAACAGATGAAGAGATGACACATCTGATGAGAAACTAATGGTGTAGTGTTACATCAATTTATGTTGTCACCATGAGGAGATAAGCTTTGACGTTTTGTCTTTGTGCAAACTTTCTCAGCCGTCTAAGGGATCAGGGCCAGGGATGAGGGCCGAACATGTCACATTGATATAAGGGGCATAGAACACTCTAAAACCCATTGCATGTCATCTTTAACCTTGAATCAAACGAGAGGCCGATCACGATCGGCAGATGTTTAACCCATACCTTGGCGATAACGATTAGCTATTTTCATAAATGCTTACACCAACCTTTTCAACAATTCACACCTTACTATTAAAGCTACTCGATCTGATTAAGCACCCCTCAGTTACTATTTATTTGGCTTCGGGAGTAAAAAATATTTTAGTCAAATCGAGGAACCCATTCCTTAAAGCTCAGAGTAAGCAGATATCAATTTTTTAAATCTATTATATTTAACCACCTGGAATATTTAGTGGCCATATGAAAGTCGATGAAGATGGATAACTCTAAAATCAAGTGGCTTTTTTGTGTCAGATATATGACAAAGCAGCAAAATTTCATTGTACAAAATGTTGATAAATAACAGATTTTGGGCAATTTTATACTATAGTGGACTGTGGTTAGCATTATTTTTGGGCAATTAATCGATTCTGATAACAGAAGCGGAATTTCAAACTGTTGTTGGAATCTGATGATATGGTGACCATCAAATCGGATTGAGTACCTTTAAGTTCACAAGTGGCATAAGACTTATTGGGCACCTTCCATATGAACATGGATATGGCATTTGATTCCAACCTATTAAGTCAGTTGAAAATAGATATATAGTCTTATAGAGCTCAGTCCATAGTCAGGCAGAAGAACCATACATAAGGCCAACAAAAAAAAAGGTTTTGGTTCTCAGGCACCGCCGCATTGAATAAAAAGGGCCGCATTAGGCCTTTTTATTGCAATGCCTGATGTTATGACAAAAAAACTACAGATATGTGTTGAATAATAGTGTGCATTGAGCTCTAACATGTAATGTGTTAAAAAGTGACTTGCAGGCTTACAACATGAAGTAGATGACTACAATTAAGAAAATGATAAGCTGACCCTCATGCTCTTCTTACAATTAGTCATTGTGAACTAACTTACACTAATTGTAACAAAAGAACATAATAGTCAATGATGTGCGAAAATATTTCTTTTCCCAGAGAGTGATTACAAACTGCAATAGTTTATCAGATTACATTGTTTCCACTGAATCGGTTCAACAATTCAAGGAGTTATTCGATAACAACTGTTATAACGAGCGATATATGTACGACTAAACGTCATGGATAATTTTAAAACAATTAATTCATTTACGTTATTCTATACATGTATGTTATTATGTGAAAGGGGTAAAAGTCATGGCGACTTACTCCCCAAACATTGATGATGATGATGTAACTTTATACAATTGAAAGGCACAGAACTAAATTCAGGATCACATATTAGAATGGAGCGGTATAAGTTTTTAGACAACAATAACAGTAGTTAATGTCAGGTGCATTATATAATGTTAGGTAATCCCAGTCATACACTGGTAGTACAATGTCATTTTTATATAAGATTAAATGAGTTTATATGCATTAGTGCTGGGCGGTATGACGATATATTGGGTATACCCGGTTTTAATTTTGATATCGTCAATAATATCGTCTGAAATAAAAATAACGTAATACCGTCCCAAGTTGTAATATTCTCCATGTAGGTTGAAACCCATCATATGGTCCCAATAAACAGCGAAGTTAGAGTAAGTATAATAGTCCCAAACTTCCCGGAAATACGCAGTCGAAAACGTTTTAAAACATCGGAGCACGTGCTTGTCAAGTTGGATATGCTTCGTCGGACACATCAAAGAGATACTATTAGCATCAGTTGGCTACACTGTGAGATTGGTATGTCGCGCGCATGCGACTGGCACAATGACCTCCTTTCAAGTTGGTGCAGCTTGCTCTATCAACCGTAACCGGTTGCTTGGAGACGGATTAAGATGTCAGATTTTATATTGACCACACTTAGTCTAGCTGATCGTCTCAATGTGTGCAAATTGCGAGTAAAATGATTTTGTGGACATGTGCCGTACGGATCATGGCATTGCTATCGCTTCAACAAATGTCAAATTCACAAACTAATTGAACATGATTGTCTCTATTTATTTTCCTCAGCTAAAAAAATGCCGACGCAAATTCATTTCAAATTTTCACGTCGGCTTTTGCCTCGGCACTGCCCATTGTGGCATTGTCGACGCTAATTCCCAGGGCTGCCGTATATGGACATTGAAGTCCCACGGTGCTACCAACTACCAATTACCGCTGATAAATATAGTCTCACAAACAACCAATTCCTCACGAATTAATAAAATGGCAATTTGAAACCGAATGCGGTGCTTAATGTGTGCATGGTGTTGAGCGCTATGGTCAAAGGGATATAACTCTAAAAAATGTATGCGAAAACGCACGTGGGCCGTGTTATGATTATATCCCTTTGTTTCAAAGTTATTATTTCTCCGTCGGCAAACTGTCAATTGTTGCTGACGAGTGATCATTATATACATGTATACTGTGATGTTACTGATAATTGTTCAATACACATTTACTCGACCTCTCATGACCCACAAATCGTAAATAAAACGTAGGGATGTATTGTGCAAACTTTATTTATGAAATATTGCATATATTGTACATTGTACTTACCAATTGTAATATACCAAAATAATATCGCGATAATATCGTGTATCGCGATGTTGTCGCCATAATATCGCGATATTTTTTGGGGCCAATATCGCCCAGCCCTAATATGCATAACAGTTCCCTCTACATTTCTGGTTATTACTAGACAGAGGAAGGTATCTTTGTCCATGCTTACTATGCGCAGAAAAAAATAAAAAATAAAAATAAAACCCTCCCTCCCTCATTGATTTGAAAAAAAAATTGCCCGAGAACCAACCTCTTTTTTTTTTTGGCCTAACAGTTAAAATTTAGTAAAATATGATTGATAATGATTGGATATAACATACTTTAATGCATAATTATGAGATAACTAGAGGTGGGATATGAGATTGAAGATATTAGATTTATTACATTGGATAGCATACTGTATGTATATGGAATGGGTGGGTTAATTTTGTTAATATTTTAAAGCAATTAAACCAAATGACTGTCTCTATACAGGTTAGGGGTGTGTTATCATAAACTATGACTTGAAATATAATATAATCAATGACAAATATTTGAGTTATCAAATGAGACAGCAAGGGGTTGATCTTAATCACACTAATGAACTGATCAAAATAGTCTATAAATGCATGTATATGGATTTAGAAGCCCACACAATAAGTCAGTCTCAAGAATACAAGCAACATTATTATTATCCTGCACCCCAAATGCAATAGAGGGAATTTCAAAATAAGACATTTCCTCTAATGTTTTTAGAAATCCTTACTGAACCTGGCTCAAAGTGAAAGATATAATTTAATATCTGCCTATCAGATATCATGTGTCTATGGAATGGGTTAATTTTAATCCCAAAATCCATGCAAGACCAGAGAGCTATGTTGGAGTTGATAAATCCTGAGAAGTCACTGTCCACACACTATGGAAATGCAATAAACAACAGATAACTATTAAAGTGCAGCAGTGAATATCAGATTTCATTACCGGGTATCAATACTAGAGATTATCTCTAGTCTCTCTTACTGATACCACAGTTGTAAGCTGCTACAGTTATATATTGTAAGCAAATCTCAAATCTGTTCAATTCTTAGTGAAAAGGGGCCATAATTCTGGTATAAAAAACAGGATCTGACCCATATTCAAATTTGATCTGTATTTTGAGTTGATAAACTCGCATACCAAATTTGGTTCTTATCAATTGAAAAATGATTGATTTATCAAAATATGCAGAAATTCTATGTCAAAGGGCCATAACTCCATTAAAAAATCTCGGATCAAACCCATATTCGAACTCGATCTGTATTTTGGTCCGAGAAACTTGCATACCAAATTTGATTCTGATCAGATAAAAAAAATTTGAGTTATGGTAGCATGCATGAATTCTAAGTCGAAAAAGGGCCATAACTCTGTAAAAAAAAGCTCGGATCGAACCCATATTCGAACTCGATCTGTATTTGGTGCTGAGAAATTCATATACAAAATTTGGTTCTGATCAGATAGAAAATATTTCAGTTAACGCACCATACGTAAAGTGTCTACAGACAGACAGACAGACAGACAGACAGACAGACGGACGGACTAACGACGAGTGGTCAATCCGGGCAACGACACTATGTTTACCATACTATGGTATGGGTAAACATAAAAATGCCTGGTAATTGTATATTCCACGAGAAGAGGTCACATGGGTTCGATTTGATAGAAGGATCGAGTGAGTAATCTATGGAAAAGTTATGGAATTTATTTGTTAAAAAGTCTTGGAAAGTTTGTCGGAACGTCTGGAAAAGATTTGGAAAAGTTATGGAATTTTTCTCTCTTTTGGGTTTATAAATACTGATGAGAGAGATAAGTGATTATATATAAAAGCATAATTAGAAGGAAAAGAGAAGTTAGAAGATAAAGCATTCCACATGGTGCAGTAGATAAATAAAAACTACCATCACCAAGCCAACCGCTAATGTACATCATGTGAAGCATGCATGATTACCTTGTGTAATTATCTAACAAACGATTTTTGTTAGGAGGCAGAACATGTGCTTGTAGTAGACACATCTTCTGCTAAAATAGGCGATTAAGAAATTGTCCACTTTTGATACTTTGATAATAATAAATAAAATAGTATGTGAAAATAAAATAGGTTATATCCAGAAATACTTTGAAAACAGGCTATATCCCAGTATGCTAAGCTGAGTACATGTGCAAATATTAGCTATGTTCAGATAAAACAAATTTTGTAAACTTAAAATTTCTGCAGCTATATTGTTATACACTATTTTGTTGATGGTAGTTTATCTTTATGTAAACTTAAAACAGTATATAACATTACCATGAGAGGTGAGATAAGCATGCTGGCAACCAAGACAACAGAGCTGTTTTCAGCAAGACCGACTGCAGCTATAGTGCTGCAAATAAAAGATAACAATTCCCTACATAGTTGGCAGGGACAAGGATGGATGGTCTATGTCCCAGATGAGAAGTAACCACCTTCATATTTCCTACCATAGCTATGGGGGCAGGCAGGTTTATTACAATATATACCGAGCACACATGCCATATATAATTAGACAACAACAATAATGTTCTTGCTTTGTCATTACTAATACTGATATCTATAGCCTACGTTTAAATGTTATCTCGGTTTTTAATACTACCTGCTCAGAGTAACTTCAATTGTCTCCATTGGAGTTGCTCTGTTTTTGACATTCGAACACAATTATCTAAAATTTGATGCACATGTTTTCTCCCAGATGTCATTAAATCAATTTAAGCCTTTCCCGCGGTTATCTCCGCAGCTTTTCTCATGCTTATCTCCACAAGTATAAGTTGATGGTTTGTTAGTTTTTATCACTTTGATCCATCGAAGATATATCATAAGCTTGATAAATTCATTAAATTAGGCGAGGTACCGCCATGGTGGTCGGACTTGCCACGTGGGCTGATGTTTTTGACTGAAATCTGAAATCCTCAACTTCTAATTTAATTAAAGACTCTCTCCACAACCCTGTTGGGTTAAGACTTGTATCTCAAGTATCTCAAGTTTTCTAATTCTAGTAACTCTTGGAAAATTTCAACGAGACGCTCCATAATGTGATCAGATGGTTCCATAATTGGGTCTACATTCAACAGTAGGTTAAACCCTTTCTTTATTAACCCTTTAAACCCTGGCTCCCCACAACGATCGACGCCCTGACCCTGGGCTCCCAGGGGTATTATGACTTATTTTGACTGTGTTCAGGCGTATGGTGCTGTATTGTATGAATTATCTTCTACCATATTGTTTACACCATTGGAAAGATTATTAAATTCTGAATTCAGCACATCACAATCTATTTCAATATCTTAAATCCAGAAAAAGTTATAAAAAAATATTAGATTTATTATAGAAACTGCCAAAACAATGTTACGTAACGTCGCAATCCCAACGTGAATACATGACGTCATATGGGCTTTAGCAAAAACAAACTCTGGGTGTTCTCTGAATACCCCACCAATAACTAAAATGCACGGCATTGCGCAGTCTATTGGCTTATGCCATCTTAAAGACAAGATTCTGAACTTTATTCTTGTGTAAATCTATATAGCGTGTACCTTTGCGCAAAAAAGTTATGATTTAATGAACTCAGAAGTTTGTATATTCTTGAACAAAACTCGTATGACATGTGTTTACATCCGACAATCGTTAGCGCGAATTATATAATTTAGCGGGAATTTCTTCACACATTGGGAGTTATAAATACCAAAAGAATACGTCACTAAAATTTCTACCTATAAATATATATTTTTAGATCTCTTATGAGCCATATAAGACGATATGACCTAACGCGAAACGAGCGGTCGCGAGAAGCAATATGGCAGCGCCGTAATTGCAGAAATATGATAAAATGGAGACTGTATCCGGTTTTTAATCAGCTTATACTTCGTTATGCCAAACACAACCTCGATAATTTTTGGGCAGCAGGAACAGTTATAATATGAATATTATGGAACACTATTTTATGTTTCTTAACATTGAGTATTTATCGAAATATAAAAAATAAAGTGCAACACTGTGAGGCCGACGGTAGAAAGATATTACGTCATGGCCGGAAAACTGGCCAGTCGCATATATATGCAATTACGTTCTGGCCGGAATACCGGCCAGCCGGGTTCAAAGGGTTAAATATCTATAATTGTTGAAAAGTTTGCACAAAGCCTCTTTTATATATGGAAAACCAGATGGAGGGACAGACATGGGTGAGCAATGTAGTGATGTACCGATTATCGGTATCGGCTATCGGATCGGGCCGATATATGTTGTATCGGCAAGATATCGGTATCGGTAAAATTTAGTCTCCCGACCGATATCGTTAACCGATACATGTCGCGTCCTTTGTGAACGTTGTTACACCAATTCCGACTTTAATATTAAATAAATGACGGGAATTTCCAGAAAAAATAGCGACTATTTTACGCACTGGTCAGCCCTCCATCACATACAGTGATATACCATGATCATGATGACAACATCGACATGAGACTGTTGGTACACTCATGACCCAAATAAACATTTCCAAAGGTACCGTAGTTCGGTACGCTTAATAATTAAAGTTAAAACATAAACTGTATACAATTCAAATTACTTGTGAGTGCCGAGTAGCACATGTTGAAAGCGAATAACTGACGCCCCTGGCATTAGCGTGAGAATGGAATCTTCCTGTGAGTGAATCAGACTGATGTACCGGTATCATTTAGTGATGTATTCATGGGGGTGTGGAATTAATTCTGCACCACGTGCGACAGTAAGTTGTCACATTGTTATGATATTCCCAAGGCGGATGCCGGGCGGTAAGATCAAACGATTATTTGCATGCATTTGATGTCATCGAGTAGGAATCACTAACAAGCCACGTGTTGACAGATGACACAGTAAACTAAAAATCATAGTGTTATAAATAGACGAGTCACTTGACCAGTTTGCATTAAAGTCGCCGCAGTCGTGACTCGCTATTCCTCAATATATAGAAACATCACGTGTTAACAACAGTTAAGTGTGTGTGTTTAAAGTGCTTTTGTTTCAAATTGATTGACATTCTGGTATACGATGACTGAAGATGGAGGAGGTGACTAACTTGTTTGATAGAACCATCCGAACCAATCAGAGTGCTCTGTGGGCGGGATTTGTATCTGCTGTCATGGGCAGAGAAAATGTCAACAATTTATGCGGGACATTGTAGGTGTTATTAAACGCAAGTTCAACTTCTGAAAAAGATTGAGTTTGGCAAATTGAAATTGAAATTGCCGTCATTGACTCAAATGGATTACTAGTATGGACTGATTCCGTAAGGCACGATAACGGGATCAAACAAATATTGAGGAAATCTTATGAATGCAACGAAATATTAAATCGTTTTGCCAGGGTTTTTGGGGAACGTAAACTAAACTTTTTTTGCAACCAGGTTATTGCAATATCGGTTCTTTTGTAATTTAAAAGACAAATTGATATGGAGTTTGGTTCACGTACAAGACTTATCGGTATCTGTATCGGATCGGCCGATAATTCTACTGAAAATATCGGCTATCGGCTTTTACCGATAACCCCCGTATCGTTACATCACTAGAGCAATGTGCTTGTATTCAATATAAAACACTCAGAAAATCAGTCCTATTAAGGCCACAAAAACATATTTGATACACTCAGACCACAAAGTAACAAAGAGCAAACCACTGATATATTTTATTTAAGATTTAAAGAAATTTTGATAAACTTGAACTGACCTTGCGAGTACCATTAGCACCACATAATCAAAAGTGAAAAGGGCGTTGTTTTTCACTGATTGGACAACCTGTAAAACAAATTATTTATATATTTAGATCAGGTGAGTAATAGCTTACACAAATGGCAATCAAATAACAAAAATAGTACTAATCTGGAAATGGTCATTGTGGATCATCCAATACATATGGACCAGTATAAAGCTAGACACAGGAGATGTTTCACTAATGCCACTTTCCGCCTTTTTACGAGGGAGATGAGACTTCTCTCTATAATTCTGACATGAAAATGTTCAAACAGAGTAACTGAATGTATCAAGTGTATTTCGTGATTATCATGATCTACTTATTGATTATAATGGAATTATAAATGGATTATAGCATTGTAAAATACTTATTGGATCATAGAGGGGATGATGTTGTAAATTGAACTTGAGCCCATAGGTCTAAAACAAATAATGAAGTTTCTGGTAATTCAGATCTCCACCCCTACTAATTTTATTGACTCCCCCACTCCTAAAAATTATTGTTTAAATGTACTAATTATGTACTAATTACCTATTAATTATCCTATTAATTGGTGGGAAATGTTCAGATAATAAGATATTTTACTCAAGGATTAAAAAGTAAAATCAAAAGAAGATATTTGTGGACGATAATTGTTGTTCCTTCTGAAAATGTGTAACTGTAATTCTCAACAAATTATGCCAAAATTGACAGCATACATATGTATGCAAGCCTTGAAATAGTGTGTCTGTCATTTGCAGAATGAGGTCCCCAGAGAGTGAATTTAGTGATGCTACCCCGCATAGCGGGCTAACGTCACCAAATTCACCCTATGGGGACCTCATTCTGCTTACACCTCAGCCAAATGAGGTTCCCAGAGGGTGAATTTGGTGATACTAGCCCGCTATGCGGGGTAGCATCACTAAATTCACCCTCTGGGGACCTCATTCTGCAAATGACAAACACCCTATTTCAAGGCTGGTATGTACGAACATAAATTATTTGATGAGGAATGCTAATTCTTGTGAAAATTGTTAAATGATTAATGAATAAGGATGAATTACCTCTTCGATAACCAGTCGAGACTTGACTGATTTCATAAAAATGCTCTCATCTTCTTCGCCACATTCAGCTCTGCAGAAAAAAAAACAAGCAAATCACTTCCGGGGAATATTTACAATATTTCCGCTGGATCTTCATGTGCATATATAGAACATAAATCAGAAGCCATTATAATTTTTGAGCACTGGTTGCAGTGAATAGTGGACTGTCAAAACACTCAGCAATTAATGCTCACAGAAACTTATGAGACCACCATTGGCACCAATCTCAAAAAGAGAACTGACAATGCTGTCTATGATGGGTTGCATTGAAAATTTTGACTTTTCCTAAGTGATATCTGGTGATTACAATAGAGGTTGAGACACTGAGACTATTGAAAATCATATATAGCAAAGCCCAATACTTTGATTATGTTTCAATGCACTGCCATTGCAGTTGTAGAGAATGAAAATCTCAGGTTGACCACAAATTTCCTGAGGGTTGCATGCAACAGTGATACCCTAGCTACCACATTAGTTGAGGTCTGATTGAGATATAAAATAACAGGACAACTTCGACTTTTCTCAGAGCCACAGTATGTTTGCATTTGACAGGAAGACACAATTCACATGGTTTGCTATTGGCTCTATCTGGCTGGCTCCTACAATTTGAATAACTCAATCCCATGCCACCAATAGAGCTTTCACGTCAAATTTTAACATTTATTAGTACATCTCTATTGTAGACAAATATGTCACTTTTGGATTTCATTGGGATCATTATTCATAACTTGTGGCAAAATTAACATTCTAGATTATGAATTGTGTTTTATAAACACTTAAGTGAAACTCACCCTTGTTTTAGGTCCTTTTTATCTTCCACCAGGACACTGTCATCATCATCATCATCATCATCATCAAGGTCATCCGGTTCCTCTGATACGTGAATGCTCGATGGAAATATACTGAAATTAAATGAGCAATCGATTAGTTTTACTATGGTATAATTTCATGGAAAATCTAGAATATCAATTGCAAATTACACATTTTAGTGATGATAGAAGATAATGGTCATTAAACCTATGAACAGATGGTCAACTCATGACAGTCGGCCAGCTGCCATTGGTTTCTGTCAGACAACAGGGAGATTTCTACCAATTTTGAGAAAGGGTCATGGGTTCTTTCTATTGTTATTTGGCACCATAGAGGCTTATAATTGGGAATATATAGAGAATATAAGAACATGCATTTTCATTGTGAAACTCATGGTAATCAAACCTGACTATTTCCCATTGAAAATGGGACCAACTTTTGGCCCCAGTCGTTGCCTAAGAAATATCTGGATCTGAATGGAAGTATCATGAGTATGAAATTAATTTTGATGCATGAGAATGTGCTGGCAACAAAAATTAATTAAGAAATGGATGTTAATTTTGTGCAACTTATAGAACATGGCAGTTCTGAGCCTAACTATAGCTACCATAGTTATTCTCATAATATTTCAAAGTTGAATAAGAACTTTTCTTGAGCAAATAAATAAAGGATAATAACTATAGAATGGAAAACGAAAAAACACTGGTTGACACTTCATTGAAAGCCCGTGTGATAGTAAACATATATGCCATATTTCATCAGGCGGACAGGTAAAAAATAAATATTTCCAGATAAAAAACGACAAATAACTCTAGAATGGAGAATGCGAATAACACCATTAGACTCTTCATTGAACATCCATACCAAATTTCATTAACGTCCTATAACCCATGGCTAAGATACTCAGGCAGACAGACCAAAAATCAACATATCAAGATATTATATAGATGAATAGAACTATAGAACAGAAAACCCGAGAAAAAAAAGGAAAATAGATTGAACACACCTCTGAATGTCCTCATAGTGGTGAACAATCATGCCAAATTTCATTGAGATCTCACAACCTGTGGTCGGACAGACAAAAAAATCAGCATTTCCAGATAAACATCTCTAGAACAAAAAGACCAAAGAAAATGATTGAAAACTCCACTGAATGACCTCATCGTGGTGAACATCCATACAAAATTTCATTGAGATCCAACTACCTGTGGTTGAGATCTCTGCTCCAACAGACATTTCCCTGTTCAAAATTTACATGGTAGAATTAAAAAATTGCCTTTTAATTTTTTTAATAAAGTGGAATAACCAGACCCAATATGGTATAAGACATGAAAATTCAAATTAATATCACTAGAGTTCACTTTTTTCCATCATTTCTTCTGGTACAAGACTGGAATTGAGCGACTGGGTGATATTGGATGGAAAGGTCTCTGGCTTTAAGGGATAGACTGCTAACAGACATGCACATACAGACCTCACTGACGATCCTGATAATCTGCCAACACCAATAGATGTTAACTTGTTTAGTGTCTTCTCACATCTCTCGCCTGCTTCTTCAATAAATTTTATCTGAAATTAAGGAATCAGTAAAGCAGTGTTCAGATGACTACATTCTTCCTGCGCTATATTGGCTATGAGAGCGCACAATACAAATACCGATATGTGTAACAAGGGTTCATGCTGTAGGTGGCCAAAGGACATATTTAAAAAAATAAAAGGTCGGCCGACCACAGTGTCCCCCGACAACGCGGCAAGTCGATGGCCGCTTTGTTAAAGAAATTTTAAAAATTGTCGATGGCCGCTTTGTTAAAGAAATTAAACCAGAGTTTCAAATCTCTAAATTTAAAACTGTAGGAGGAGTTGATTACACCATGAAGGTACCCAATCTCATCCAAAAGGCAAAAATGTTCCAAATTTTCTAAGTCGAAAACCCCCCAAAAATATGGAAAAAATGATATTTTTTATTAGCTATATAGATGTTGCAAATCATCAACATGTTAGGAACAATATCCCAGAGTTTAAAATCTCTACATTTAAAACTGTAGGAGGAGTTGATTACACCTTGAAGGTACCCAATCTCATCCAAAAGGCAAAAATGTTCCAAATTTTCTAAGTCAAAAACCCCCCGAAAATATGGAAAAAATGATATTTTTATTAGCTATATAGATGTGGCAAATCACCAACATGTTAGGAACAATATCCCAGAGTTTCAAATCTCTACGTTTAAAACTGTAGGAGGAGTTGATTACACCATGAAGGTACCCAATCTCGGACGCACGGACGCACGAGGGTCATTTCTATAGTCCTCTGACGGAAACGTCGGGGGACAAAAAAGGCAATGAAAACATTTGGCCAAACGTTTTGACCAAAAAGTTTCAAATCTCAGAATATCAATAAAACCATTGGGCAATTCCATGTTGGAGAGAAAAAAAATGCAAAAATTTATAAAGAATTGTTCTTTTTTCTGACATTGTCCCTTTTGAAGACGTTATATAAAAGTATAGAAAAATGTGGATTTGTTATCTCCATTTTACACATCCTTGAACGTTGGGTATATAATTGTAGAAAAAAATAATTTTTAGTAAACTTTTCAAGATTGTTGATGAAATCATATCAAATACTATCAAATTAAACTATGCAATGTCTCATAATGAAGCGCGGGCAATCACAAGTCAAATAATACCAGTTTGGAGAGGTAACTCCCCTCAATCAGGGTAAAATTATATTTTCCCGCGTTTCGCCAAGTATAGCGGGAAAATTATGTCTTGTACCGTTGCACGAAATAAACAACTCAGGAGTATTGACCAATGGGGAGTCCCATATATTGGTCACGTGATGTTTTAGTGAACGATCGAGAATATTCTGTGTAGAGTCAGTTTTCAAGCGAAACGCGTGACGATAGCACACAATTTTACAATGGACATTTGAATGCTGTTATCGATGGTCGTTTAAAAGCCTCAATGACTACTTGCCAAAAGGAAATGTTATCCAGCATGGAAACTATGATGAAGGCACAGCTTCACACGTTTAAAGGTGATTTGGATCACACACAAAAGCTGAACAATGACTTACAAATCGCCAAAATTCAGGAAACGTGCGCAGATCAGTACGTGTTCAAGCGGAAAGGTTGTGAAGACCAATTTAAGTTTAACACTTCCATTGCAAACAAGATAAAGGAGGCTGATGCGTTATTGGACAATAATTCGATTCAACCTGCACAAGAAAAGTTAGCAGAAGGTATTGCAGATTTAGTATTCCGCCAAAAACTTATCAAAATTGCCGACAGTTCGGAGCACGGGTGGGCTACCGTATGGGAGTATCTCGCTAATCCTATAGCGGACAATTCGGATGATGAAAGACGCTTATCCAAGTCGATCGTTAAAGCTGGCCAAAAGATTAAGCTGCGAAAGAAGAAAACGCCGAGTCGCACTCACCCCTATGATTCGACAACACCTCGTCAATCAGCACAACCGACTCAGTCTATTCAGCCAATCTATCGTAATCAAGCAGGATTCAGTGGAGCGTGTTGGGGCTGTGGAAAACACGGACACAGAGTTGCCTTTTGTGCACAGAACAGGCAGAGCCAGTTGGCTGATAAGTTAAGTATAAATAATACTTGCCCAAAGGAATGTGAGAATTCCACAACTAGTAATGCTCTACAATTTGGGGTTGGGTGTACTTTAACTCAAAATATTAATTCTCCAGTTGGAAGATTAAAGTCTCATTTAGATAAATGGGAACATATCGGAGCAAGTCCGTATATATTGAGTATACTTAAAGAAGGATACCGAATTCCATTCATTGATTCACCAGATGCAATTTTTTTACTAAATAATCGATCGGCAAGGGAAAATGCGGTTTTTGTAGAGGGTGAAATAGAAAAATTACTTAAAATGGGATGTATTGAATTAATACAAAATCAGTCAAAGGTTGCTAACCCATTGACGGTAGCTTTTGGAAAACGGGGCAAGATGCGATTGGTTTTGGATTGCCGACACATTAATCCTTTTCTTGCAGATTTTGCTTGTAAATACGAAGATGGCAAAGTTGCTTTGGACATGTTTTCCACTGGTGATTGGTGTTTTACGTTTGATTTGAAATCTGCTTATCACCATTTGGTTATTCATCCAGATTATAGAGACTATTTAGGTTTCTCTTGGTCTTACGTAGACGGTGGTGTTATTTTCTACAGATTTGCTGTTTTACCATTTGGTATTGGGTCGGCCAGTTTTATTTTCTCAAAACTAATGAGGGAAGTTGTTAAATACTGGAGGGCCTCTGGATATCGCATAATAATGTTTTTAGACGACGGAATTGGGGCAGACATTGGCGTAATAGAGTCCAATGCGTTGGCTGTAAAAGTTAGATCGGATCTTTTGGAATGTGGTTTTTTGATAGCAGAGGAGAAGTCTTGTTGGGTGGCTAAACAATCGGTTCCTTGGATTGGTTTTATCTGGGATACTAGGATTGGTGTTGTGAAGGTTTCGGAAGAAAGAATTAATAAACTGGTTATGTGTATTAATTCAGCTTTGACTCAGTTGTTGAAAAGTTATTTTTCAATTTTACCGGTCAGGTTTCTAGCTGGTATAGTAGGAAAGATAAGTTCATTAAAATTAGTATTTGGGGATTTAGTCCAAAGAAATACAAGGGCGTTATATAGATGCATTGTTTCCATGATGGGCTGGAATTCTTTGGTATTTGTGTCTGTGGAGGCGAGAGATGAGCTAACATATTGGAGAGATAATGTTTTCAGTTTAAACGCGTCGCCTATGGATTTCAAAGACACGGTAGTATTTGATTGTTCATTATAATTTGATGCTTCAGGATTGGGTTACGGTGGTTTTGTCGATAATCATGAGATTAAAGGTCAGTTGACCGATGGTTTAACAGAACGTCAGTTGACAATTGGTGGAGTTGTCGATCAGTATGACAACAAATAGTCATTTGACTAATTTTGCTCAATGTCATATGACAGAGACGGCAGTGGATACCGAGACGCAAGTATATTCGTCTTCTAGTAATTTGACTACAACTAAATGCAGTCGCGACGAAAACATGGCTTGCTTATATAACGAAAGAACGAATTTTGAGCTAGATATAAATCCCGCTGATGTTTTAAATGTTACAGGCTGTTGGAATGAATTCGAAGCCGATAAGAGTTCAACGTGGCGTGAAATTGAGGCTCTTCATAGAGTATTAAAGAGTTCTGTACCAATATTACAAAATTCAAATGTAAAGATTTTTACGGACAATCAAAATGTGGTCAAAATTCTTAAAATTGGAAGTAGAAAGAAAGAGTTGCACGGTATAGCATCTGAAATTCAAGACACATGTTCTAAGAATAACGTGTTTTTCCGTCCAATTTGGATACCGAGATCGGACAATTGTAAAGCAGACTTGCTAAGTAGAGTTGGAGACTCTGATGATTGGGGAATTTCTCCTCCAATGTTCAATTTTTTGGACGACCTATGGGGTCCTCGCACGGTAGATCGATTTGCATCTGTTTACAATGCGAAATGTAATCGGTTTAATAGCCGATGGTGGTGTCCGGGAACCGAGGGTATCGATGCTTTCCAGCAAAATTGGGAAGGCGAAAATAATTGGCTGGTTCCTCCACCAAGATCGGTGATTAAAGTATTTAAGAAAATGTACGCTGAACGAGCGAATGGTACATTGATAATCCCTGAGTGGGTATCGGCTCCTTATTGGCCAATCATTTACGATGCGAAGGCTAATCATTTCGATGAAGCTATCAAACTGTTCATGTTTTTACCGGTGTGTAAGATTGAAACGGGCAGAGGAAATAACGGTATTTTTCAGAAGAAATCTACAAGTTTTCAGTTAATTGCACTGAAAGTAAGATTTGATTAATCATACTGTGACATATCTACTGTGTTTGCTTAATTCGTGTGTATTGATTAATTTTCAGAGCTGAACATGGGGCCTACGATTCGAGAGAAGTTGGCGGCTGCTGGGGTGTGCGATGACGGCGGGAAATATGAGAAACGTCTAATACATCATCTAATCGGGACCAGAAGTGACGGTACCAATAAAACACTTTAGTTCTTTCATGAAATGGAAAAGATACTGTGCGTCCAAAAACTTTGGCTGTTTTCCAGCAGAACCAATTCATGTCGCCATGTTCATATCGGACGCTATGGACTCCGGCTCTTCGTCGAGTTCGGTGAATGCTTTGTTTTATGCGATTAAGTGGGCGCACACCATAAACGGTTTAACAGACCCCACCGGCAACGGCTTGGTGAAAATGATGTCGGAATCAGCAAAGCGCAACTCTTCTAAAGTGGTTAATAAGAAACAGCCAGTTACAGCAGACATGCTAAAGGAACTTTGTTCTCAGTATACTGACAATAATGATTTGGCAGTAATTCGCGATTTATGTATGATTTTGATCAGTTTTGCAGGTTTTTTGAGATACGATGAGCTAAGTAATTTAATGTGTAGTGACATAAAAATTTGTGATGAATATTTAGCAGTTACAATTAAGAAAAGTAAGACAGACCAATATCGAGATGGAAAAGAGGTGTTGATTTCAAAGGGGGATAGTTGTGCTTGTCCACATAAAATGTTTTTAAAATATTCAAATATAGCCGGTTTGGATTTTTCATCAAATATGTTTGTGTTCCGACCTATAAATAGGTCAGGAAGCAAATGTTCACTCATTTCTAAAAACAAAATATTGAGTTACACTAGGACAAGGGAATGCATTTTACAAAGACTTAAGATGGTTACTGGAAATCTCAATATCGGTCTGCATTCTTTACGATCAGGAGGGGCTTCGGAAGCCGCAAGCAAAAACGTCACAGAAAGATGTTTAAAACGCCATGGGCGTTGGAGGTCTGATGTGTGCAAGGATGGCTATGTTAAAGATACTCTGGAAAATCGTCTCAGTGTGACGAGAGCTCTGAATCTTTGAAGTTGTAATTACTATTTTTGTCCATGCTCATTGCAATGTATATATTTAAAGTCATGTCTAACACGTTCGTTACATATGTAAATGTTTATATGCCGCTCTTTGTTCTTTTTCAATGCGCACATCGCTTCGTGGCAGAAGAGTGTTATTGTTGTTTATTTGGGGTTAGGGAAGACTTATATTTTCCCGCGTTTCGCCAAGTATAGCGGGAAAATTATGTCTTGTACCGTTGCACGAAATAAACAACTCAGGAGTATTGACCAATGGGGAGTCCCATATATTGGTCACGTGATGTTTTAGTGAACGATCGAGAATATTCTGTGTAGAGTCAGTTTTCAAGCGAAACGCGTGACGATAGCACACAATTTTACAAACTAAACGAATGTAATTCGGTTTCCCAAAGAGATATATAGAAGATAATTTTGCACTTTATACACAGTGTGCTTATTTTTTATGTTTACAAAAGTACTTTTATTGAGTTTGTTATATTTATTTGTGTGAACTCCGGACACCAATTTTGTTGCGTAGCAGTACATGGCACTTGTACAGTTTTCCGGAGACAGGTTTCCATAGGTTTTTTCCCCAAAACGGTTTTATCTATGGTTTTTCCTGAACGGCTACGGAACATTAGACTAGGTAAATAGAGCAGGGAGAAATAATTTAGTGTTTCGTGTGATTATTATTTTGAATGCGTGAATATATAGTTATAATTTGATATTGTTTTCACAGTGCTTCACATTACAAACAATGTGAGTGAAATATGAATTGCCGTGATTGTGCACACCCTGGATGTAATTATATATATGGCGTCCTCAATAAATGCGCACATCGCTTCGTGGCAGAAGAGTGTTATTGTTGTTTATTTGGGGTTAGGGAAGACTATTCTAATTACTTCTCAACTTAAATTGTTGATTGGTACGTAAGTTACCAAACTGGTGAATTATTTTGGATAACTTAAGTCTTAGGTTAGAATATAAAATGCAAAAACCACATTTTTAAAGGAAGGCAGATGAGCCTATCACAAAAACTCAGCCCCTTGTTTGTGTTTAGAGTTTGTGAACAAGATCAATGCATCTTAATTTTGGTACGTACGTTACCATTCTAAAGTGGTATGTCTGTTACCCAAAAAGATATATTTTTCATTTTCAAGTGGTATCATTTAGTTTTATTCCAAATGTGTTATTTTATACACTAGAATCTAAATTAAAGGTGCCATATGTTCCATAAAAATTAGGAATGGAAGCTTGAGTCACACTAAATAATATTCAGCTCTGCCACTCAAACCGTTGGAAATAAGACTGTTTGATATCTGCATATGATGTGAATCAAAGGCAAAAACCTCAGAACAGTATAAAACTTACTTGTAATTACTTGTATACAAGCTATATAAAGTGTTTTTTATTTGCAAACAGCCTATTTCTGATAGAAAATCCACAAATAAAAGGGTAATCAGATCAGAAGGTGCATTTTTTATCACTGTGACATTTCAGAAAGGTATGTCCGTTACCAAAATAAATGGTATGTCCGTTACCGTGAATCGAATGGTCACCAATGCAGAAACAGTGGTCACTCATGCATGACTGTTTTGTCATCAGTAAACAGCCTATTTCTGATAGAAAACCCACAAATAATAGGGTAATCATACCAGGTGTATTTTTGTTTCAACATTTCAGAAAGGTACGTCCATTATCAAAACATGGTACGTCCATTACCATGAGTCAAATGGTCACCAATGCAGAAATAGTGGTTACTCATGCATGAAATCAGGCTTTTATTATAGAACATCCATCTATCCACCCTCTAATAGATCAAATGTATGGCTATCTAGAAACGCTTCACAGAGTTTGGGGCTTAAGTGAGACAACCCTATGGATTTTCATTTCATTGAGTACGTCTGTTACCGAAGACTTAATAGCCCATATGATCTATAATTTCAAACGTGATGAGGACTATCATATGAACAACCTTTGCAAACATTCAAAGCTGGCAGTGAGACACTTTACTTTCCTTTAGATTTGGTTTTCTCAGTGATCCCACTGGTATAATTGGTTTTACAATTTGACTAAAGTTTATGAAAAATAGCCAAATTCAAAAATGGCGAAAATAAAATGGCTCGAAGAATAATTTTTTTGACCAGGAAGAACCCTGTGTGAAACACACATATATTGACTAGATTGTTTTTTTATTTCCCATATATGGTTCTGATGAACACAAAGGCTTCTGGTCATGTGTTCAACTGGTTAGAACTTTGGTCATTGGTTAGCATTGGCAGTTATTTGATGAGATTACCCTGAGCTTACCAATTAAATTGGTGTTCGAAAAATGTTCATTAGGTGTAATATTTAGGTCAAAAACCTTGCACAAGCTTTCGTTAATTCTGAAACGAGAGGCTGATCACTATCGGCAGATGTTAACCCATCCCTTAGCGATAGTAAATTACTATGATTGGAATCATAAATGAGAGTTTTGCTGTTGAATTATAGAGTAAACTGTTATGTACTATTATAGACAAATGTACATAACACAAATTATTGGAATTTATGGGTCACTCGCATTTATATAAGAGAATGCACTGTTACAGGATCTGTAAAGAGAGTCCAATTTAAGTTTACCATGATAATTGAGAATTGTTTATGTTGAAAGCTGACATCTCTATTAAACCAATAACATTTATAATGACCTCAGACGATCTGTAGAGTGATACCGGTATCTTCAGTTGTGCAAGGCAGCACAGATGTCCAAGTCTACTGTTAATATCATGTGATGTGCATTGTTGAATCTTTATTTTAAATTAGATACCATAGCTTTCTTTGTCAGATTATCTGCACATTGGCGTAAGAGACATCAGAAAATAATATAGCCTTATCAATAGCTAAGTAGTCCAAAGGCATGGGATAGAATTGGTGAATTGGATTTAATGTCGCTCCAAACAAATTTACCAGTACATAACACAATATTTTGGACCGATTTAAACCAAATTTGGTGTGGTGACTCGGGGTACCCTTGGCAGAGTTAAAATGGTGTTAGTTTTTTTTAATTTTACTATTACTTAAAAAAAAACGAGAGGCCGATCACGATCGGCAGATGTTTAACCCATACCTTGGCAATAGCGATTAGCTATTTTTATAAATTTTATAAATCCTAACACCAACCTTTTCATGAGTGCAAAAGTTTCAACAATTCACACTTAATATAGTGATCGTGTGAAAAATATTTAGTTATCACTTTGTGTCAACAGGATTGGTGTAGGATGTTAATATTTTTAAGCAAATAAACCAAATGACCCTCACTATGCAGGTTAGGGATGTGTTCCCGTCAACTATGCCAAGAACTACATGTATAAACTATAAACATAATCAATGGAAATATTTGAGTTATCAAATCGGATAGAATGGGGTTAATCTTACCCAAACTAATGAACTGATAAACACAAAATAGTCTATAAAAAGCATGTCATTGGATTTAGAAACCCATACAATAAGTCAGTCTCAAGAATGCCAGCACCATTAATATTACCCTGGAACCCAAATGCAATTGAGAGAATTTCAAAATAAGACATTTCCTCTAATGATGTATATTCAATTGGTGATTTTACTGATTTTTTGAAACCCTTACTGAACCTGGATCAAAGTGAAAGGGATAATATTATATCTGTTTATCGCATAATATGTGTCTATGGAATGGTTTAATTTTAATCCCAAATCCATGCAAATCAAAAGTGGATCACCATCAACCTGGACATAATATAGGAAAATGATCAAATGAAAAGCATCAAAACCATATGATGTGTGGAGAGGGTTAATAATTTTCAATGACATATCATGGAACTAAGGAATGTGTGGATTAATTTTTGTCTAAGATAAGACAACAGTGTCAGTAAACAACAATGTCTGTAAAACATCCCTACAAAGTAACAATGGACTGTTCCAATTTAATATTTAGAATAGTGTCCTATAGTGTGTACATTAACAAATGTAATGAACCTGTTTCAACAAAGGGGTTAACTTGATATTGCACAGAAAACAGAACTCCACCAGATAGCCATCAATCAATTTGACATTATTATAAACAAATGTGCAGCCAGTGGTACCACTATCAGGCTTTATAGCATGCCATATCTAATGTCCATAGTGATAATTAACTCATTTCAATAACACACATGGTCTGTGAGATATCATCTCTTCAAATTCCCAGCAGTAATTACTTGAATTATAAAGGGTCATAACTCTGTTAAAATATATCGGATCAAACCCATATTCGAACTCGATCTGTATTTAGGGGTGATAAATTCATATACCAAATTTGGTGTTGATCAGATGAAAAATGTTTTGAGTCATAGCAGCTTGGGTGAATTCTAAGTAAACATAAGAGTGAAATGGTTAATTAAACAATACCAAAACCATACAGATGAAGAACGTGCTAAGAAAAACCTAGGTAAGAAATATGAGGCAGGTCAGAAGAAATATGTTCAACTTATTGCATTGGATAGCATGTGTGTAAAGGGTTAATTATTTTCTAAACCGATCAACCAATCAATACAAAAAACTATACAGATGAGGGTTGTGTCATCATAAACCAAAATATCAAATATGAACACAATCGGACATAAAATACTTTGGTTATAGCATCGGATTTTTTTGTTTAATTTGTTTTTATTTTTTTCGAAAAAAGGGTCATAACTCCTTTAAATAAATAAATCGGATCAAACCCATATTCGAACTCGATCTGTATTTTGGGCTCTGAAACTCGCATACCAAATTTGGTTCCGATCAGATAAAAATTGTTTGAGTTATGACAGCATGCGTGAATTCGAAGTCGAAAAAGGGCCATAACTCCATAAAATAAACTCTGATCAAACCCATATTCGAACTCGATCTGTATTTTGGTCTGAGAAACTCATATACAAAATTTAGTTCCGATCGGATAGAAAATATTTGAGTTATCGCACCATGCGTAAAGTGTCTATGGACAGACAGACAGATGGATGGACGGACGCACGACGAGTGGTCAATCCGGACGTCGACATTATGTTTACCATACTATGGTATGAGTAAACATAAAAACAAATTTCAATTATTTAAAAAACAAAAATTATGATATTTTTTTTTGTATCTATTTATTTATTTTGTTTGTTTTTTGTTTGTTAAATTGAGCAAAGGAATTCAAACTAAATTGTTTTTTATTTTTTTTCAAGAGTGAATATTTTTTCGAAAAAGGGCCATAACTCTGTTTAAAATAGTCGGATCAAAACCATATTCGAACTCGATCTGTCTTTTGTGCTGAGAAATTCATATACAAAATTTGGTTCCAATCAGATAAAAAATATTTGAGTTATCGCACCATGCGTAAAGTGTCTATGGACAGACAGATGGCCAGACGAACGACGAGTGGTCAATCCGGACAACGACACTATGTTTACCATACTATGGTATGGGTAAACATAAAAACCTGACATACCTTTCTGCCTTCTTTGCTCACAGCCACAATAATTATTGAGTGTTTCAGTGTAAATGAAAACGCAATGTTGCAAATAGAACATAAACAAACCTGATAAAAGTTGTCGTTCTCTTCACGAAGACTGCTATATATTCCCTGATTTTCTAAAGTTCTCTCAACAACCTGCAAGTAAAATATATCAAAATTAGTAAACCATCCCATAATCATAGACTTTTTATCTAAAAAGGAGAGCTATTAACATAGTGACTGGTCTTAATTGGCCCCACATGTTAGAATAAACCTGGACTGTACTACTGATGGAAGACTTTGTGGATCTTCCCTACCTGAAGAGAACAGAAAATAAACTATGGCGTGCTCTTGTTTGCCACGTTACTGAAAACAACTTTTGTTTTGCCTTACAATTAAACATAATTAGTTAATGACTATGAATTTGGTCTCCATTGATTCTTGTCCTCACATCCGGTTGTAATTAGAAATCTGATTGGCTATAATGCCACGTTTAAATCATCATGTCCCATGTGCGCAAAACATCGGGGGTATATGACATGTGAAACATCGGGGGGTATATGAATGACCCTTGAACTGGCAGTTTCCACCAATCCTGATGTTGCTCTAGCATGCCGAGTTGACGTCACCTGACGCCAGATCTATAGGTCGGCTACTGAATTATTCTTATTGGTGTGAATTAATCTGAGAACCTATGAAAAGCACACTTAAATTTAGGCTGCATGGCTATTGTGGGGGTTGTGGGGACAATATCGTTATCTCTGGCAACATCGTGGGGTACATGGAGATTTAATAGCTGGATGTCTATTTTTGAACACCTCGCCTCTGCCTCAGGGTCCAAATCAATATCATAACTCTCATTGGTTTATGTTCATATAAAGTCACCTGATGGCATACATTGTATGACAGACAAAAACAATAAAAGGCCACTAATGCCACATGTCCTCTGAATAAGGTGGATTATTTGACCTGTGCCTTTTTAGAAATAAAAATTTAAATTAAACTTTGATTCCGAATCTCTATGTTGTTAACAAACCTACCGGTAGTTTTATTTGATTAGACATCAGAATAATTAGTCAATTCTAAGTCAATGACATTTTCACCCGGAAACAAAAATAATCAGCAGATTCTAATTTGACTAACTTGACCAGGTTCATACTGGTAAGGCCTAAAAAAAATATAGCAATGTTCCCGGTATTGGAGGGAAAAAAATAAGGGAGGGGGTTTGAATTATTATTTGTTTGTTTGGGGAAATTCAATAAATGGAATGGAAGCCTGTTGAATATATGCCCATAGGAGTAGTATATAAAATAACTTAACAATACTGATATACAGTGGGGCACATTATTGCGGCCAATATTAACTTTTTGAAGCTTTTTGTGATACCCATGATAAATAGACAGGGGGATGCTCGTATCCATGTCCTACAGTAGAGGTACCCCAGTAGGCAGTAGTAGATAGTAGAAACTTCACATTAACAGTTTACAAATGTTAAGATATTACAGCCTAGAACACCTTGGGTTAACCAACTTTATATAAAATAGTTTTTATTCTACAATGCCCAAATCAGTTGTGAGCAATATCAGTGTAGACCAGTAGATAAATTAAAAATCATGGTAACCCAACATACTCAACATAACCGGAGGGTCAATAAACCTATATAACATCTACATTCATAAATATTAAATCATTCACAAAACTTCAGGAGATGGGGCGGGTGGGTTACCGGAAACATTGCTACAGTAATGCCCTAAAAAATCGACTCCTTAACCACATCTGAATTATGGGTAATTTTTCAGGATTTTGTCGGAAATAAGCCATATTTCCGACTAAATCCTGAAAAGTTACCCATAATTCTGCTGTGGTTAAGGAGTTGATTATTTAGGGCATTACTGTAACTCCAGTAAAATTAGGTGCCCAAACCCAAGTTGAAACTTGATAATTCAAACATTCATAAATGAGTAATCTAAATACAAAACTTGAAAATTATCTGATAACTAAAACTAAAGGTATTACTCGAAAATGAAAATAATTGCCAAATTCCAAGTCAACAAGGACCATAACTCTGGTAAAATGGCAGACCGCACCCATATTCGAACTTGACCGTATATGATTACATCAGTACTAGTATGCATGGACAATATGTATCTCTACTCATTAATCGGGCATACACGGTTTCAGATTTTACCTAGAAATTAAGGTCATAACTTGAATTTTCGTGACATTTTCTCTTTGGTATTGAAGCTAATACCGCAGTGATACTCTATATTTCCAGATTAAAAATTTATATGACCATTCGGGATTACCTTATATATAGAATGTCATGGCAGTTCACCCAACGCTCTGACTTGGCCTCTGAATTATTATGTACAGCCTACAGATGATTTCAAGAAGACAAGACATAGGTCACCTATAATAATTTTCTGCAAATAGCAAATATTTTTCAAATAGGTCAAATACAACTAAGTGAACCACCGATTGTATTACATTTGGTATTATCCCACGCAAATAACTAGAAGAGCGATGTTAAACCCTGTGAGACGTTGATGATGTTGGGTGAGCTTGGCAGGATGCCGATGATTCAAATTTGAAATACAAGATGGCTGCTGTCGGCCATGTTTTTAAACAAATTTCGGAAAAAATTAATGCCTCCCATCCAGAGGTCACCCCCTGAAAATCCATATGAAGTTTGGTGATGATTGAATGAGGGATATGGCCTGTAGAGTGTGCTAAAGGATTTAGGCCATACAAAGAGTAAAATCCAAGATGGTTGCTGTCGGCCATATTTTTCAATGGAAAATTCAAATTCGGAAAACAATTGATGGCTCCCATCTAGAGGTCACCCGAAGATACATATGAAGTTTGGTGATGACCTGATGAGGGATGAGGTCTGTAGGGTGTGCCAAAGAATTAAGTTATTCAAAGAGTAAAATCCAAGCTGGCTGCTAGCGGCCAAGGTTTTCATCGAAAAAATTTCAAATTTGATAGCTCCCATCTAGAGGCGATCCTAAACATGCTTGTAAATTTCCAAAATAATTCTTCAATAAATGCGGGCTGCAGGGTGTGCAAATGGATTCAAATTTGATATCAAAGATGGCTGCTGGGTGGAATGTTTATTAACGAATTTCGGGAAAAAACAATGGCTCCCATCTAGAGGTCACCCCATAAGATTCATATGACATTTGGTAACGATCGGTGAGGGATGTGACTTGTAGGGTGTGCTAACGGAAATTTTTGATGGATGCACAGATGGATGGATGGCAACACAGACAGAGAGATGGATGGACGGACGGATGACTAACGCCAACCCATGGCAATAGCTCAAACATTACAAAGTGAAATTGAGCTAAAAATAGTCCAGATAACCACTGCTATTGGGGACCAACATATATGTAATGCCACTCATCACTCAGTGCGTTTTAATTAAATGGAACACATTCACAGGTAACTTCATATATCATATTGTTTATAATTGTTCCTTTAAAAAAGTGGGTATCCATTAGCACTTTTTCGCAACAAACATTCCCTAACTTCCTTATTTTGTCAGTGTCACTCCGTGATGAGAAAATTGGTCAATCGGTAACATATGGGAAATATTTTTTTAAATACTTCATCAAACAGGCCATGTGATATACATGTATGACAGATAGAAAAATGAAATATAATGGGAAGTCGGTAGCCGAGAGATAGCGGACCGGGGATGGAAACTGGTCAGGGTATTCAGACAAAAAAATCAGAACTCGGCCAGATACTAAGTTTCTCAGGCTGAAAAGTCTGATTTGAGATCACTAAATAAAGATCCGAATGCAAAATGCCGACTCCATGGGTACACTATGCTGTCCGATTGTGCGCTGACATTAATGGCTGACCCGTATACATGCCTCAGCCTGTGCACAGAACGCTACTGAAATCACCACGTGGTTATAAAGTTACTCGGTCATGGCAGCAACTGGACCTCGATCCACATAATCTTCAGCAAATTGAAAACGTCGGAGTAATATCTAGACATAGACAAATATATCTGTCCTCCTGTATTTCAATACGGTATGTTCTATTTTCGCTCTAAAATTTAACCAAATTACACTCCACATGTGACGAAATTGAGGGGGGGGGGGCTGAATTCAGAGAGCTCAACAACCATGAACACTAGTGAGTTTTTGCAGTTTCTGCGACGAACATTTTTAGCTTAAAACAAGGTCTGTATAAAAAAAAATGCTTAAATAAAAATAAAACAATTTTAAAACAATATTAATAGTTATTATCAGTGTATTTATTCCCTATCCAATTAATACAAAATTATCCATTTTACGAATCCAGCATGAGGTCATCTCCATCGAGGAATGGCTTTTGATTTTACAACAAATGTTTTTATTAACGCCCATCGGGTGTATACTGGTGGCCAAATATTAGAAACATGTGGGCCGATGCGCCGATGGGACTTTTATAAATAGAAAATTGGTTTTTCCGGTTTATTTATTTAAAAGTCGAACTGCGCGATCAGGAGGCCGGTCACCGGTAAAAGGTGTGGTTGGAAATTTGAATTTCGTTTATTGTCCTTTACATTATTATGTCAATAATGTTGATTTTTGGTTTGTGACAAGCTATGTCAATTACCAATAAAAGAAATTTAAAAGATAATTTGTAAGTCTTATATTTCAACTTTTATAGATATTTTTCGTTCTGCAGCCCACTGATTGTGGTCGGAGACGGCCGACGGTTCGTTAATTAGGTGCTGGTTGTTATGGTTATTTTAACGGAATTCTGAGTTGGTCATTCGCGAAACCAATATATTTTATATTCTATAATTAAAATCGTGGGTATATAATATATGATCTTGTTTATGGATATTGTAGCAAGTCTAATCTGGCTGTGTCAAATTGAGCTATAGCGATGGGATTTCTCGCAGGACAACACATTTCGGGTTTTTGTGGGGTGTGTATCCAATGGATGTCTTATAGTTGCAGTATGTAACAATTATGACCTCGTTAATTGCTTTCGATGTTTAGGTATGAACAATGGCTGGACCATGCACTCTTGGCGGGAACACAATACCTCCGATTTTTTATCCGCATTTAGAAGCTTTCTGGTGTGGTGAATGAGAAACCTGCAGTAATAAGCCGTAGTTGTTTGTAATAATTCGAAGGATTAGTTGTTTTAACGGAATTCTGAGGCGGTGAATTCATGTAACCAATATATTTTATATTATAATTTATATTTATGGCTAATAATATGATCTTGAGGGCGTTACCATTTCTGATTATGGTTTTCTTGTTGGTATTGTGAACAAAATACAAAGAAAGCATGCAGAACGTGCGTATAGCATGTGACATCAGCTCTGATCGTGACATAACACTGGTTACTGCTAGAGTACACTTGACACCGAGTGTGACAATTTGTCTTTTGCCAATCGTGGTATTTCCTTTGATGTCGGCAGTACCTTTGATGTCGGCTTTTAATATTTCTCCTGTTATAAAAGTTGTTGTATCCACTGTTTGTTGTGGTGTTTACATGCTTTTAGTTCATTAAAGGAATACGGTCCTGAAAAAACAATAATATTTTCTTTCAATATACCGATAATATATATATAAAATGTCCATTGGGCGCATATAATCTAATATTCGGCCGCCAATCGTTATTTTTATAACGATTAAAAAAAATTCCGAAGTTAGCTGAAGATCTTGTTGTAGACGAAGTCACGTGTCACATGTAAACAGCAGCATAGCACGTGATCGATCACGTGGTAACTCATTGACAACGCATAGATACGCGACGGCGGTATCTTAAGTTTGCATGTAGTCGATCGCGGCCTTTGAAGATTGTCGCGTTATCACACTGCGAATGCAAAACTTCGCCGAAAACATCGCCGTTCTCGTAACTAAATGTCTTTATCGTGTTATTATTATTATTATATGTATCGCGATGTGTTGTTACTATAAGGTCATGCCTGTATATTATTCAGTTTTGCACGCATTTATCTATATAAACACGTGCTCTGTTTATATATATATTTTTAGTTACCGGAATAGTCCAAGTCATCTCATATATATTTTGAAGACCTCTGTTTGTCTGTCTGTCTGTATGTCTGTCTGTCTGTATGTCATTTATACAAATCTACGATTCTCGACCGATCGGGACGAAACTTGGTACGTGTGTGTAGTTTGACCAGGCGGTCGACGTTGTCGTATTGGCGAGCCCGTGCGGCGCCCGCTTCGCGCATGCGCAGACGAGATCTCAGAAACGGGTGGAGCTATCGACTTGAAATTTGCAATGTGAATGTATCTTGCCCCGGATACGAATTTTATCGGGTCGCCGAGCTCGTGCGACGCAAGCTTCGCGCATGCGCAGACGAGATCTCGGAAACGGGTGGAGCTATCGACTTGAAATTTGGTATGTGAATGTATCTTGCCCCGGATACGAATTTTATCGGGTCGCCGAGCCCGTGCGACGCCAGCTTCGCGCATGCGCAGACCAGATCTCGGAAACGGGTGGAGCTATCAACTTGAAATTTGGTTTTTGAATAGCCCGGACAACGTCGGGCTCATCGGCTAGTCTCATATATATTTTGAAGACCTCTGTTTGTCTGTCTGTCTGTATGTCATTTATACAAATCTACGATTCTCGACCGATCGGGACGAAACTTGGTACGTGTGTGTAGTTTGACCAGGCGGTCGACGTTGTCGTATTGGCGAGCCCGTGCGGCGCCCGTGCAGCGCATGCGCAGACGAGATCTCGGAAACGGGTGGAGTTATCGACTTGAAATTTGGTACGTGTGTGTAGTTTGACCAGGCGGTCGTCGTTGTCGTATTGGCGAGCCTGTGCGATGCCCGTGCAGCGCATGAGCAGACGAGATCTCGGAAACGGGTGGAGCTATCGACTTGAAATTTGCTATGTGAATGTATCTTGCCCCGGATAGGAATTTTATCGGGTCGCCGAGCCCGTGCGACGCAAGCTTCGCGCATGCGCAGACCAGATCTCGGAAACGGGTGGAGCTATCGACTTGAAATTTGCTATGTGAATGCATCTTGCCCCGGATACAAATTTTATCGGGTCGCCGAGCCCGTGCGACGCCAGCTTCGCGCATGCGCAGACAAGATCTCGGAAACGGTTGGAGCTATCGACTTGAAATTTGGTATGTGAATGTATCTTGCCCCGGATAAGAATTTTATCGGGTCGCCGAGCCCGTGCGACGCAAGCTTCGCGCATGCGCAGACCAGATCTCGGAAACGGGTGGAGCTATCGACTTGAAATTTGCTATGTGAATGCATCTTGACCCGGATACAAATTTTATCGGGTCGCCGAGCCCGTGCGACGCCAGCTTCGCGCATGCGCAGACAAGATCTCGGAAACGGTTGGAGCTATCGACTTGAAATTTGGTATGTGAATGTATCTTGCCCCGGATAAGAATTTTATCGGGTTGCCGAGCCCGTGCGACGCCAGCTTCGGGCATGCGCAGACGAGATCTCGGAAACGGGTGGAGCTATCGACTTGAAATTTGGTATGTGAATGTATCTTGCCCCGGATACGAATTTTATCGGGTCGCCGAGCCCGTGCGACGCCAGCTTCGCGCATGCGCAGACCAGATCTCGGAAACGGGTGGAGCTATCGACTTGAAATTTGGTTTTTGAATAGCCCGGACAACGTCGGGCTCATCGGCTAATATTATATATTCATATCAAGATTGCATATATACGCTAAGACTTGCACAGTTATTAGGCAATTATCATCTCGTAAACATTCCAATTTCCAGATGCCCTTAGTTGTGTGTCAATAAAGAGCGTTTCGTTTTAATTTATCGTAACGCGGTAAAACAAACAAAAATTGGTTTATTGCTGTCAGATTTAATCAATATAATCAAGTCATTCATTACCAATATGAGATATATATTTCGGAATATTGCTTCCACAACCCCAAACAATCTTGCCGACTGTCACTGATGGAAATTCACTGCGTCTATGCATGGTTATTGACCTATAAAATTAGCACTCTAGCGATGCGGTCTATTGAATATCCAGGTCATAAATCGACCTCTATGATTGTGTCAATTACTCATAACAATAAGGTTATAAAATATATAAACGTTCGCCGTGGTTCGTTTAAACATCCAACACTTTTTGAAGGAGGGATAATAATCATGTTTAATATGTAATCACATATATACAAGCGCTCTTTATTCGCAATATATTGTAATAGTGAACGCTCTTTATTGTGTCAAGGTAAAGGGACTCGACTTAGAACAGTTGTTCTAGTGATTGTTTACTGATTACACCAATACAGGTCAATACATGTACACGAACTTCAGATATGCATGCTTTATATATCCTTCCAAGTCATAGCAATTTCCGCTTTATTAAACTCTTTTTATTCGTACCATATTAGGAAATCTCTTAACACAGAACGCTCTTTATTGAGCCATGGAGAAGGAAATGGGGACTCGACTTAGAATAGTTGTCATCGTGAATTATTCATCAACATACTCCCCACTTTAACTGCAATTGTATGTATTCGTAACCATGACTGACTCGTCATCTTAAACGCTCTTTATTTAGTAGATGTAATCGGTTTCTGATTTTTGCGCAACAGGTTTCCCACAGAAATCCCGCCAAATGTCACGTAAACGAACATCGTTTGGAAATGAATACAGCATATACCTAACTGAGGGTCACTAGACCGGCCACAGCCGAAAACACTGCATTTATATGGCATTGTCACGAATGAATGATTGTAAATACGGGACACTCGGGGCATATATATGGAATTTTAAAACAACATCGCGAACACCCACCCAAATAAAGTTCACATGCCGGCTCGTGTTTTTATAAGCTTTATTTTGACACGAAAGTGTTATCTACCCCGCTCAATCTGCCTTCTATAGTTTTTGTCAAAACAATACCGTAACTTGCCAAACAGCACTTACAACAAACCACAAGTGAAGATAACTCACCGCGCGATGACAATTCACCATGTGTACACAATGTTATTGATACATGTATGCCCCACAGTAATTCCATTACACTCACACGCTGATGTTGATTCCGGATTTTCCATCGCCATATAGGTAGACATAATTAACTCTGACTCTGATTCCCTGTTTTTAATTAGTTTACCTCGCTTGACATAATGCGAGGTTTTGCAACGGAGATAGCCGACAACCGGTGGTGGTATTATAGATCGAGTGTAGCTCTAGATCACATTCCACCAGTACAAAACCTGGGAACTTTTTGAAGTTTTGACAGGAAACCTTATAAAATCGAAAAAATAACCATGGGAATATATTTATTTGTTATTATCTGTTTCTAAATAATGTTATTTCACTGTAGGTGAAGGTCCCAAATAGAAAATTCACGATTTAAGTGACATTGTGAGTGATTTTGCTTTGCGTTTCTTATAATTGTGGATTTTTCCTGGGTAATTAATTAAATGTTTATTGCGATATCGGCTCTCAAAAGTCACAGAAAAGCATGCAATTTTGAGTTGGGACCTTCACATATAGTGAAGTACACAAATGGATTATTCCTCAGTGTAAATATGATGTATTTGCGCTTCATTGGAAATTATTTGAGTTAAAGTTAATGATTCGTGCTTCAGCAAAAATGATTTGCGCTTCAAAGGAAATATACACTTATTATTTGCGCTTCAGCTCATATCATTTGTGCGCAAGAGTAGAATTCTTCCCTCGCTAAGATCCCCCGAAGATTGCCAAGGCGAATCGGTATATACCTCGAGCGGCACAAAAGTAGAGTGATTGTGGAAATACTTGTTTCACGGAATAACTATCATGTGCAACACATAAATGAAAAAATAATATCCAGTAATTATAGGCTATATATTAAAATTATTATTAGAATAAGAAAACGATCATTTTGGTTGCTGCATCATATATACAGGCTAAATTAAACCAACGTTTGATAAATAAATAAATCGCAATATCGTCACTACTTGAGTTGAACCAGGAAGGAGCCTATATAGTCTCACTCTAAGCTTATTTAATTTTTTTTTCAAATTCAAATGTTTCTTAAATTAATAAAACAAAACACTTCTAGAGGCCTATAATTAAAAGAAATTAATTAAAATCACGAAAATACAAATTCGCACTCATATATACCGCAGTTTCGCCACATCTTCAAACTTAAACACCTCACACCGTTTTTATTCTAACGTTGTGTTCTTTTCTGTTCTGTTCAGGATATCCCTCCTTTTTGCACATTTATACATGTTAAAATAAATATTTAAACCCTAGTTTTATTGGTAAGATCATCATATATATATTACGGTTAAAATATGTAGGTAAAAGTTATGTTGCGTTAAATGTGAATTTAGACTTATTCCTCCTGTGTCTGGGATCTCAGTCAACCGAGTCCCGTTCGATCTTAGCGGGAATCTTCGGTGGATCTTAGCACTGAGTGATGTTCGGGAATCATCGGGGGATCTTAGCGAGGGAAGAATTCTATTATTGCCATTTGTGCTGTTAAAAAGTTCTACCATAGGTTCATATATAGGCACTCACCTTCAAAAAAGTTTGTTTATAAACAAGATGAATAAATTCTGTGCTACTCTGTTTTGATTGGATACCAGAACCTTGGTCTTGTTGTTTCATATTATATGTGCCATCTTCGTGGTCTCGTTCACTGTGATTGTCAGCATCATTTTGTAATTGATTGACAGGCATACTATTAAGCGCAATATTTTCATGCAATTGGTTTTGGTGATCGTCTCCCACTACAACTTGTTGAAGCTCTGCTTCGGGAGATGTCTTGCCCTCGGTCTCTGCAGAGTTATCTGATTCTGTCTTTTTGGACTGCACATTTTGGTTTTGTGCAGATAAAGCACTTTTAAACGACTCCTGTGATTGAGAGTATTTGGAGTCGGTTGCCGTTTCAGAGAATTCACTATCTTGAAACGTTTTATTCTCAAAATAATCACTGGACGTGACATCGCCTAATATCGTCGTATCAAATTTAATCCCAGTGTCCTCGATTATGTCAGAATTACTATCTTCTTTTTGAATATAAATGATGAACAAAACGGCAGCCATTTCTTTGTCAATGTGGAATTAAAATGGTTAGACGCTAAACAATGTAATCCGAATCGCTTATTTTCGACTCAAAATTGTTGTTGAATCTAAATGGAATAGATTGTTTGTTTGGACGGGGGTTCATCTGTTACACGACAAACGCGCCTCTCTCCGATAAACGCTGCGCGGCACTTTCCGATCGCTATGCTTGACACCCGATGAAGAAAGTTTATTAATGAACATAATAATTATAGTGTGGTCGTCGGAGGGTTAAGACCCAGAAGAAATTGGTAAAGAAGCGTTTTTGGTGTCTTTCGACGCGGGAGAATCTCGTGTAACATATCCAAAATCCGCTAAAATCCGCTTTGGGGAAAATTCAGGATTCAAGATGGCGTCCAACATGGCTGCCGTTAGTCAAAAGAGAGACTGACTGAGATTAATTCGATTATTGTGAGAACAAATGTTGTCATATGTATACAAATGTATACATTATTGCAAAGGTAAAATATTATGCCACCTGTTTATGGCAAAAATGGAACCCCTCGCCCCAGATGGCCACCACAATGGCGGCATTAAATCGAAAATATGAAGTTTTTGCCTAATAGTAATACCTTAAAGATCAGTTCCTGCTGTTTGATAATGGTTAAGACTGCCGGCTTTGATTAGTCTTATTCATGTTAATAGCGACGACAGTGTTCCGGCCATTTCCGGTTTCTCAATCTGTGAATGAGGAAAACGTGTCTTTTTGCAGAGCTCAAAAGTGATATAAATTCAATAAATTATTGGATAGACTACTTAGTTTTCTGTTTAAAATAGGTAAATATACAATCGGAGTGTGCACCAGACAATTGTAATCGAGTTTCAGGTGAAATATTGTCAATTGTAATTCAATTAAGTATTTGTCACTAAAAACAAGCATTCTGATTGGCCGAGAGCGGCTAAATTTCGTTTTCGATTCACCGACATCGGCCGCTTCAGCGTGCATCAAATCTGAATGTAGCACGGTCAATTTCATCGGCGCAGAACGAGTAGCGAAACGAGCACACCCGCGCGTTGTTGTCTATAGATACCGTTCATCGGCCGCTTCAGCGGGTAGCCTGGTAACGTCGCAAGAGCTATACTCTGACCTTCACCCCAAATTGGCTTCACCGTTATATTCAACTAATTGACGGATCTCTTTCGGGTGGTTTTTAAGACACCAAAGTGGGCGGAACATCTTGATATATAAGTGAAATTGCACATACGGGTGGGTGGAGTCGATTTGTAAGTATAGATGCGCGCTATACGAGTATACCATTAACTGAGGTCAAAGGTCAGAGTATAGCTCTTGCGACGTTACCCCCGCTTCCGCTTCAGCGTGCATCAAATCTAAATGTGGCACGATACAATTTCATCGGCGCAGAACGGAGTAGCGAAACGAGCCAACCCGCCCCACAGGAAATGGTTACGGAGCAGTGTTCCGAGTAACGCAATGAACAAACCCAATGATTTGTGCACGGTGACAACGGCGAAATGAAAGTCTCGATTCGTGTCATGAAAATGACTAAATGATACTTTATATACAGATTTTTTTCCAATTCCTTGCTATATTGAATTACAATGGAGATAAACATACCCTGTTGAGTTGTACATTCTGCGATTCGAGCATGAAAACAGTTTGTGAACTCGCCGGCAAGCCGGCTCGTTCACAAACTGATTTCATGCTCGAATCGCAGAATGTACAACTCAACAGGGTATGTTTATCTCCTAACTGTAAGTGAAATAAATTCCGTTTGACCTTTGTTGTGTGGCCACCATTTGATATCGATAAATGACCCCATTGAACTTTGATTTGATTTTGTAACAAGTTATACGTTAAAATTTTAGAATACAAATAAATGACAATGCACAATAAATATTGGCATTAATGTTGGACAAGGTTGTATTCCATGTTATTATTTTTTTTGAAGGTAATAATCGTCTGAAAAAGTAGCCTATTTTCGTGCATAAAAAAGTTAAAGGAATCATTTGTAACTTCCAGTAACTCACGTGCCATGTTATTGGTAATCCAATTGGCTATGGAATGCATATATTTTTTTTTTTTTGGCTAGCATTTTCATTGTGTTTTGAATTAGTAAATACCACTACCCTACAAGAATCAATGTTATTTACATTGTGTGGCAATGGTATGGAGGGAATAGTATGAAAAGTTCTGCCAGCATGACTATGAATTAAGTTCTCTAGCCACAGTAGTATTCTTCAATGTGCATTAACTGCCTAAATTATCAATTTGATTGATTATAATGATCTGGCTTGCGCCTCTAGGGGAAGTTCTGCCCAAATTTTTAATTTGATTGGATACGGGTGGTGTTAAGGATCTGGCAAGTGTCTCCAGCGGAAGTTCTGCCCAAATTCTCAGGAAACAACAATGCTAGTACATATAGTAGGCCTACACGTGTTGGTGACAACAGAAGTCTGGTCAGACCTGTCACTGAACAAACTTGTAATTTTTGTAGCGATTTAAAGAGAATAAAAAAAAGTATTAAATAAAGCTTTGAACAAGCAACACACAGGGATGTGAACCAGACAATTGTAATTAAGTTTGAGGTGCAATTTTGTCAAAGATAATATATTGAAACAAATTTAGTTTAATTTAATAGTGTTGTGGTGGCTGTCATTTTGACGAATGACCATACCAAATAATGATTTGATTATGTATATAACCATTTAGACATTAAATAATTAAAATGTTGAGGGAATAATAAGTAACAGTGCACAACGAACATTGATATTAATCATAGACATGGCCAAATTCCAAGTTAAAATTTTTTTGTATGTAATAATCATCTGAATAGATAGCCTATTTTCGTGCATAAAAAAAAATGAACAAATATTCAATAACTTTCATGCCATGCAATCCAATTCGCTATGGAGTACATAACTTTATTTTTGTAGGCATTATAATCGTGTTATGACTTAGTTAATGCCGATGTCCTTCAAAAATCAATGCTGTTGACATTCTGCTCATATCCCTCCCAAAGACATTAACATTTGCCTCACACAAGAGAACAACAAGAATTTGAAGAAAATAATTGATTGTTGTGTTGATATTATGAAATCAATTCATTAATAATATACATGTATTGTGAACAACATTTTAGGCTAGACAACTTCCTGTTTACATTGTTTGAGCATGTTCATGTAAATCTGCGGGTCAAAGAAAGCCCAAGATTGAGGTACTACATGTATTCCATGATTTAGGTACAACATACACATCAACTTTATTTAGGTTAACTGTACCATGTGTGAGTAGTTACCAGGACGCCCCCCCCCCCCCCACACCACTTGCTACATGTTGCACATATACCGATATTAACATCAAATTAAATGTTGATTGATCGGCAGGAGTAGTACCTTTTTCATCAAAACAAATAACACATCTAACTCAAATGTTAGTCAATTTTCATTTATGAAAAGAAAGTATGTGGTATTTTCTTAAAACTATTCTAGCAAATACTCAGTGATGAGTAGTGACCCATAAGGGAATGCTCAAATAGTATTCAAGTTCAACAAATCTAATGATAGGTTGTAATTGTTGAACTTATTATCTGAACATTTCACTAAAGTGTACTTTTATTTGTGTTATACTTGCATCTGTCGTCTGCTTATTTTTTCCTGAAAACCCACCAAATGATTATAGACCATTCGAATGCACTTTTATAACTGAGTGGGAACTTCCATTTAGTACATCATGTAAAAATGGTTATGCGATAATAACTGGAGTCTATCATGTCCTTCTATAATACCGGTACTGTACAACTCAACTTCTCAAGATCACCTTATATGTATTAATCCGACGCCAATTTTATTTATTGTAGTCTTGATGCTTGGGCACATGAAGTTGCATTACAGGATAGTTTTGTATTCTGTAATAAAAATTAACCCTTGGTCTTGCCCAAGATCTGTTACTTGTATAACTGTTGATTGTCTTCGTTGTTGTCTCATGTCAATCAACCTCCGGGTTAAATTTAACCAAATGTGCTGATGATTTCTCAGGCATATACAAGTTTTCAACCAATCATTCTACATTTATTAGTGTTATTGCTAGAAACCAAATATATAACATACAATCTTCACATATCCTAACTGAAAATAGACAATTGATGTTACAAGCTTTTTGTCCCTTAATACACCACCACGACCAACAGACTAATGTAGGAGAGATATTACTACACTGAATTATGAGTGGAAAGCACATTAGCAGTGTCTACAGACATTATTTGGCAACTTCTGGGTGACATAATGAGTTGACAGAATTTTTTTTCCAAAGTCCGAATTAAAAAAAATTGGCAAAAAAAAAATATTCATAGGATTTTTTTTTTTTAGCTTTCTATATGATGGTAGATGTCTCTGGCTTTGAAAAACATTGAAAATTTTATCGCCACTTGATTTTTTTCAAAAACTTGTGTCATCGCTAATGTTAATTCGGTATTGGAGCAATGAAAGATAGCATAAATGGGGTCCCAGACTCAGTCACAACCTCAAAAAATCGATTTTACAAAACGCGGTATAAAATTTCACAAAAATCGCCATTGGGATTCCAGTCATATATCAACAAGAAATTGACAGAACTGTACAATCTAAGTTGGGCATACCATTATCTATGAATACTCAAATTCAATGAAACCTAAATTGACGCTTTGTCTCAAAATGGCTGACAAAATGGCGGTCAAAATATGGAAAATGGCGGATATCGCTCACAGTGTCATTCAATCCATTATAAGTAGTGGTTGATGAATAAAATTGACTAAATAAATACCAATGTATACCTCTTTGTGGTGCCATTATGCTAGCTCTATGGAAAAACTTAAAAATCAGTACCCAAAATGGCTGCCAAAATGGCAACCCGATGTGAAAAATACGATTTTCTATCACTTCTGTTCATCAGTTGTTTCTCTGAACCGAGAAACAATGGGTATACTATTTCAATGGCCGTTTCAACTGATAATTCCAGGAATGACATGTCTAATCGTTTAGGTCATAGTTTACTCCGATCCTTCACTAATAAGTTCTAACGAATGCGGTATGAAATTTAACCAAAATCGGATTTGGGGCTCTGGTCACATTTGATATTTAGGGATGAGCAGATCTTGTCTACAAAATAATTGAGCGTTTCTTTTATTTGTGAACATTCCATCTCAAATAGACCAAAAGAAACAATAAATGTTATCTAATATGGCTTCCAAAACGAAAATGGTAGACTCTGCCCAGCTTGTCATATAATGGAAGTTGTGAGTAGTGGATGCAGTTGATAGATGGCTAATCTATGTGGCTCATATTCATCAAAACTATTTATTTTCAATCTTTTGGTGGCTTCCCGCGGGTTGGCCAAATTTCGTCGCATCAGTGCTATAATGTCGTAACTCCATTTTGGCGGGAAATGAGTATTTGATATCATTCGAATCTTGAGAAAAAATCCAATCCGATGGGCCAAACTGTTTTTGCATTGGGTTGCAAATATTCTCCCAAACCAGTGACACAAATGTCGTATCTCCAGCGATCTTTACTATTATTCGTGCTATAAGGTCGTATGTCCAATAGCAGCCAATCGGATGCTTCAGGTTGTCCACGTGACTTCTGTTTTGTGTTTGTCAATTCTAAAATGTGTGCTATATGGTCGTATCTCCATGTTAGTCACGTGATCATTTGAGTGAATTTTCATAATGTAGAATAGGCACTTTTTTAGTGCATAGACGCTGCGATTGCCACCATATTTAGCTTAATCTGCATTTATTAGCACAACTTCGTTACAGCACGGAAACCAATCGTCGTTGGTGTACGCAAAAATGCGTATCTCCAAACATTGAATACAGTATTGTTTTAATCTGGACTATGTATGAAAATTCATATTCTCCAACCCCGTAAGAAGGTTACCAAAACAGGAACGTGTCCGATTTATAGCTAGGTTGAGATACACTGAAAAAACTATTTAGTTGAACGGTTTCCATAGATAGTAATACATAATGACTATAAATTTCCGCTAAACGGATTGTGAGTTCACGCACATTTTTGGAACTAGCGGGAACTAAATGTAGCCCATGGATTCCCCATTTCGACATGTACGATAAGTGGGTTTACTCAGATCTTTTCCCAGATATCAACTCTCCGGTAAATGGTGATGCCTTATGTCCTAGAACATACGTGTGCCAAACATGAGGAAACTATCCCCATACATTGTTTACACATCGACTCGGTAAGTATGTGGAGATCTTCTTGGACAAGCATTATTTTGAAAACTCGAAACCGTCTGTAAAAGTTAGTAGGAAATGACGTTCGATGTAGATCTAGAGTACGCCGTCTGCATGAGATAGTTTTGATGTCATTAATTTGCCCATATTTCGTGCTCTGATAAGCATGGATGAAAGCCTTATGTGACAGTTTGATTGTCTAGCATCCGGAAAAGAACATGTTCATTGTTCACATTTCTTTGACAAACATGATGTTGATCACCATGTTCATGTGGCATTTATATCAAATGACAACCTTGAAATACCAGTTCATCAAGCTAAATGGTTCCACATGTATATACCCACAGTCGCATGACATGGAATTGTCACATGGAGTGTGAAGGGTATACAATGTACGTGCGGAATTTTAATTTTTCCTCTTAATATTGAAGAAAATAATTTTACTTTGAAACTACCTAGCTCCGATAACCAACTTGCCCACCCATTAAGTAAACCCCAGATTATTCGCTCTTCCTTCCTGTCCTTTCCACTTTTCCATCACTGGGAAACCCATTATATCCTGATGTTTCCGGACTAGACCACCGAAGCCCATATATTTGCTGTTCCGAATAGTCGTTATAAGTAGAAATACTGACAGTGTTTTCAAATAATCCAGATTTAATTAAATTTCTTTCTAATTAATTTCCAGATTGTCCCTGGTAATAAGTGGACACAATGTTGGATCCTGCAGTAGATACTGCTTCGGTGGAACATTACGCACTGAAATGATTGTGGTAGTAGATTGTTGGCAACATGAGTATGTCATCGTTAGCTGACAACCGAAGTGTTGTTTCGGTTTTCCTCTGAGCAGAACTTAAATTTCTACAATTTTCGGTGGCCATTTTGGTAGCCATCTTAGAATTTGGAATCGTGAATGGCTACTCATACCCACAAAAAAACATGTTGATTTCAATCAATGATGTGTATTTGTGCCGAATTGGCGTTTTGACGAGTGGGTTTTCGTGAATAGCTACCTATTTGCTATTTTCATTATTATTGGCGACCATGTTGGACGCCATCTTGAATTATGAATTTTCAACAAAGCGGATTTTAGCGGATTTTGGATATGTTATACACGAGATTCTCCCGCACTGAAAGACACAAAAACCGCCTCTTTACATATTCCTTCTGGGCCTGACCCGACGACGACCATTCTAAATATCCACCATTTTCCATATTTTAACCGCCATTTTGAGACAAAGCGCAAATTTGGGTTTCATTGAATTGGAGTATCATAGATGATGTTGTGCCCAACTTACATTGTACAGTTCTGTCCATTTCTTGTTGATATATGACTGGAATCCCAATGGCGATTTTTGTGGAATATTATACCGTGTTCTGTAAAATCGAATTTTTGAGGGTGTACATGAGTCTGGGACCCCATTTATTGTATATTTCAATGCTCCAATGCTGAATTAACATGAATAAGACTAACCAATGTCGCCAGTCTGAACCATTATCAAACAACAGGAACTGATCTTTAAGATATTAGGCAAAAACTTGAAATTTCCGAGTTTAGGCCGCCATTTTGGCGGCCATCTGGGGCGAGGAGTTTCATTTTTTTCTATATATAGGTGGCATAATACTTTACCTTCTCAAAAATGTTTACATTTGTATACATATGGCAACATCTGTTCTCACTATAAACGAATTAATCTCAGTCAGTCTCTTTTTATTAAGGGCGGCCATGTTGGACGCCATCTTGGATCCTGGATTTTCCCCAAAGCGGATTTTAGATATGTTGTAGCAGAGATTCTCCTGCGTCGAATGATACCAATATCGCTTCTTTACCAATTTCTTCTGGGTCGACCCCCTTTTTTGCGTACCACGACCACACTAATAGAGCTGCATAGAGAACAACAAATGTTGAATGTTGTGCTAACTTCACGGACCCCACCACACCATATGACGACAATTGAAAATCATATAAAGATGAATGGACACCATATAAAGGTGGAACCGCATCATACGTATGCATATACCATACCATATACAGGTAAAACACACCATAGAAATGTAAAATGGACAATATATCAAGACGAATGCACACCATATAAAGACGAGAGGCCGATCACGATCAGCAGATGTTAACCCATCCCTTGGCGATAAAAATTTAATATGATCAGATAAATGAGAGTTTTGGTGTTGAATTATAGAGTATACTGTTATGTACTATTATAGACAAATGTACATAACACAAATTATTGGAATTTATGGGTCACTGGCATTTATATAAGAGAATGCACTGGTACAGGATCTGTAATGCTAAACCGCCACAGCCAGCAAGCACGTGGGTTAAATGTGTAGGTGTGACCTGGACATGGAATACTTGGGTTAAGAGAGTCCAATTTAAGTTTACAATAATAATGTGTCCTAGTATACAGATAAGCAACCTCACCACTGACCCATTACTATCAATTATATAGCAGAGCTGTCAAAAAATCACAGGAATTGTTTATGTTGAACACTGACCTCTCTATTAAACCAATAACAATTATAATGATATCAGACCATCTGAAGATATAACTCTGCAGCACAGATGTCCAAGTCTACTGTTGATATCATGTGATGTTTATTGTTGAATCTTTATTTTAAATTAGATACCATAGCCTTCTTTATCAGATTATTTGCACATTGGCATAAGAGACATCAGAAAATAATATAGCCTTATCAATAGCTAAGTAGTCCAAAGGCAATTGGTGAATTGGATTTAATGTTGCTGCAAACAGATTTACCAGTACATAACACAAGATTTTGGACCGATTTAATCAAATTTGGTGTGGTGATTCGGGGTACCCTTGGCAGAGTTATAATAATCGATTTTTTTTTTATCAAATGTTTTTTTTCGAAAAATGGTCATAACTCCTTTAAAATAAATCGGATCAAACCCATATTCGACCTAGATCTGTATTTTGGGCTGTGAAACTCACATACCAAATTTGGTTCCAATCAGATAATTGTTTGAGTTATGGCAGAATGTGTGAATTCTAAGTCGAAAAAGGGCCATAACTCTATAACAAAATCTCGGATCAAACCCAAAATCGAACTCGATCCGTATTTTGGGCTGAGAAACCCATATACAAAATTTGGTTCCGATTGGATAGAAAATGTTTGAGTTACCGACAGACAGACGGACGGACAGACGGCTAGACGAACGAACGACGAGTGGTCAATCCGGACAACGACACTATGTTTACCATACATGGTATGGGTAAACATAAAAACTGCTCGTCAGGTGGACACGTTATAAAGTCAAATATAATTAAGGTGAATGGACACCATATATTAAAATGTAGAACGACATCATAGAAGGGATGACAACCACATATGGTAGCTATGGTGTGCCATAGAAACACAGTTCTAACCGCTGGATGCATGTGTGATGACGATGATGATGGAGTATAATTTGTAAGTACATTTGTAAAAATAAGAGGTGGCATCAGAGATGCTGTGTCTCATTTTCGGTGGCTTACCGCCGGTGGCTACCGCCAATTGGTGTGCATCAGTATCGGTAGACTAATTAATAGGTAAAATCGAAAAATGACTAATTAAGGGCCATAACTCTATCAAATTTTATCGGGCCAGGTTGGTTTTCGAACTCGTCCGAAATATTCTTGGCAAGTACGTCTATTCCAAATTTTAAACAAATCGGAGGACGTAACTTGTTGAAGTTATCGCGCTAACGAGCTAAAAATTCACGAAAAATGACTAATTAAGGGCCATAACTCTATCAAATTTTATTGGGCCAGGCTGGTTTTCGAACTCGTCCAGGATATTATTGGAAGACACTTATATACCAAATTTTAGTTGAATCGGATGACGTTTGTTGAAGTTATCGCGCTAACGAGCTCAAAATTCGTACAAAATGACTACTTAAGGACCATAACTCTATCAAATTTTATCGGACCGGGCCGGTTTTCTAACTCGTCCGAGGTATTCTTGGGAGACACCTATATATCAAAATTTCAATCAAATAGGATGATGTTTGTTAAATTATCGCGCTAACGAGCTGAAAATTTGTGAAAAAATGACTAATTAAGGGCCATAACTCTATCAAATTTTATCGGACCTGGCCGGTTTTCGAACTCGACCGAGATATTCTTGGGAGACACCTATATACCAAATTTCAATCAAATCGGATAACGTTTGTTGAAGTTATCGCGCTAACGAACTGAAAATTTGTGAAAAATGACTAATTAAGGGACATAACTCTATCAAATTTTATCGGACCAGGCCGGTTTTCGAACTCGTCCGAAATATTCTTGGGAGACACCTATATACCAAATTTCAATCGAATCAGATAACGTTTGTTGAAGTTGTTGCGCTAACGAGCCTAAAATCAGTGAATTTTTTTTTAATCTGTCAATAAACGGTTGAGTTATAAGCAAAACAGGCCGCCCGCCCGTCCGCCGTCCCCCATCAAACTATAAGTCGAGTTTTGGAAAAAAACTTGACTAAAAAATATAGTCTTGTGATAATTTTTCATATGACTCAACATGCATCAGCCTGTATGATATCGGGGTGATTACAAACCATTCTACACACACTTTTGTCAAGTACTGTATCTAGAAGCGTAACTATATCGACTATTGCATGAATTGGTTTACTGATAGTTACAGTGGGTCAGACATAATTGTATTGACTTGGTATAGAAGAATGTGGTGGCCGTTTAGCGACATTACCGTAATATCAAAGTTTGAGTAATATGAGAAATTTCAATTAATATATGATCATACGCAAAATGGCGCCATTAATACAAAATACAAGAATCTCCACAGGGTTCAATGTTAATTTTTTATCACAACTGTAGCCAGTAAGAACCCACAGATCATATCCAATTTTCAAATATATCTTTGAAGTTCATACTTAGCAGTTTTTGTTGCAAGATTTCAAATCGCACCGATCATAATACACCAAATGGCACCATCTATCATTTTTGGTAAAAACTAAACGCTCTTTAAATTATGTTGACCCCATTTTATGCAAACACTTCAAAATTAAATAATGGAAACAAGTCAACCCTTATAGTTTTGCAGTATTACACCTCCCTGTGAGGGCACACCTTAACCACACCTCATACTTCTACACCACACCTCATATAAATAGTAAAATATCATAGCTTATAACAAAGCACACCTCAAACACACCTAAGGGACTCTAACAAAAGCCATTCTGACTCAGGCACACCTCACAGGTCCACAACACACCACATGGTATCTATCAAAGTTCCTGGTTTAATGAGGAAGCTAGCCCAGCTGAATTGTATGATCTGATAAACAAACATATAACATATGGAGCTGACTGGATCATGTGGTAGAATTGCGCCATATTTTATTTCAATGCTGTCCTTTGTTCAGAAGAGTGTAGCTGCTCCAAACAGATCTGTGTATCTCTCAAGGATTTGAAAAGATACTTCATAACAAAAGTTGTCATTAAATGGAATAAATGGCATGTGAAACATTAATATACTCTTTGAAAGCAGGTAAGTAATATATCATTTTTTCAAAATATTTGATTTTCGCAACTGAATTATATTATCTATAAAGATGTCTGTTAATTACCACTTTGTATCAAAACAATTAAATGGACAGAGAAGTGCATGGTGATGGTATTATCGTACATATGTACAGTGTATACTACACATACATGTTATCGCTGCAGTGAATTGATCTGGGTCGAAGTATCACGTCGAGTTGAAGAGGTCAGATCGCTGGATCAAACGAGCCGCCGCAGGCGTCGAGTTTAATCCAGCGATCTGACCTCTTCAACGAGACGTGATGCGAAGCCCAGATCAATTCACTGCAGCGATAACAGGTTTATTATATGATATGCTTTTTATTTAAAAAGCACATGCTTTTTATTTAAAAAGCACAATTTCTCTCATTAATTATGAAATGAAACCAATTCACGCGCTCGCTAGTATCAAAAATAAAGAAAGAACTGTCCTGCTTTTTCCGATCATGCGCAGTATGCGAGATGAGGAAGGGTGGTATGACATCGGATCAAACTGCAGCTGATCCGATGGTCAGGAAATGATCGCTATACAATAGCGGTATTGGGGAAAGAAAAACGATAGTCATATAATAAAATCAAATATTGAAATGGAAATTGTAAATCATAAGTATGCTGAATTTTTTCAGCATTATATAATTTGACTGCACGAATTCTAAAATATAGCGGTGATCATGTCAGGCTAATATAGAATTAATTTATTATAAGCTTTGCTTTATTTAATTTTTGCCCCAAACCATATGGGCAGCCAAATTAACATATACTCAAATATTTGGAGATATCTCTAAATATTTGGAGATATCTCTATATATTAAATGGAGATATCTCTAAATGATTTGGAGATATCTCTAAATATTTGGAGATATCTCTAAATGATTTGGAGATATCTCTAAATATTTGGAGATATCTCTAAATATTTGGAGATATCTCCAAATCATTTGGAGATATCTCTAAATCAGCACATATCCATAATTGAACCTGGAATTGGACTTATCTCTAAATGAATTAGAGATATATCCAAATGAATTGAAGATATCTCTAAATCATTTGAAGATATCTCTAATTCATTTGAGGATAAGTTCTTTTTGAACATATGTCACAAATACGTAAATAAAATACTTCTCCATAATTCAATTTGGAGATATCTCTAAATAATTGGAGATATCTCCAAATAATTGGAGATATCTCCAAATGATTTAGAGATATCTCTAATCATTTGGAGATATATCTAAATCGACATATCCATAATTGGACATATCTGTAAATAAATACTTCTCCATAATTCGATTTGGAGATATCTCTAAATATTTGGAGATATCTCTAATTCAGTGAAGATATCTCTAAATATTTGGAGATATCTCCAAATGAATTGAAGATATCTCTAATTATTTGGAGATATCTCCAAATGAATTAGAGATATCTCTAAATAATTGGAGATATTGGAGATATCTCCAAATCGAATTAGAGAAATCTCTAAATGATTTGCACTTCTCCTCAAATAAGTACTAAAGAAATAAAGAAGAGCAATTGGAGATATCTCCAAATCATTTAGAGATATCTCTAAATACATTGGAGATATCTCTAAATGATTTATGGATAAGTGGATAAATCGAATATACTTCTCCGTGAATGCATTTGTGGATATCTTTAAATGATTTGAAGAGATCTTCAAATATTTGGAGATATCTCCAAATCAATTAGAGATATCTCCAAATATTTGGAGATATCTCCAAATGAATTAGAGATATCTCCAAATGAATTAGAGATATCTCCAAATATCTAGAGATCTTCCAATGCTTTGGTGTCCTAAATAGTTAGGGTATGAAATTATGAATTGAAGAGCTCTCCAAATCGATTTAGAGATATCTGCAATTCAGTATTTGAAGATATCTCCAAATGAATTAGAGATATCTCCAAATATTTAGAGATATCTCCAAATATTTAGAGATATCTCCAAATATTTGAGTATATGTTAATTTGCAATATGTCAATATTATACATATGTACATGTATATAGCAAATTCATAGGGTACTAATGATTGGACAATAGTAATTATAATAGTGACCTGAAGCTACTCATGGGAACACATATACCTTAATATTCCAATAACACTAGGATCACTACTAGGACACTAATATAAATAATTGAAAGTCACCAGGAACATGTTCAAAATACATAGAACTAGAGGTTTCCCCTCTGCTTTTCGGCGAATTGCGTGATTTGACCTTGAATTGTCCATTTTGAAGGTCAAGGTCAGGTGGGGCCACTATTTGACCCGTCCAAAAGTACCCGTCGAAATCCATCCGGTTTTACCCGACTTGACCTTGAATTGATCATTTTGAAGGTCAAGGTCAGGTCGGGGTCACGATTTGACCCGTCCAAAACACTCAGTGGACAAAAGTAACCATATTTATCAAATTTCGTGGAAATCCCATCAAAATTCGCTATTTTACCTTGAATTGACCTGATTTAAAGGTCAAGGTCACGTCGCACGGGCAAACGAATAGGCTTACGATACTCCCCATACGAAAGTATCCCTAGACACTAATTTTCATCGAAATCCCGTGATACTTGGGCGTTCGACCTTGAAATGACCCGATTTCAAGGTCAAGGCCACGTCACACGGGCGAATTAACAGGCCCATGCCACTCCACGGCCGAAAGTACCCCCACATACCAAGTTTCATCGAATTCGGGTTGGCCGTTTTCGAGTCCATCGCGAACACACAGACAGACACACAGATCTTCCAAAATATATAATAGACTAGAAGGTGACCCGACTTCGTCCGGGCTTTGACCTTGAATTGTCCATTTTGAAGGTCAAGGTCAAGTGGGGTCACGATTTGACCAGTCCAAAACACTGCCCGGACAAAAGTACCCGACAAACGTGCCCGTCGAAATCCATCCGGTTTTACCCGATTTGACCTTGAATTGATCATTTAGAAGGTCAAGGTCAGGTCGGGGTCACGATTTGACCCGTCCAAAATACTCAGTGGACAAAAGTAACCCTGTGTCAAATTTCGTGGAAATCCATCAAAATTCACGATTTGACCTTGAAATGACCCGATTTCAAGGTCAAGGTCACGTCGCACGGGCAAATTAATAGGTTTATGCCCTTCCCCGGCCGTACCAAGTTTCATCGAAATCCCGTGATATTCGGGAGTTTGACCTTGAAATGACCCGATTTCAAGGTCAAGGTCACGTCGCACGGGCAAATTAATAGGCCTATGTCACTCCCCGGCCGAAAATACCCCCACATACCAAGTTTCATCGAAATCGGCTCGGCCGTTTTCGAGTCCATCGATTACAGACACACACACAGACCTTCCAAAATATATAATAGACTAGAAGGTGACCCAACTTCGTCCGGGCTTTGACCTTGAATTGTCCATTTTGAAGGCGAAGGTCACCATTTGACCCGTCCAAAAACTGCCCAAACAAAAGTACCCGACAAAAGTACCCGTCGAAATCCATCCGGTTTTACCCGATTTGACCTTGAATTGATCATTTTGAAGGTCAAGGTCAGGTGGGGCCACTATTTGACCCGTCCAAAAGTACCCGTCGAAATCCATCCGGTTTTACCCGACTTGACCTTGAATTGATCATTTTGAAGGTCAAGGTCAGGTCGGGGTCACGATTTGACCCGTCCAAAACACTCAGTGGACAAAAGTAACCATATTTATCAAATTTCGTGGAAATCCCATCAAAATTCGCTATTTTACCTTGAATTGACCTGATTTAAAGGTCAAGGTCACGTCGCACGGGCAAACGAATAGGCTTACGATACTCCCCATACGAAAGTATCCCTGGACACTAATTTTCATCGAAATCCCGTGATACTTGGGCGTTCGACCTTGAAATGACCCGATTTCAAGGTCAAGGCCACGTCACATGGGCGAATTAACAGGCCCATGCCACTCCACGGCCGAAAGTACCCCCACATACCAAGTTTCATCGAATTCGGGTTGGCCGTTTTCGAGTCCATCGCGAACACACAGACAGACACACAGATCTTCCAAAATATATAATAGACTAGAAGGTGACCCGACTTCGTCCGGGCTTTGACCTTGAATTGTCCATTTTGAAGGTCAAGGTCAAGTGGGGTCACGATTTGACCAGTCCAAAACACTGCCCGGACAAAAGTACCCGACAAACGTGCCCGTCGAAATCCATCCGGTTTTACCCGATTTGACCTTGAATTGATCATTTAGAAGGTCAAGGTCAGGTCGGGGTCACGATTTGACCCGTCCAAAATACTCAGTGGACAAAAGTAACCCTGTGTCAAATTTCGTGGAAATCCATCAAAATTCACGATTTGACCTTGAAATGACCCGATTTCAAGGTCAAGGTCACGTCGCACGGGCAAATTAATAGGTTTATGCCACTCCCCGGTCGAAGGTAACCCACATACCAAGTTTCATCGAAATCCCGTGATTTCGGGCGTTTGACCTTGAAATTACCCGATTTCAAGGTTACGTCGCACGGGCAAATTAATAGGCCTATGTCACTCCCCGGCCGAAAATACCCCCACATACCAAGTTTCATCGAAATCGGCCGTTTTCGAGTCCATCGATTACACACACACAAACACACAGATCTTCCAAAATATATAATAGACTAGAAGGTGACCCGACTTCGTCCGGGCTTTGACCTTGAATTGTCCATTTTGAAGGTCAAGGTCAAGTGGGGTCACGATTTGACCCGTCCAAAAACTGCCCAAACAAAAGTACCCGACAAAAGTACCCGTCGAAATCCATCCGGTTTTACCCGATTTGACCTTGAATTGATCATTTTGAAGGTCAAGGTCAGTTCGGGGTCACGATTTGACCCGTCCAAAACACTCAGTGGACAAAAGTAATCCTATGTATCAAATTTCGTGGAAATCCCATCAAAATTGGCGATTTGACCTTGAATTGACCCGATTTCAAGGTCAAGGTCACGTCGCACGGGCAAATGAATATGCTTAACCCTTTAGCGAGTAGAACGACGTATATGTCGTCTATCGGATGAGGAGTAGAACGACATATATGTCGTTTCAGGAAGTGTTATTTTATGTAGACATAACTTCAATAAATCATATGATTTATAAATGATTTGTGTAGGACTTATTTTGATTAATATAATGTCCCGAATGTATAAGTGCAAATGATTATGATAACACATGTTAACAAAAAATGCACATAAATTAAAACGAATTATTGGACACTTTTGACCCAAACTTGTTAATAATTATTTTGCTATGAGTATGACGTTAAATTTACTCATGACGTCATGTATATGACGTTATTGATACTCTCCAAAGGGTTAAGAGACTCCCCATACGAAAGTACCCCCACATACCAAGTTTCATCGAAATCCCGTGATATTCGGGCGTTTGACCTTGAAATGACCCGATTTCAAGGTCAAGGTCACGTCGCACGGGCAAATTAATAGGTTTATGCCCTTCCCCGGCCGTACCAAGTTTCATCGAAATCCCGTGATATTCGGGAGTTTGACCTTGAAATGACCCGATTTCAAGGTCAAGGTCACGTCGCACGGGCAAATTAATAGGCCTATGTCACTCCCCGGCCGAAAATACCCCCACATACCAAGTTTCATCGAAATCGGCTCGGCCGTTTTCGAGTCCATCGATTACAGACACACACACAGACCTTCCAAAATATATAATAGACTAGAAGGTGACCCAACTTCGTCCGGGCTTTGACCTTGAATTGTCCATTTTGAAGGCGAAGGTCACCATTTGACCCGTCCAAAAACTGCCCAAACAAAAGTACCCGACAAAAGTACCCGTCGAAATCCATCCGGTTTTACCCGATTTGACCTTGAATTGATCATTTTGAAGGTCAAGGTCAGTTCGGGGTCACGATTTGACCCGTCCAAAACACTCAGTGGACAAAAGTAATCCTATGTATCAAATTTCGTGGAAATCCCATCAAAATTCGCGATTTGACCTAGAATTGACCCGATTTCAAGGTCAAGTCACACTGGCAAATGAATAGGCTTATGAGACTCCCCATACGAAAGTATCCATAGACACTAATTTTCATCGAAATCCCGTGATATTCGGGCGTTTGACCTTGAAATTACCCGATTTCAAGGTCAAGGTCACATCGCACGGGCAAATTAATAGGCATATGTCACTCCCCGGCCGAAAATACCCCCACATACCAAGTTTCATCGAAATCGGCTCGGCCGTTTTCGAGTCCATCGATTACACACACACAGACCTTCCAAAAATATATAATAGACTAGAAGGTGACCCGACTTCGTCCGGGCTTTGACCTTGAATTGTCCATTTTGAAAGTCAAGGTCAGGTCGGGGTCACGATTTGACCCGTCCAAAACACTCAGTGGACAAAAGTAACCCTATGTATAAAATTTCGTCAAAATCCCAGCAAAATTGGCGATTTGACCTTGAATTGACCCGATTTCAAGGTCAAGGTCACGTCGCACGGGCAAATGAATATGCTTATGATACTCCCCATACGAAAGTACCCCCACATACCAAGTTTCATCGAAATCCCGTGATATTCGGGCGTTTGACCTTGAAATGACCCGATTTCAAGGTCAAGGTCACGTCGCATGGGCAAATTAATAGGTTTATGCCACTCCCCGGCCGAAGGTATCCCCACATAACAAGTTTCATCGAAATCCCGTGATATTCGGGCGTTTGACCTTGAAATGGCCCGATTTCAAGGTCAATGTCACGTCGCACGGGCAAATTAATAGGCCTATGTCACCCCCGGCCGAAAATACCCCCACATACCAAGTTTCATCGAAATCGCGTCGGCCGTTTTCGAGTTCATCGATTACACACAAACAAACAGATCTTCCAAAATATATAATAGACTAGCAGGTTAGCCTGCCACTGGCGTGCTTGGTCAGAAACATGACAATGTTTTATGTTTTGTTTGTGTTTTTCAATGAGTTAATATTGGGTTTTTCAATATTTTACCCGATTTGACCTTGAATTGATCATTTTCAAGGTCAAGGTCATGTCGGGGTCACAATATATAATTTGTGGGTACCCGTTTGAAGGTTAAGACTGACCCGATGAAAAATTCCCCCGTTCCTAGGAACGACAGACATAAGAATGTTTCACACAATACGACGTCGACGATCCCCGTGTGTTTTTACACTTATATACGAAGTTTGAGCTCACCTAGGGCGGAAAAACTTACCCGATCCGCGTTTTTAGGAACACAACACGCTCATGTCTATACACGCCCAGACCCAGAAGAGGTATGATTTTTTTTAACCTGCCCGTGGCCATTGAGCAGCCCCTGACAGAGGTTGTCCACCCTTACGAGATGGTCAATAGTCCCCGCAAAGTTAATCCCGTCGTGAACCCCATCTTCGCAAAGAGCGGACAGTCAATTAATCACGTCGTGAACCCCATCGCCAACGCGACGTAATTTTGTTTGGTATCATGTGTTGCGTTCTAAAAATAGGAAAGCACTTGTTCCCGTATATCTCTCTGTTGCGTTTGCGTAAATACGAAATTGTGCGTGTTGGTTTGTAACCGGGATTTCTGAGAAGCATTATGCCTATATCCACACTAACTAAGAATTAAATATTAACCACCGCGGTGCCGATTGCGGTGATTTGGGAAGGGAGAAACGGTGCTCTTGAGCTTCTCCAAAACGCGACAACTACGGTGTTCGTGGGTTTTTACACTTATATACGAAATTTGAGCTCGATGGGTGCAGTCGTTTTCGATTCTATGAAGTACACACACACATATATACGAAGTCTCAAAATATATAGTATAGATGAATGCATGTGGACAAGACAAACTGCCACAAAATTAGTCACCTATAACCACACGGTCCACACCTCTACCCACACCTCTACCCACACCCCAGTAAGCACACTTCCATGGGGCCACCTCAGACTGTGCACCTCATCCACACATTAAACACACCTCATGAGGAACACCTCAAAAGCACACCTCATGCCTCATTTAAATATTTGGCCCCACACCTCTGACACACCTCAACCACACCTTAGCCCCCACACCTCGTGTGAGGTGTAACACCTCAGCCATCTTTCAGGCCCACACCACACCTTAAACACACTGCGAAACTATAAGGGAATCGTCAAAACAGACGTACCAGGCATAGACATGTTTTAATATGGCTTTTAGCAAGAACAAAAATGTGACATCATATAAGAAATCTGACTATTTGTCAAACGCGTCACTAAATATTATTTTTGGGTGAACGGTAAGTTTTTGCCCTGTATTCGCCACTGGGCCACAATAATACAACCATCCGGTAGCAGATATGCTACAGATCACAAAAAGGCATACATTTTGTGATAATATCTGATAAGTTTCTGATAAGCGGAGTTGAAACGGACACATTTAGCTGAATCAGCGAAAAAAAATACGTTCACGATTAACAAAATACGTCACAACTCAAACGTCAAATGATTATCTGGCAACTCACTCACATAACTCTCTCCCAAATCAAAGGAAGAACAGGTTAAAGTGAACACAGATTAAGAAGCTTAGACTGATGAACATCACATGAACTAACCCGAAAAATGCATAAAAATAAGGTTGGGTAGCATGAGGGAAATGTGAAAAATTCATATTTTACCCCAGCTATTTCACACTGCGACAACCAGATCCTGAAATTAGAATAGCTGGGCTACATAAATATGGTGGTCGCTGAAATGCCCCTTTCTGGTGACACCTCGTGTAATGAGAGCCCATACTATTGTATTTACCAGAAGAATTAAACCATATGGCACCATGGGGAAGCTTGCGAAACAAATAACGAATCCACCAATTTGGAGCAAATTAGTGATTGGGGTCATTTGGGGAGGGTAGTAAAAATGTGCAGGAAGGTATGCCATTTTTTTTTGCATCTAGCATTTTCGAGGACCCGCATAAAACCCTACTAATATCACTCATATGGACTGGGAAATTATCCCATGTTGTTAAAATTGCAGTACCTGTTTCAGAAGATGATTTTTTTTAATACAGGCAAATATGAAGAGTTTTTTCAAATACTGGCTGATAGGAATTTGTCCATCACATACATCATTGGAGTTTCCAGGTGAGTGTGTGATGAGAGTAAGCTGTGTCTCCCTGGGTGGTCAATTTCGACACTGCTAAATGGAAATTCTAATGCATCGATGTGGTGGACAAATATAGTAACCCACCAGAAGCTGATGTGTGCACACAAAACACTAGTATAATTTACTGTATAAGGTATATGCATCCAATTTTCCAAAAAACAGATTACATGTATAAATTTCCCAGCAGATCCCCTGCATATCCAGTGAGATATCATTTTCCCCTGCAACCCATCACAGAGCCAAACATGTGTTTTGGCTATTTTGGCTGTAATACATTTTAAGCTGATAACATCTCAGGACAGTGAACTCAATCTTCCCTTTCGAGTGACTGTTGACATTTTGTAGACAAATCCATGGCATATAAAAATTAAAAAAAAATTAAAATATAATTTTTTTTTTAATGTTTTGTTTTTTGGTTAAATTGAACAAGGAGTAAAATCTAAAAGTTATGTCCCTGGCTCCACCCACATTTGACCCAGTGACCTCAATTGAATAAATCTGAACCCCAGTCACCCAAGGACTTTACATACCAAATATGAACCCATTTGACCCAATGGTACATGAGAAGTCCTTTTAAGAATTACTTTGGAGGGAAAGAGTTATGGCACTGGCTTCGCAACTATTTGACTTGGTGACCTCATTTTAACAAGTCTGAATGTGAATCACCAAGGGAACATCCACACCAAATATGAACCCATTCGGTCTTATGGTTCTGGAGAAGAGGACAAACGGATGGCTAGATGGACGATGAGTGATCACTATAGCTAAAAAATCTCTACATTTTGATATATGGATCGATCAACAATGTTCGGTTTATAACGACAACGAAGATATCTCCCCTGAAACCATCGAGACCGGTGAAAAAAATTAGTCGAACAAGACTGTCCGTTCTCATGGTATTATACCAGTTCGAGTTTTATTCGACCACTTTTTTAACCAGTCTCTGATGGTTTCGTGGGGTATATCTCCACCAGTACCAGCTCAACATGGTTGATCCATATACAAAATTAAAGTGAAATATTCCAGGAATTTGATGGCTTTATCAATATAATCCTTTTTCTAATATTATTGACATTATGGCCTGTTCGACCACTTCATTGGTCTGGTCTCCAGTGGTGTCAGATGCTTTCATGGAAGATATCTCCACTGCTGCTAGATGTATGTGGTTGATTCATATATAATGAAGGGAATTATTCAAGGAACATGACTGTTTGATTATTATGTTTTCGTTAGTGTTGAAACGATTAATCGAAATCCGACGCGATTATTAAATTAGTCGATCCCGAAATATGCTAGTCAACTAGTCAAGAAAAAGCACTACCTGAGTGCTATCATGACAGCAGTGCCATTGCATGGAAATATTATCACGTAATCTGTAACAGTATATACATATTAACTTCTTAGAGCTTATTGCATTGTTCCTTTAATACACCCGACATCTCATCAGCGAGACTTACTAACGAGACTTGCCTATTTATTTCCTTGTTACCGCCAACTGACCGGCGACAATTGTGTTTATATAAAATGTTTTATTACCTACATTCCCCAAACCATGAGATAATATGAAGGTTGCAGGAGAGCCGGGTTTAATACATCAAATTCGGAGACTTACGGGCAAAACGGGAGATTATATAGTTCACGTGCTTTCCGTTTTAACGTTCTGAAACGAAGAGTTGGATACTCAAAACTGCGATGCCACATGGCCCATTTTATACGTCATATGGGCATAGAAACGGGAACATAGAAGGGGTCCGACTAGTCGACTAGTAGTCGATTCCTTAAAAATACTAATCGTTTCAACACTAGTTTTCGTATCATATTAGTGTATTTCTGGCCAGGGTATTGAGGACATGTTGAAGTTCTACATTTCAGGAGTTAGTATCCTTGTATATATGTACTTTCAGTGTCATGATCCATTTTGTGTCAGGGACATGTGTCATTGATGACCGAGTATAGCGACTCGTTTGGGTAATTTTGGCATGTAAAAATATAGCACTCCAGATGGGTCATGTGATGGCCTTGCATTAAAATCCGGTGAAACAAAAGTTATTCAGGGCAGATGATCGCATCACTGACATTTGGGTCATGATGGCCTTGTATTAAAATCCGGTGAAACAAAAGTTATTCAGGGCAGATGATCCCTCAATTTTATCCCAAAAAATTAGAGCGGGATAGCTTGTGTAATCTGACAAACAATCGCAAAGGAAATGAAGTGGAGAAATTATTATCATAATATAATATTTTATTTATAGATATGTGCATTTCAAATTTAAATTGTGGATTGTAAGTGTCGATTTAGAGATATTTTAATTGGAGATATAATTAATTAGAGCTATCTCTAAATCGAATTATGGAGGATAATATAATTATGGATATGTCTAATTGTGGATATGTTGATTTAGAAATACATGTATCTCCAAACATTTAGAGAGATCTCTAATTCATTTGGAGATATCTCCAATTATTTATAGATATCTCCAAATTGAATTATGGAGACGTATTTTATTACAGATATGTTCATAAAGAACTTAACCTTAACTGATTTAGAGATCATTTCAAATAATTTAGGGATATCTTCAATTCATTTGGAGATATCTCGAATTCATTAAGAGATAAGTTCAATTTCAGGTTCAAATATTGATAATTATGTGCTAATTTAGAGATAATCTTCAAATGATTTGGAGATATCAGATATAAGTTTCAACTTTCAAAGGTGATATGTATTATTTAGAGATATCTCTAAATATGTAAATGATTTAGAGATATCTCCAAATATTTGAGTATATGTTAATTTGACTGCCCATACTACCTGCTTTAATACAGAATTTCATTCTCAATAAATAATTAAAACATCAGTGGGACTGTAGAAAAGAGAATTATTTAGAGATATCTCCAAATATTTAAGTATATGTTAATTTGGCTGCTCATATGTGGATCCCTGCCTTTCATTATTCAGGCAGCCACATGCAGCTTTATTTGGATTCTGGGCTACACCAGTATGGTCCTTTTCAGAACCCTCTTCTTGCCATAACCTGGATGCTGAAGCCGACCAGCGAACAACTATCAACAGGAACCAAGAAGAGGAAGAGTAAAAAGACCCCCTCTCAGCGACAAAGCCCAGAGGACAAAATGGAGAACGAAAGCAGCTGCAACACCACCAACAACCTCTTCCCAGCGGGCCGTGGAGAGAGAGACTGATATACACCATGCCTCTACCACTGTAGCTGCCAGTAGTCATGAGCAATATGAGAGACGCCCAGATAACTCCTCCTGCTCAGGAATGCGGCCTGATGTGATTATTTTGAGATTTTTCCCATCCCACTCGAAGAACCTTGAATTCATAATTCATACAACAGTACAAGCTGCCACAACAGTACAAGCTGCCAATCAATATAGACTGAACTTGAGTAAGGCCACGCAATGTCAATTTCCCCCATTTCTCAGGCCAAAAAATATTTAAAACATGTGCAGGCGTGAATTGTACTTTTATTTTTTATTTCTAGGAGACATATCAGATCATATCAGATCAGCAGCAAATAATCGGTACTTTTTAATCAATCTCTTCATATTATGTGATGTTCTCATAAGTTATGTTGAAAGGCAGGGATGTTAAAATAATACAGAATATAATCCAATTTAATGCTTGTTTGTAATAGACCTGATAAATGGGAAATTGACTTTGCATGGCCTAACTTGAGTAACTCAGAATACTGATATAATAACACAATGTTAGTTCAATTCAATGTTTGTTCAATCTTGATGACCGTCTTGGTGTAACTCTTTCTCTGAGACATTCATTGTTATGATCTGGTCTAATTAAAATTGTGTCTTTGGCACTAGCGCAGCTTTTACTGGAGAAGGTATTAGTTTCTTTATTATTGTTATCCTCCATGGATGATGATAGATACCAGTTCTGCTTCCAATGAGTCCGAACCAAAAGAATTTGTGGCATAATGAAGAGAAATCCATTCACAGCCCAAAAAATAATATGAGCTAAAGAGTTATTTGGAACTTGAAATTTCTCTGCTGTATCTTTGAATAGAGAAGCTCCAATGTATGAGAACTGTGCCTGAAAAATATTTTTTCAAAGCATGAATGCACATGACTTTTATAATGCTTCATGTAATATCAATGCTACCAGAGAGAGGGAATATCAAAACATACAGAAGTTTAGTTGATTTTGCTGCAGATGAGGCATGTGGTCTGTATGATGTGACAAAGGATTTAGTCAAGCAAAGAGTAAATTCAAAGATGGCTGCTAGCGGCAATGTTTTTCATCAAAAATCTTTCAAATTCGATAGCATCCATCTAGAGGTGATTTAAACATGCCTGTAAATTTTCAATTAAATTCTCCAATAAATGCGGGCAGCAGGGTGCGGCGATTGATTCAAATTTGAAATACAAGATGGCTGCTGGTGGCCATGTTTTTTGACAAATTTCGGAAAAAAATTGATGGCTCCCATCTAGAGCTCACCACGAAGATCCATATGAAGTTTGGTGACGATCGGATGAGTCATGTGGTCTGTATGATGTGGCAAAGGATATCGATATCAAAAGAGTAAAAAAAAACAAGATTGCTTCCGGCGGCCAAGTTTTTCCTCAAAAATCGTTCAAATTTTGATAGCTCCTATCAAAAGGTGATCTAAAACTTGCCTGTAAAGTTTCAAAACAATTCTCCAATAAATGCGGACTGCAGGGTGCGGCAATTGATTCAAATCTGAAAACCAAGATGGCTGCTGGCGGAAATGTTTTTTAACGAATTTCGGGAACAATTTATGGCTCCCATCTAGAGGTCACAACGAAGATCCATATGTAGTTTGGTGATGATCAGATGAGAGATGTGACCTGTAGGTTGTGTTGTTAATGCCGGACGGACGCACAGAGTGACAGACAACAACCCATGGCAATAGCTCAAACATGACTTTGAGCTAAACAATTATGTTGAATGCTGCCAATTTAGATGCAACATTATTAAAATATGTACTTTTTTTTATCTCCCCAGCGGAGTGTTCCACATCACTTTAATGGCATTGCAATATATTTTATTGGCTTGTGTCTGGGCACCCATCACGAGCATATAGCACCACTTTGTTTTAAAACATTGGTTAAATTCATTGAAGACATGTATCCTTCATAATATACTGGAAAATGATATAAGGAAAACCTGTAACAAACTGAAATGAAGTAAAACATCAGCCCTCTTAATTCAGATTGTTTGGCTTCGGCAATCCGCTACGGCAACAGTATGCCATGGCCCAGTTTGCTTCAGCAAATTGCTTCGTCAATGCTGATTGCCGTAGCCAATTATGAAGGCTGAAACATGGACATTCATGTTCAATATATTGAAAGAAAAAAAACACTTTTGATTTGGGGGATTGAGATGGTTCTGGAAATTGCTGAGAATATCTGTCTGGTGCGTTTTTTTTTTAAATGTACATGCTTGTTTTTACTCATGGGGTAAATACACATGTTGAGAGTTTTAAAATATTTGGAATAATTTGGAATAATATGTAAGTTAATAACCTGTGCAGCTGCCCCTGCATGGATGAAAGACCAGTCTAATGCCCATCTCTGACCTTTTGGGTGAATGATAGTGAATATCTCTCTCACATAATACGGCAAGAAATATGCTAAATACACCAACATCTGAAAAACAAATCCTGTAATAAGAATTCTGTACATTTGCACAACAGGCAGACACAAAAGAAGAACATGAGACTCTCTTGAAGGTTTGAATTATCTTCAGCAAAATAGTACAGGCTGTCCACACCTGGAAATCAAAATCAATAAAAACCCAGCAAATTTCCTTCAAGACTGTTAAAAGAATGTTAGTTTGTGCTGGAAAATTGTAAGCATCTATTTGCAAGAACTCTCACATTGCAGAACCATCCCAATTAATACAAATGTTGGTATGCAGGTCATTCACTCAATCCGGAAGCAATCAACCATAGATAGGCCACAGTATTAGAGATAGCTAGTAAACTGGGGAATTGGCTATGGACCTATGGCCTAAAACTCATCTCAGCCCAAAGGTTTATATTAGTTCTTGCAAAATGGATTCTTACCAAACTAACATTCTTTTAACAGTCTTGAAGCAGTGTTGCTCTCTATTAAATTGTCAATCAAGCCATTTACTAGTTCAGATCATGTACTTTTTATGGCAGTTATTCATCTATATATATATAAAAGAGTAGGATCTGTCTGGTTTTTTCTCCCAGACTGCTTATCAGATTTCAACCAAATTTGGTGTCGTGACCCAGGGTACCCTGGCGGAGGTTACAACAGCAAAGATTTTCTAGTCTACCGTTAATAGCATGTCATGTGTATTGTTGAAACATTATTTTAAAATTAGTTTTCACTAAAGGCCAAAAAAAAAAAAGAGCCTGTTTCAGTTAGTTTCCAATAATTTTTTATACTTGCTGAAAACGCTCTTCCCAAAATTTTCCTTCTAAAAATATGATTAAAGTAATCTTTTTGACATTTTTATTGTTATATAATACGATATTGTCTTCAAACAGCATAGATTCCTTCAGTGTCACTGGTGTACTTAATAGCTTAACAATTAAGCAGTGTAGATCTGTCTAAACTTTCCACCTCCTGACATAGTTCAGGCATGGAAACCCCTTAATATCTGTAGCATGTGAACACTGTCCTGTTACACAATATGATTACATCAGTATGCATGGACAACCCACGACATTGAGAAGTTGTGACAAACACTTCTTTGTTAATTTTGGTGCCCCTCCCCAATCTGACGGGGATTTGGCAACATTGCACAAAACAACTATATTCCTCATACATGCAGCATGGAGATATACAACTTTGAACAACATAATTATAGTCCTCATATCAAGGAGATGCCCGTCAATACACTAAAATAATTTCAAAAAAAATATTCAGAAGCTGAGTCCATCATGATCTACCTTTTTTTGAATGGCTTGACCCCTTACAACGGAATTACAGTGACAGTATTAATTTACGTTAATCCGAATCCATGACTGGAGCTTCCTGAGGTATTGCGAAAAACCATGTCCCAATGCATTATCTGATATATGCGAGGCTCCCTATGCAGACACAAGGCCCAAACAAAAAACTTGCAAGGTACCCACCACCCACTACTTAAAAACAAAATATTTTTTTCCTCAGCAAAATTTGGGACCCACCTCCATTATCCCATATCTGACACTTTTTAATGGTTTTTTACTTATTATTTTTATTAGGAATAGCATCCCAAATGTATTCCTTGTGCACTCTTGTTTCCAATCCTGTTTCACTATCTATTTTACAAGTCACTAAAATTGACTAAATATATATGTGCAATCCTACATACCATTTTATAGTCTTCACCATTATTATTACCACTTTAGAGGGCGTTCTCCAGTAGATTAACAGTAATTTACCCGCACAGTAAAAACTCATAACGGCCGGCATCAAACCGGAAGTTATGGGTTAACGATATTAATGGCCAGCTTCCGGTTTGAACGCCCGGCATCAAACCGGAAGTTATGCGTTAACGATATTAATCGCCCGCTTCCGGTTTGACAACAAACAGACGACACATGGTTTGAATTGTTTACATTTTGTGTGATCGTTCGAAAAAATGTCTCAATCATGTGAACTAGATGAGGAGTCCATAAATTCTCTTGAAAACAGTTCAAAAATTTCTCCTGATTAAGTTAATGACTAATGGTCACTGCTTTGTGACAAAATTCAGAATTAACACCAAATTATTAAAAGAGTTATTATTTCAGTTGACATATTGCTGCTTACTCACTGATCTATGTTCTAGTTGCGTTTCATAAAAAAAACTTTCATTTCAGAGAGTTGTAATAATAGTAACAAGAGCATCGCTAGGGCGTGGCAAAATACGCCCTTTAGCCATTTCGAATTGTACTATCGCAAAATAAGATAATACTTTGAGCTTACATTTAAAGAAAATCTGATATACCCCTAATTTCAATGCCAAAATGTGGTCAAATTCTAAGTCGAAAAATGGCCATAACTCATGTAAAAATAATTAGACAGAACCTATATTCAAACTTGGCGTGTAGTTTTAGCTGGGAAATACACATACCAGCTTTGGTTCAGCTCAAATAATAAAAACTGGAGTTATCAGTCGGAAACCAAAATGTTATGAAATTGGTCAAATTCTAAGTTGAAAAAGGGCCGTAACTCATGTAAAAATAATTGGACGGAACCCATATTCGAACTTGGCCTGTATCTTTAGCTGGGAAATACACATACCAACTTTGGTTCAGATAAAATAATCCAAACTGGAGTTATTGGTCGGAAACCAAAAATATTAACAGACGGTCAAATTCTAAGTCGAAAAAGGGCCGTAACTCATGTAAAAATAATTGGACGAAACCCATATTCGAACTTGGCCTGTATCTATAGCTGGGAAATACACATACCAACTTTGGTTCAGATCAAATAATCCAAACTGGAGTTATCGGTCGGAAACCAAAAATGTTAACACGGTAAAATTCTAAGTCGAAAAAGGGCCGTAACTCATGTAAAAATAATTGGACATAACCCATATTCGAACTTGGCCTGTATCTTTAGCTGGGAAATACACATAACAACTTTGGTTCAGATCAAATAATCCAAACTGGAGTTATCAATCGGAAACCAAAAATGTTAACGGACGGACGGACGGACAGACGGACGGACAGACGGACGGACGGACAGACGGACGGACAGACTGATAACATAATACGACCTTTTTTCAAAAAGGGCGTATAAAAACTTGATTTTGTCGGGCGTTAGGTTTATTAACGGCCCTCCAGAAATTATTAACAGCTCTCGGGCCATTTGAGCTTTAATGAACCCCTCGGGCTGTCAATCATTTCTGGAGGGCCGTTAATAAACCATAACACCCTCCAAAATCAAGTTATTGGTATATTATTGACTATTGCTAAAAAATAAATGGCGTGAAACAATTCTATCCCGCTCTGCTTCAATTATAATAATATAGGTACTTTATTCTGTGAAACAAACTATGCATAAAATCTAACCTAATTTCCTAGAAATTTCCTTAACAACCTTTCCATCTCACTCTACATAAATCCCAGCATGCATGGATTCGTCTGATTGAAATAGCGTATTAAATTCGTTCATTGGGTGAAGAATGTAGTTTAAGAAAAGAAATGTCAGCTTCATTTGGTGGTCGTGCAAATGTTCGTTGATTCTTTGTACTCTGCCCCCGCTCTTAACATCGCTGTGACTCTCGAAATAACTAATGAGGGCTGGCCATTGTTGGATAATTCTGCCGATACATCATTCTAAACTTATGTGAAAAAACTTTTGACGGTCTGGTTGGTTTTGTTGACTTTTAACTGACTTTCGTGTTGTGTTGTCTTACTGTGCTTGAGTGGATCGTTTTTCCCGCCATGAGCGATGGATATGTGAGTTCCAAAAAATACAGACCACGCAAACGTCGGTCCTCGGTCACTAGATCTCACCCATGGCATTTCAACTTTCCAGACGTCACGGAACTTTGAATCATATTTGCGTTTTTTACTTGGCGTATCTGCCGAATCTAACTTGCGCTTTTTGGTCGGAGTTGCAGACATTGTGAACAGAGAGATATTATATATATAGACGTTAATGGTAGTAAATAAGTGATTTGTTATGACAAAAGAAAAATGTGTTTCGTTATATAGTCACACATAAGCTTGTTAGGAAATCCGCCGTTTATGATATTGACAAATATTCTGGGAATTATGTATATAGTATCAAATTAACATTGTTTTTAGTTACTTTTCCCCTTCTGTTCAGTTTCTATATCCCACTAACTTGCAGAAGATAAAATGTATAATTGAGGTGAATATCACCAACTTTCTATTCTTTGGTTGGAATGTTCAAGTAAAAAACCGAGATATATTGGCCACCACCACCATGGTAACACCTCGGTAAACCACCACAGTGTTACCACCACGGTAAACCACCATGGTGACACCACGATAGGTGGCCAATATATCTCGTTTTTTTACCATGGTTTACCGTGGTGTTTTACCATGGTGGTACCAAGGGGGATTTTTATATGGGGAAGGTAGCGATAATCCTGGGTAGCACCAAGTACCGATATTAAGCCCCATTCCCAATACAAAATATAGTTGATTTTTCCAAATTTACAGTCTGAAAATTCCCACATTCATTCTCCCAGCTTGACTTTATGTCAATCATCAGTTGAATGGGATCTTTGTCTCTCAACAGCAGTAGCAGTCTCTATAACTAGAAAATGAAACATTTTATAACGTGATTCAACAGAATAGCGAAACTGCATTCTTAACCAGAAGTTAAGCAGTTAATTTAAAGATCACAATGGAAGAAGGATACGGTAACTAGAAGACACGTGTTAGTTTTGTGTACATGAAAACACATTATTTCTTTATGTGTTTACCAATGGTTTAGCTAGTAGTCAAACATACAGGATACACAGACCCCAGATCCTGCCACGATAGAATGGTGTAAACTTAGCCAGATTAGAATGGCCGCTGGTCAGTACAGTGCCTTCACAAATTATTTAAATTAAAAAAATTCCCAATATACCCCACTACGATATATAATTGTCCCTCGAAAAGAGGTGGCAGTCGAAAATATCATCCGACCGTGACCATATTTTAACTGCTCTTATCAAATATGAACCACGTACGAAATATCAAGAAATTCTGTTGAATAGTGCTGAAATTATCGCAAAAACTGAGATTTCTATGTAAAAAAAAAAAAAGGGCATAACTCTGTAAAAAAAATCGGACCAAAATCAAACTTGGCCTGCGACTTCTCAAGTAGGAAGCATGTACTAAATATCAAGAAATTCTGTTGAATATTGCTCAAGTTATCATCCGGACAACACAAAAACTATGATTTCTTAGTGAAAAAAAAAAGGCCTAACTCCATGTGGATTACTTGTACCGAGATCTGCAATTAAGGAAAGCTAAGTTTATATACAGATCCCACAACACACAGCTGATGGAGCTGATGGAGAGATGCATCATCTTGATATCTTACATCATCAACAATTTCCGGAAAAGGATTCTTTGTCAGAAATCACTCAATGAAGGTGTTTTTCCATTAAGTCAGTGGAAGCAGGCTAACATTGTCATTGTTCACAAGAAAAAAATTACTACTCTATCTGTAATAATTACCCTACTACCTTTATCGGAATTCAAAGAAACTACTTGGTTTTTTACACCATAATTATGTTTCAGTTGAAATAAACTGTTCATTCTTCACTTATGTCACTTCTTTTGCCAAAAAATTTATTCCTTCGCTACCGCGGACAAAATCCAGCCCAATATTATATTGCAAGTTATGATTGCATCATTCTGTGCTATTTTCAAACCACTGAATACGTGGGACAGCTCATTATTTCCCAGGGTGTTATTGAGTGGGAATTGATCACATTCATAAACGTGGATTTATATGTATGATTTATAATAATTCAACCGGGAAGTGTATAATAGTTCTATAAGTTAGATACTTTGAAAGTAATACGCCTTATTTCCTGGCATTTAATAAAGCATTATACTTTAATATTCACACCCAGCGGAACATTCCAATATCCAACTTAATAGCACGTGCTCTGGTTGAGTCAGCGGGGGTTATTTCAAAGCTCTTGGATGTATCCGCAGAATGATGCTTCCATAACTCATAATTATTACATGTATATGAGATCAGCGTACCTTGTCATTAATTCATGCAGACAAATGATACATTGCCACTGTTTGTCAATCCATAATTTTATAAAATGGAGCGTTGGGTGTGTGTGTTTCCTTATTTATTGTAAGCTGTGTAGCTATTCGATTTCCTCCAAAAAACAGTTGACTTGTGTACCAAACGATCACTACTCAATGGGAGTTTTAAGTGATTAGTTGAAATAATCGGTAATTCGGTATACCGCAGTAAGGTTTTTGGATTACCATGGTATTTTTATGCTTAAATACTGCCCAGCACTACCTCACTGCTGACCCATTAATAACAATTATATAGCTGAGCTGTCAACTAATCACTGGCATTGCTTATGCTGAACCTTGGCATCTGTATTAAACATGTAACATTTATAATGACCTCAGGCCATCTGTAGTGTGATATACTCAGCTGTGCAATACAGCAAAGATTTTCTAGTCTACTGTTAATAGCATGTCATGTGTATTGTTAAAAACATTTAAATTTTGTTTAGATACCATAGCTTTCTTTATCTGCACATTGGCATTAGAAAATGATATAGCCATATTAATAGCTAAGTAGTCCAAAGGCATGGGATGGAATTGATGAATTGTTTTAATATCACTCCAAACAAATTTACCAGTACATAACACAAGATTTTGGACCGATTTAAATCAAATTGGTGTAGTGACTCAGGGTACCCTCAACAAGTGGCGGAGTTATAATGGTGTTATAATTAAATTGAGCATGGAGTTAAATCTAAATTAATTATAAAAAAAATATTTATATTTCATTATTATTTTTTTTTATAATATTTATTTTTTTATTTATTTATTTATTTATTTTTTTTAATTGAGCAAGGAATTAAATCTAAAAAAAATGTTTTTAAAGAGTGAATATTTTTTGAAAAAGGACAATAACTCAGTTAAATAGTCCAATCAAACCCATATTTTGGCTGATAAATTCATATACAAAATTTGGTTCTGATCAGATAGAAAATGTTTGAGTTATCGCACCATGCGTAAAGTGTCAGACAGACAGCCAGATGGACAGACGGACGAACGACGAGTGGTCAATCTGGACGTTGACACTGTTTACCATACTATAGTATGGGTAAACATAAAAATTACATCTCTCCAAATGCAAATTGTGTATGTGGCATTCACATGAGGATGCATATCATTTCTAATTTCAGTGTCCACTATATACCGAAACCAGAACTGCTATGCAGATTGTAAGATAAAATTTTTACTTTAAAGTAAAATATTCATAAATAGGTAGAGTAGCACAACAGAGTTTACTGTTATGAGATGATGCAACGACAAAGTGACTGAAATGTTTTAGTTATATATACCTTGGCACAAAACAGTTATAAAACTTATTTCACATGCTGATGACCAGGTAATCAAGTTGTAGTTCTAGTAAAATGATGCCAGGGCTCCCACAATTCATAATACCACATTTTTATACAAATTTTAATTTTTATATCATGTTGTGATTTTTTTTAGATTGTTCTCTGCATGAAATTTAAACATACACTTATGCTAATACTTCTAACTGTTCATTTGAAACACTGTTCCAGAAGTTTTGGTTATAACAGCTCAATGCAATTAAATATTGAAAAAAAAAGTCAAAAAGTAGATTTGTAAATATATTTATACACAACATAAGATGCCCAAAACCGAACAAAATAGTCAATTGATATCATTCAATACGTTGGATCCAGATGGTAGGCTTTATAAATGCAGGTACATCTCTATTCATGGATTAATTACTCTGGTGGACAATTATGTGACTGATGAAAGTTTGAGCTTGAAAGGGATAATTATATACTCACCTGCATTTTTCCAAAAGAGCTGGGATCATTAATATATGGCTCAACATTCCTGAGATAGTGTAATACTGTAGGATCCTGGCAACCTAGTGCAGCCTGAAAAATTCAGTTCAATTTAAGGTGAACATTCCATACTTTACGGATGATATTAATTTGTGTTTTTACACAACAAGAGTGTTTTTACACAAGACAGTCAAAGACTGTGGGGTCTCTCACCAGAATGCAAAGACTGATAAGACTGGGACTCTGGAGACCATAACAGTCAGAACTTTTCATAATCACTTTAAAAGAAGTAGATCTAAACAGGATATGTGGCTAGAGAGGCTTCATGTATGTAGATCGGTGAATATCTACCTTTAAATTACCAACTGAACACTACTGATCACCCCCCCCCCCCCCCCACCCCCATCCTCCAGCTCATGTTCCCTCCCGACCAGGCTCCAGACTCCCAAGTCTTAGGTTGGAATTTCACAACCGACATCTCAAACTTTCTCAATTGTTGGAAATTTCCAATCTCACAAGCACCTTTTTATAAAACTATTTTGACATGTTTGAAGCCCAATTATCCATGGACCCAAAAACACCATATATGGGAAAAGCTCGGCAACAAGCTGTAGCATGTGTACGAGGAGTAGGAGGCCTCTCCATAATATTCAGTTAACCTAACAAGTAGGGACCTGCGAATAATCGAGATTCGATTCGATGTCGATATCGAATCGGTGTTACTTTGTTGCAGTCTCTTTTTTTGCGTATAAATAACACATGATAAATGTTAACCAGCGTAGGTAATTTTGAATAGTTCCGAATAGACATGTATGCATTATGCAAGTTATGTGCTTCGATCGCAAACCGTGTTGGTTATCAATCGCCGCATATATTTGAAAATTGTCTATACGGTGCATGATCGCTAGATGCGGAATTCAACAAGAGATGGACTGTCGTCCGGTGCATAACCCCTCGTGGCATACCGCCTAATGTGGGCATATCTATAACTTATGACGGCTATACTCAGACAGATGGACCCAAAAATCAGCATTTTCATATAAACAAAGATGAATAACTATAGAACAAAAAACCAAAACAAACATTTCAATATGCCATTAAATGTCCTTATAGTGGTGAACATCCATACAAAATATCATTGAGATCCGAGCATTACTGTTCAAGTTATGACCTGAACGGGCATCGGATGGACCAAACAGCTAACAATTCCAGATAAAGAAAGATCCCAGCACAACTGTTGAAATTATGACATGAACAGACACCAGACAGACCAAATGGCCAACATTTCCAGATAAACAAAGATGAATAACTCTAAAACGGAAAACCCAAACAAAACGATGTAACCCTCTATTGAATGCCCTCATAGTAGTGAACATCCATTCCAAAATTGAGATCCAAGCACTATTGTTCAAGTTATAACATGAACAGACACCAGACGGACCAAAAATAAAACATTTCAAGATAAACAAAGATGAATAACTCCAGAATGGAAAATCCGAAAAAAATGATGGAACCCTCTTTTTAATGTCCTCATAGTAGTGAACATCCCTACCTAATTTCATTGAGATCCGAGCACTACTGTTCAAGTTATGACATGAACAGACATCGGACGGATGTAGGTATGGTATGACGGACGGACAGACGGACGGGTGCAAAACAGTATACCCCCTTTTTTTTTAAAAGGGGGTATAATTAATTACATTTAGAACTTCAGATATCCAATTCAGATAATATGAATACATCTCAATGTCAGCCGCCGTTATGAGTGACGAAACATAGATTGGAATAAACAGAAACGGTGAGAATCCTTAGAAGAATCGGTCTATTACGTTCTTACGTCATCGTGAGCGACCAGTTATCTGTGACACTGCCGGCAGAATTCCTGTAAATTTCCTACTTTGTTTCTGTTTCCTGGGAAATCGAGCATGTGGCACCAAGTTTCGTTCCGTTGAATCTTGTTGATAACTTTTAACACTTTTAATTTGTGTCTGATTTATGGGACCCCCTCCGTGAAGACAACTATTGTGAATATGTGATGTAGGTGTTTGATCTATTGTGGGGTGAATAATTTAACAGATAACTACAATTATTATCGAACTACAACAACTATATAGCTGCATGAACAGTGTACCCACATCCTCATGTCAAATCTTTAATATCTTTATTAAATAATTTAGACAAGTGACTTCCATTTCATGGGATTTGTGACATCTTGATTGTAATGTCTTTAAGTGTCTTACTGTCACTTCTTGTGTCATGTTCACCATGACACAGCGGTGTCATGTTCACCATGACACAGCTAGATAGAAATTCAATGCAACATATCCCAGACTGAGAGTGACTTGCCTATATGTCATGATTTTCCTGAAGAAAAAAACCACACAAGTACCCACGGATGTTTAAGGAAATTAACATTGTTATATATTATCTAGTGAATTTTGCAGTTTTTGTCACGCGACACCGAAATACTCACTGGTAAACAATATCAATCACTAGCTGATTGGATTCGATGTCGATATCAGGAGGGAGATTCGATATAGAGATTCGATTCGATGCAAAATCCCGATTCGCAGATCCCTACTAACAAGATGCATAAATTGTATCTATTCACTGCTGGTTTGCAATATATCAGACAATATCAATGCATTCTATGATAACTAATATTTTGCCTTGAGTAGACATCTTTTGGACACAAAATCATTGATATGGTGAACTGAAATTCTTGGAATTGATACATTATGATATCATACCATATCATATTATATTTCACAGAACGAGCCTGACCGTCTCTTAATTCCGGTGCTTACATATTTTACAATAACAATTGATTAACATGTTCATGTGAAGTCTGTTTGATACTTTATACTGGTAAATGATAGTCGACCAATTCCTTAAATTGGTCCAAGGATTCGGCATTGCGCGACTATTTGGCTAGGAAAGAGCGTTCCACACAGGTCGATTTTCTGGATGAAAAAGTACTTTCTTAGGTTTCTGCTACTGCGGTCGATCATCAGTATTTGATCATGTCCCCTCATTGCTGTATAAGTCGCAGCAGGAAATAACGTATCATGGTCGATATTATATTGTCTCCTTTTTATCTAGTACACCTAGTCGCCACGAAGTCTCTAGTATTTTAGGGACATAAGATCTGGAATAATGAGCCGATGTTCATATGGATATTTCCGCAGCCACGAGATAATGCGGGTTGCACATCTCTGTACACTTTCTAATGCCCTTGAATGTTTAAGCAGGTGAGGGCTCCATATGCAGTGATCGTAATCTATTATTGGCCGCACCATTGAAGAGTAAAGTCTCGTGAAAGTATCTGAATTTAGTTCGGTGAAAGCACAGTCCTGGGAATCACTGTCCATGTAATATTCAACTTGATTAAAATATAATAAATAGATATATTACCTCTACTAAATAGAGAGAGTTTAATAGCTACCAGTTAGGTAACATCAGATGTTATTATGCATACCATCATCTGATGAAAACCACCCACCGTGATATATCACTAAAATGAACAATTCGATTTTTCATTAGAAAAAAATGCAATAATTTCCTCTCAACATTTCACATGTGGCAATTAAGTAAATTCCTCTTTATTAATAATGCGCTCGTTATGTCAGATAAACTCTACCTTGTCGGAGTTGTACATAAATATTTTCCATCCATATATTCACATTTTTGTGAAGTGCTGGGAAAAATTCAGTGACGTAATTTTACAAAAGCAGGAAGTTATCGATCCAGTTCCCTATTACACATTCTTTAATGCCAATTCGCAATCAAACTCCAGTGCGAGTTATCTCCCATTGCTCCGCTGAGATACGGAGCTGAAAAAAAATTGCAGACACCAGCCCAAAAATATACTTTCATATCTCAAGGTACCAACCATCCCTACTTGAAAAAAAATATATATATTAGTTTGAGATGTCATTCCTACATCATCCAGTTTTGCGAAGGAGTTAAAATTTTAGTTAGTAGTGTAATAGTAGAGCCAGTTTCAACACATCCGATGTCTGCTTACTCGCATCCGTAATCCCTATTACTCAGATTATCACCGGTTGGCTATACGCGAACGAACTATTTATAGATTGGGTGGTTTTCTTCGATATGCTGAGATCAAATCCCCGATAGTTAGACTTGAATGAATATTTGAGGAACTAACAACCATTTTCTGGTAAGTGGGGAAGATAGAAACAATCTGAATACACCAGCGTTTCAAGACAGAAATACGGAATATGATTATATAAACTCAGAATCGATGAGAATGGGCGAATGTGTGTGTGGCATAAAAATGTGTTCTCTGTAATTTCGTTCAAATCATCTGCCAATGACAATCCAGATCACAAATTTTTTACATGCCCAACTGGTCTTTCTATAGTATAATAATATCAATGACACTGTAGCTCAACTTGGACAGGGAATAATTTCATGTGTTACAGTCAATGGAGTGATTAGGAATGTGGAAAGTTGAAAGGCCTAGTTATGCAAAGAGTAAAATACAAGATGGCCACTGGCAGCCATGTTTTTTTGCCGAATGACCCCAAAAAAACTCGTTCCCATTTACATGTCATTGTTAACATCCGTCACAAATTTCATGATGATCTGACAAAAGATACGACCTGTAGCCTGTGCCAAAGGATTTAGTCATGCAAAGAGTAAAATCCAAGATGGCTGCTGGCAGCCATGTTTTTTGGCCGAACGACCACAAAATGACTCGTTCCCATCTACATGTCAATATTAACATCCATGACATATCTCATGATGATGGAACCAAAGATACGACTTGTAGCCCGTGCCAAAGGATTTGATCATGCAAAGAGTAAAATACCAAGATACCGGCTGCTGGTGGAGATGTTTTTTGGCCGAACGACCCCAAAATTACTCGTTCCCATCTACATGTCAATATTAACATCCATGACAAATTTCATGATGATCAGACGAACAGAACAGTACGACCTGTAGCCCATGATAATAGATTGAATTTTGAAATCCAAGATGTTTTTTTGCCGAATGACCCCAAAATGACTTGTTCCCATCTACATGTCAATATTAACATCCATGATAAATTTCATGATGATCAGACCAAAGCTACGACTTGTAGCCCGTGCCAAAGGATTTAGTCATGCAAAGAGTCAAATCCAAGATGGCTGCTGGCAGCCATGTTTTTTGGCCGAACGACCACTGGAACGACCACAAAATGACTCGTTCCCATCTACATGTCAATATTAACATCCATGACAAATTTCATGATGATCAGACCAAAGCTATTTCAATCTCCGCAGTGAGACATAGTAGGTGAATTAACCACTGTTAAGCTGAGCCAGGAATATATATGGCGAGAATCTCAGGTGGATTAACAACCAAATTGAGTCACTGACACCTTTACTCCACCGAGTCTATCGCTAGACTGGCCATTGGCGTAAAAAAAATTACTTGACGCCGGATCGCACCTTGCCAGATGGATCTTCAGAATGATGTAATGCCGCCAATCGCCATGATATGCGCTTAGAATGACACCCCGTCGACTATAACACATTATCCATGGGTACATTCGATATGCGCTCCCAGTATTGTGCTGTTCAATATGAAACAGAACCCGTTCAATGGAGTCTACCTGCCAGTGTGAACAGATTCGAACGAAATGTAAAATGTTGTTAGAGATCGTTACAATTATTCAACGGTGTCAATGTGCACAATAGTGCATGATTATGTAACTGGCCTGACTATTGGTGGAAAAGCTCCCTGCTTCTAGATCTGGATTTTCTGATGTATGTCAAAGAAATCCCTTTTGACGTAAAATCTCTAAAGAGTTTTATTGCCAGTCAAGCTACATAGTGCTATCCGGTTTCCTTTTGACCATGCAAGTATAATGCCCTGTTATGTTTTGATAGTGACGCAAGTGCCTAGATCAGCATTGAATGATTGACCCTCACTCTAATGGGTTAGTCGATATTGTTGAACACAATTAAAAGTAACTTCCACAATTTCGTGCATTTCTGTTCATTTTATAATTGGCCACCTTTGTGCAACAAGCGACATCTAGCCCTTCAATGGAGAGAGCACCGATCAGCATGAGGCCCACTGCTTGATCAAGTAGGGATCAACATGGCCAAAACCATATGATACACAGATGGGATTTCCAAACAAGACAGCCAATGACTGTGGGTCGCCCACCAGACTGCAAAGACTGAGAAGACCGGGACTCTGAAGACTACAAGAGTCAGTACTTGAAAAAATCACTTAAGACAAGTAGTTCTAAACATGGACATAGCTGGAAGTTCTTAGATGAGCAGGGCTCTTCACCTTGAAATTTCTAATTGCACACCACTGACAAATCTCCAACCTCTTACCTTTTAAAGAAGACAACCATACCACAGTACTAAGTTCACAAAAAAACTTTTGTACATCCATCTTAGGTTGAATATTACGACTGGTACCAGTACTTCAAGTTCTCAAACGTTTGAAAATTACCACCTGACACCCACAATTTTTTTTAATTTGTGGCCAATTCGGTCCAAAAGTTTAACCTGAAGTAGGAACATATGGACTGATGGTTTAAAAACATACATGTTGGAAAATCTAAGCAAACTATGAGAACAATTCTAACCTATTTTTGGTGTGAACATCTAATCTACAACTAACGTAGTATCAGGCATGAAATTTTCAACTGTTGAAATTTTGATCAAATTAGGGGGTCAAATCTCCACCCCTCAACACTCCCTCCCCATTGCCTCAAACATTGTCCCCACCCAGGCTGCCTGGAAATCAATATTATTATACCAGTACCAAACAGCATAGAGGAGAGTTAAATCTCTTATCTCTGCCCCTATTAGAACAAATATGTGAATCCCCATCTATGAGATCCATTCAATTAGTACTAGTTATATCCAATATACCCCCAATTTTTCTTTGAAAAATCAGGGTATGATTTCACCTGGATAAGTGGTGGTTAAGAAAATAATATTGGAACAGCTAAGTCTGTATTTAGTGTGTCTGACCTTTGCAGGTGAATTTAATGACACTATTCCGCAAGGTGGACTAGCTTCACCGAATTCACCCTCTGGGGACTTCATTTCCTAAAAATGACCCCATTTGAACAAATCTGAACCCCGGTCACCCAAGGCCCCTCCACACCAAATATAAGCTAATATAGGACCAATGGTTCTTAAAAAGAAATTGTTTTAAGAATTACTATGGAGGGAAAGAGTATTGGACCTGACTTCGCACCTATTTGATCTGATGAACTTATTTGAACATATCTGATTGTGAGACACCTAGGGAACATGCACACTGAAATATATAAACACATTCGGTCTTTAATATGGAGAAGAAAACAATTATTCATAAACGGATGGATAGACATCCCAACAGGCATACGGATGGAAGCCTGATAGACAGAAGACAAATTCAATCCAATATATAACCCCCAATTTATCTTTGAAAAATCAGGGTATGATTTCATCTGGATAAGTGGCAGTTAAGAAAATAATATGAAACCACCTGAATTTAGTGTGTCTGACATTTGCAGAATGAGGTCCCCAAAAGGTGAATTTAATGACACTATTCCGCAAGGTGAGCGAGCATCACCGAATTCATCCTATAAAGTCTGATTAGGCCTCAATGGCCAATAAAAACCTAGGAACAGATTGAAGTTCTACAGTTGAAGTTGGTGATGCACACCCATTGAGCACCTCAATTATGCATTTTATCTTCTGCAAATTAGAGGGACATTTAAACTGAACAGATGGGGAAAAGTCAAAAAGTAACTAAAACAAAATTTCAATTTGATACTTAGGATACTTCCCAGATGGACCCAGATGATGAGGCCTAAGCAGAATTAGGTCCCTGGAGGGTGTATTTGGTGATGCTAGCCTGCTGTACGGGGGAGCAACACTAAATTCACCCTCTGGAGACCTCATTCTGCAAATGTCAGACACACTATTTCCAGGCTTGAAGAAATCTAAGCCATTCACAGTACCATTGTATTGCAGGAAAACCAATTCCCATAAGTCATCACCTAACCTTTGGAACAGCAGTTTGTTTATAATTTGCTAGCAGTTATGTTTATTCAAGCTTGCCATATGACATATATTATTCTAATCTAAATTAATGACCTGTGTCTTTGCAGATATATCTGCTTCTGTGGTGAGAAGAGGTATTAGATGATATGGGAGATGATATGGGTTGGAAGGGATGTTGGTTGATGGCAGGGTGGGGGTGGGTCTGGGCCATGTGGGAGGGGGTGGGTAATGGAATGTTTCCATAATTTCAGTAAAGATTAAAGTTTCATAACTCTGCAGATGTTATAATGGTGTCACTTTTTTTAAATTTTATAAAAATTTGGTTAAATTGGGCAAGGTCGCCCTGAAAATTCAAAAAATCTGAATTTAAAAGAAACATTTTTTTTTTGAGTTATGTCACTGGCTCCGCCCACATTTGACCCAGTGACCTCATTTGAACAAATCTGAACTACAGTCCCCCAAGGACCCTTTGTACCAAATATGAACCCATTCGGCCCAATGAAATTCGAGAAGTCGCTGTAAGAATTACTATGGTGGAAACGAGTTATGGGCCTAGCTTCGCAACTATTTGGTCTTATGGTTCTGGAGGAGAAGATGATTCTTGACAGACAGACGGACGGACGGACGAGAAGTGATGACTATAGCTCCACTGGAGACTTTGTCTTAGGTGAGCTAAAAAGCTCATAGTGTATGTAAATGAAACTCATTTCTACCTAAAAGTATGAAACAGCAGGTTACATCACCTCTGGTCAAAGCCCAAAGTGTATGTAAATGAAATCCATTTCTATCTAAAAGTATGACACAGCAGGTTACATCACCTCTGGTCGGCGCCCAAAGTGTATGTAAATGAAATCTGTTTCTACCTAAAAGTATGACACAGCAGGTTACATCACCTCTGGTTGGCGCCTGACAATGAAATGCTAACTAGATCGCTATTCCATTATTATAGATGTTAATCCTTTAACCACAAAAGTAGTATATCACACACTTTATTGGCGGCTCCATTCATTGTTTCAACCTATTATTTATTGACCGGGTCATCATTAGGGGCGCTGGTCACTTTTAGGCTGTGGCAGCTGAACCAGGAATATACATCGCTCTATCACGAGAATCTCAGGTGGATTAATAACCAAATTGAGTCACTGGCATTTTCACTCCACTGAGTCTATCGCTAGACTGACTAAATATTTTCTTGACGTGGGAACGCGCCTTACCAGATGCTGGCTGATTGGATCTTCAGAATGATGTGATGCCGCCAATCGCCATGATACCCTTTAGATTAACACCCCCCCGTCAACTATAACAGGTGCATTTGAGATACGCTCCCAGTATTGTGCTGTCCATTAAGAAACAGCACCCGTTAACTCAAGTACACCCTCCGGCATGAACAGATTTGTATGAAATGTAAAATATGGTTAGAGATCGTTACAATTATTCAACCTTGTCAATGTGCACAAGAGTACATGATTAGGTAAATAACCGGACTATTGACCAAAATAGACACATTTCCCCACAATTAGCAATTTTAGACCCACATGGAATTACTTGTCAGTATGCTGAGGAATTTTGAGTAACATTCCATATAAAACAACTGCCAATGTATTGATCGGGTTCCCAAAATGATTATGAATTATTATCACATTCGGTGATTACTGTACAAGGGCAGAAGTATGTTCAGTGGGTTCAAACAGAATTCACTAAATTGAAAAACTTTGTAGAATATATATCGTCTCACGTTCTGATTCAAATCTGAATACCAATGTGAAAGTTCCCAATGAAATTAACTCAAAGGAAGAAAGCGATTCTCCAATTGACCCTACCAAAAGGACTGGATTTATCAATCAAGCCAACCACAAATTAATCATCTTCATCTTCAAGTGATACTGAAGGCAAGATGAATGCTAGTGTGGGTGTTTCTTCACAGAATAGTAGCACAGTTACTGGACATAAAGTCCCAAAAATAAGGTTTTAATCGAGTTTAGAAATCGGTATCCTTATATAAGGATCCCCTGGTTAGTGATGTCCCCTGGTTAGTTTAGAAATCGGTATCCTTATATAAGGATACCGATTTCTAAACTCGATTAAAACCTTATTTTTGGGACTTTATGTCCAGTAACTGTGTTAAAAGAGACGGTGGCACAACAGAAAGATCAGAAAACGAGCATCGCACAGCGACCGCATTTATCCCGTCAGGTCGCTAAAACATGACAGCTAGAGAGACACGTGTGCAGTTGTTTACCAGAACTAAGAATAGAACCAAAACAAGATCACGTGCCCGATTGGGTCAGTTGCTAAATAAAGATTTGATGGATCATGCGGATCGATACACAAATTCCATTGGTGGGATTAACATGCAGTACTATAGGATCATTAATAAGATTTAATAAGTAAACATCTGCCTGGTAATTTATTCGCAATGTTACCAAAAACTCTCAGCAGCATCAGGGTAATATATAACCAGGGCGCTGATCGTTCTCAGTAAATCGGGAGAGCGGAACTATATCGCCGGAGGCACGTGATCAAGTCGTGAGAGGGCCAAGGTCTTTTCGCAAGATTCGAAAATTGGGGAAAGTATGTTTTTGTTTGAAATTAACCCCCCCCACCCTCCCCTTTTTTTTGTTTGTTTGTTTGTTTGTTTTGTGATCCTGCGGCATTCGCTTGGCACTGACCAGCAGACATCACTAACCAGGGGGTCTAGTGTCTCGTTTCAGGTCCGGGTTCCCACGGACTCCGCTTGTTTGCTTGTGGCCATGGCGCATTGGGGGCCAAAAAAGGAAGACGCAAAGCAAGAAATGGATAAATGGACAGTGAACATCCTACCAATAATTTCACGACTACCTTTTTGATTAATAATTCATTAAATAAAGGTAGTCAATCAAGCAGACCTGTCTTTGTTGTGTTACGACCCTGCGGGATAAAAGCTGATTTCTTTAATAATGAACTTTACAAGTTACAGAAACTTGAAAAGTTTGAGCTGATTGAAAACATTCACATGAATAGTGCTAATTGGCACTAGCTATCATGCAGAGGACGGTGTACATTTCAACAGGAATGGCTTGATGGAGTTGGTATCAATGATCAAGAAAACTGTAAATCCAAATATAGGACTCAAAACTTACGAACAATATCATAATGGTTATGACAATCATAGTGGTTTTGGGCAATATCATAGTGGGTTTTCTCAAAGGAGCAACTTCGAAAGGCGGATAAGCTGTGGAGATGAATTTCAATTTCTTATGCAGAGACTGATGGAAGTATCTGGGACCAATAAGTCCAGGTCACGGCGTCAATGTTGAGATCTATGATGATTGTCACATTTTATATGTTCACATTTAGATCTGAATAATGCTAGTCATGTGCATAAACAATACTGATTTACGTTATTATGTTCAATATAATATCAGTGATAGTTAATTACAATATCATGCTTAATATAATACCTATATTACTTATTCATGTTTTAGTGCTTAATTTAGTAGAAATGCTTTACTCCTCTTAGTATAGTGAAAACTGAAAAGTAAATGCAAGATACTGTTGTATCAGATTGAGTTTGTCATATAAGTGAAATAAAGTCATTTCTTTCAAGTTCTTATAAAAGTGTCCGCAACATTTCTAATTGATTGGTATTGATATTAAAAGATATTTTATCAATATTGTGAGATAGTAATGATAAAGCTAATTTCTCAGAATTGTGAGATAGTGAATACTATTAGTCAAATCACAGATATTTAATATATTACCTCTAATTCAAGTAATTTAAGAAGAAAAACATGATGGAGGTTGGTTTCAGGAATGTTCATGTTTTTTCTAAAGAAAAAGTGAAAGATACACTTAAATATAGTGATGTTGACATTTTTGGTGTGGTTAAAAAATGGACATCTGAGAGGTCGGACATAAGTCTTCCAGGCTTTCATGCCATTCATGTACCAGGAGAAAAGAATAAAGGTAAAAAGGGGACGGAGATCAGGGGGATTGATCTTATATTATAAAATTGAACTTAAAATGATAAAAGCAATCACAAAAATATCATCCTCAAAAGAATGCATATGGGTAAAGCTTGATAAAATAATATGTGGACTCCAGGATGATGTTTATCTAGCTTGTATATACATTAAGCCAAGATTGAAAACAAACTCATTAGCAAATGAAAATTTCTTTTAAAGAACCGGAACTCGAGAACTCTATAAGCAGTTTCTCTAAGAAAGGAAAGGTTTTATTAATTGGAGATTTTAATGCTTGATGTGCTGAGTTAGATGATTTCATCAAACTGGACAGTGAGTTTCAGTTATCAACTGAAGAAGGTGTAAATATCTTGTCTGTTGATGCTGATACAACTCAACACCATAGTTTAGATTCAGAAATTAATTGTCAGGGTAAGGATCCGATAGATTTATGTAAGGCTACACAAATTCTTATTATAAATGGGAGGACTATAGGAGACTTGCTCGGATGTCTGACATGTTACACACCACAAGGGTGTCGTCTCATTGATTACATGATTATTTCAGAAGCAATTTATTCCAGTATTTCCTTTTTCAATGTACTGCCTCCAAATGAGGAATCAGACCATTGTTTTTTGTGGATGGGTTTGAGTACCTCACATGATGTATACAGAAATACTGGTGATGACAATGATATGAACAACAAACTTACTGGAAAATATATATGGGGCAAAGAGTCAAAGCAGAGGTACATTTTGCTGTTATAAATGAAAATCTAATGAAAAATTCAATAGATCAATTCTGTGTCAAAATATCAGACGAAAATCAACCAATAAATGACCTCGCCAAAGAACTCAGTGAAATAATTTTACAAGTTGCAGAACATTCAATAAAGTTTAAACACTTTAAATCAGATAAATTGCAAAATAAGAAAAAAATGGTTACAAAACGTTGATTTAAATGGTTCAATGGCGACTGCTTGAAAATGAAAAGGGAGTTGAGATCAATGAGGAAAAAATTACAATTTGACCCTAAAAACTGTCAACTTCGCCAGTCTTTTCACAGTCTAAAAAGGGAATATAAAAAGACTATAAAGAAATCAAAGTATATAGCTATTCAAAAAATATTCTCGGTGAATTGGAATCAGATGTTTTCAACTCAAAATCTTTTTGGGATAAAATAAGCAATATGAATTCAAGGCAGGAAAATCCAATTGGAACTTTGACAAAATACATATCAGAACTATATCAAGCATATGATGAGGATCCATCTCATGAGATTAATCTAGAACAATTAGAAAATAAATTTTTATCCGAAAATCCACTGGACTATCCCTTCAAATTCAAGGAAGTAAAAGAAGGTATTCATAAATTGAAAACAAACAAACAACCTGGTATAGATTTAATAGTCAACAAGTTTCTCAAATGCGGTGATGTATTTCTGCCTTTGTCAGATTATTCAACAGAATATTGAGTGAGGGTCGTTTCCAGAAGCTTGGAATATAGCTTCAATATCTTTCTTGCATAAGGGTCGTGATATCAATGATTGCAATAACTATAGATGTCCAGGTTTAGCAAGTTGCCTAGGTAAATTATTTACTTCCCTTTTAAGACAAAGGTTACATGTATTTTTAGACAGCAATAACATTTACAGTAAATTTCAAGCAGGATTTCGCCCAGTTCATAAACTTAAAAAAAACGTATATACCTGTTTTGTTGATTTTTCTAAAGCTTTTGACACTGTTTACAGACAAGGATTATTGCAAAAAATATTGAAGGCTGGAATGGGTGGAAAGTTTTACATAATATTGAAGTTTGCATTGAGAGGAGTTCGACAAGGGAATACCTTTGAACATGCTTGGGACTATACAACACAACAGGCGCCCATATTTAGAAGCAAATTGGGTGGGATACGAACCCCGGCCCGACGGCGAGCGCCTGGTGTGTTGTATAGTCCCAAGTGTGTTCAAACTTCAAAGGGCAATGCTCGGCATGTTTCGGACGCATAAAAATATAACATTGCTACTGTGCTATATCTGCTATATATATATACTATACAGACCTTAAAATGTGCATATAGTGTCCTAAGTGCGACGTCAGAATACAGCGGCGATTCGAGCTTCCTTTTTTGGGGTTGCTTCGGTGGCCGTGTGGTATTGACGTCAGACTTTGAGTCGCAAGGCGCGCTCGCCGCCGGGCCGAGGTTCGTATCCCACCCAATCCAAAAAATTTGCAGTCTCAAAAATCAAATTTGCTTCTAAAAATAGGCGTCTGGTGTGTTGTGTAGTCCCAAGCCGTTCAAATTTAATTTTCTTATGTATGCAGATGATTTGGTGTTAATGTCCGAAAGTAAGAATGGGTTGCAATCCTGCCTAGACTCTTCAGTAGCGTACTGTGATCAATGGAAGCTGAGAATTAATTTAAGTAAAAAGAAAGCAATGGTTTTTCGCAAGAATAACTCTGGTGTATCTGATGAAGTACCGTATTTAAATTAAATGGAAATATAGTTGAAGTAGTTGATAAATACAAATACTTGGGAGCAATTGTACCCAGAAATGGAAACTTACAACAAGCAGCTGCCCACATGGCTGACAAAGCCCTGAAAGCTGTGTTTAGTCTTAAAGCAAAAATATTAGACTTTGATGTATTTGAGCACCAACTCAGTATGAAGCTTTTTGATGTTTTGGTTCATCCTATATTAACATATGGATCAGAATATGGATGGCAGATTTCTCTTTGAAAAATTTATTCAGTGACCAAAGCTGGGCCATGTGGGAGGGGGTGGGTAATGGAATGTTTCCATAATTTCAGTAAAGATTAAAGTTTCATAACTCTGCAGATGTTATAATGGTGTCACTTTTTTAAAATTTTATAAAATGTTTAAAAAATATAATTTTTTTTGGTTAAATTGGGCAAGGTCGCCCTGAAAATTCAAAAAATCTGAATTTAAAAGAAACATTTTTTTTTTGAGTTATGTCACTGGCTCCGCCCACATTTGACCCAGTGACCTCATTTGAACAAATCTGAACTACAGTCCCCCAAGGACCCTTTGTACCAAATATGAACCCATTCGGCCCAATGAAATTCGAGAAGTCGCTGTAAGAATTACTATGGTGGAAAAGAGTTATGGGCCTAGCTTCGCAACTATTTGGTCTTACGGTTCTGGAGGAGAAGATGATTCTTGACGGACAGACGGACGGACGGACAAGAATTGATGACTATATCTCCACTGGAGACTTTGTCTCAGGTGAGCTAAAAAGCTCATAGTGTATGTAAATGAAACTCATTTCTACCTAAAAGTATGAAACAGCAGGTTACATCACCTCTGGTCAAAGCCCAAAGTGTATGTAAATGAAATCCATTTCTATCTAAAAGTATGACACAGCAGGTTACATCACCTCTGGTCGGCGCCCAAAGTGTATGTAAATGAAATCTGTTGCTACCTAAAAGTATGACACAGTAGGTTAGGTTACATCACCTCTGGTTGGTGCCTGACAATGAAATGCTAACTAGATCGCTATTCCATTATTATTTTAATGTTAATCCTTTAACCACAAAAGTAGTATATCACACACTTTATTGGCGGCTCCATTCATTGTTTCAACCTATTATTTATTGACCGGGTCATCATTAGGGGCGCTGGTCACTTTTAGGCTGTGGCAGCTGAACCAGGAATATACATCGCTCTATCACGAGAATCTCAGGTGGATTAATAACCAAATTGAGTCACTGGCATTTTCACTCCACTGAGTCTATCGCTAGACTGACTAAATATTTTCTTGACGTGGGATCGCGCCTTACCAGATGCTGGCTGATTGGATCTTCAGAATGATGTGATGCCGCCAATCGCCATGATACCCTTTAGATTAACACCCCCCGTCAACTATAACAGGTGCATTTGAGATACGCTCCCAGTATTGTGCTGTCCATTAAGAAACAGCACCCGTTGACTCAAGTACACCCTCCGGCATGAACAGATTTGTATGAAATGTAAAATATGGTTAGAGATCGTTACAATTATTCAACCTTGTCAATGTGCACAAGAGTACATGATTAGGTAAATAACCGGACTATTGACCAAAATAGACACATTTCCCCACAATTAGCAATTTTAGACCCACATGGAATTACTTGTCAGTATGCTGAGGAATTTTGAGTAACATTCCATATAAAACAACTGCCAATGTGTTGATCGGGTTCCCAAAATGATTATGAATTATTATCACATTCGGTGATTACTGTACAAGGGCAGAAGTATGTTCAGTGGGTTCAAACAGAATTCACTAAATTGAAAAACTTTGCAGAATATATATCGTCTCACGTTCTGATTCAAATCTGAATACCAATGTGAAAGTTCCCAATGAAATTAACTCAAAGGAAGAAAGCGATTCTCCAATTGACCCTACCAAAAGGACTGGATTTATCAATCAAGCCAGCCACAAATGAATCATCTTCATCTTCAAGTGATACTGAAGGCAAGATGAATGCTAGTGTGGGTGTTTCTTCACAGAATAGTAGCATTATGCTAAAACGAAAATCACCAATCACACAAGCAACATTTACGGCAAAGAACCAACAAAAACAAATTAATGAACTTTCCGAAAGAGTGTCACAATATGCTAAGCTTAATGACAGGATGATAATTTGTATCAATCAGTTGGAAAAGAAATATTGTGAAGTGATTAAAAATTCTGTGAGACTGGAAATATTGGAACAGTTTGGAACACAAGACGTGAGATATAGAGATGAAGCAAATAAATGGAAGACAAATTATGAATTAGAAAAACAGAAGAATGATCAGTTATTACAGCAAATGGAACATATAATGAAAGTGTCAATGACACTGTAGCTCAACTTGGAAAGGGAATAATTTAATGTATTACAGTCAATGGAGCGATTAGGAATGTGGAAAGTTGAATGTCTAATACTAGTTTATAGACATGAAGAGAAAAGTAAAATCCAAGATGGCTGCTGGCGGCCACGTTTTCGGCCGAATGACCCCAAAATGAGTCGTTCCCATCTACATGTCATCGTTAACATCCATGACAAATTTTATGACGATCAGACTAAAGGTACGACCTGTAGCCCGTGCTAAATAATTTAGTCATACAAAGAGTAAAATCCAAGATGGCTGCTGGCGGCCATGTTTTTTCGCCAAATGACCCCAAAATTACTTGTTCCCATCTACATGTCAATATTAACATCCATGACAAATTTCATTATGATCAGACGAACAGTACGACCTGTGGCCCGTGCTAATGGATTAAATTTTGAAATCCAAGATGGCCGCTGGCGGCCATGTTTTTTGTCCGAATGACCCCAAAATGACTCGTTCCCATTTACATTTGTATTTGAGATTGCTGTAAACACATAGGATTAAATTTCATTCACACACCTCATTCTCTCCCAGCCTGATAAATGTGGATATTGAGATAAAAGTTAATTACTTTATAATGACTGGACAGCTCCTGGCATGTCATATAACTAAAGTGTAAGGCTTTTAATGGTGTGAACCTTGCAAGGATCTGGTGTGGGGTGGCAGAGACATTCAGTGGTGGAAGTGGGGGAGGTGGGGGGGGGGGTTGAGGGGGCAAGGATTTAATACATGGATTTAAATAATTTTTTTTAAAGAGTTATGTCCCTGGGCCCTGGCTCTGCCCCTATTTGACCCAGTGACCCCATTTGAACAAATCTGAACCCCAGTCACACAAGGACTCTCCATACCAAATGTAAGCTAAATCGGTCAAATGGTTCAAAAGAAGAAGTCATTCTAAGAATTACTATGGAGGAATAGAGTTATGGCCCTGGTTTCTCAACTAATCAACCTGGTGACCTCATTTTAACAAATCTGAATTTGAGTCAACTAGGGAACATCCACACCAAATATGAATCCATACGGCCTTATAGTTCAGTAAAAGAAGTCGTTCTAAGAATTACTATGGAGGAATAGAGTTATGGCCCTGGCTTCGCAACAATTTGACCCAGTGACCTCATTTGAACAAATCTGAATGAGAGTCACCTAGGGAACATCCACACCAAATATGAACCAATTCGGTATGATGGTTTCAGAGGAGAAGATGTTTTTAAAAAAGTTGACGGACGGACAGACGGACGGACGGACAGACGGACGGACGGACGAGGAGTGATGACTATAGCTCCACCGGAGACTTCGTCTCAGGTGAGCTAAAAACTTAATGATCGTTGAGAATTTTATCTAAAATTACTAATCATGCGACACATGCTGACACTATTGGTTAATAGGCATCTGATAGTGTATAAACATTTTAATAATTGCCAGGGAGGAATGGAATTATTCTTGACAGGCATAGATACATAGATGTTCATGGCATGGTCTGAGAAAACATTTATATGATTGCCTCATTAGTCATGTACATGTATAACTAGAAGGTCGTGACAGTTCAACTAAGTTGGCCTGGAATTATAATGTTTAGCATACATATTATTCCAATCCCAATGTGTCAAGTCGACAATAGCAAGTACGCAGGGCTATATTTAATAATTTTTCCACAAATAGCCACTAGATAATATATATGCTAGCCATGCTGACCAAGCTCCCGCTTAATGCTTAAGGTTTAAATTGAGAACACAGTGTTAAAATCATGAATTATTTAATATGTGAGAATGCTAAAACTAATCACCATGCAATATAATTATTAAATTTAACTTGATGTGTCCATCACAGGAAACAGAATTCATACACACAGATGGAAAGTTGGCCCGGAAGCATATCCTCTCACCAGTCACTGCATGAACTCTTCAGTGTGCCGAGACCAAGTGGGATTGGGAGATGTTCTTCTTTTCCTTCACTCAACAAGAAGATAAATGACTCACTTTGTTAGTCACCAATTCACTGGGCTTCACATGTTTGTTACATCTGTGTGTCGACTGTAGATGGCTAGAATTGTATTTTGACCTGAGTCACGGCATTCACAATCACAGTGAGTGGGTGAGGCTGAGCCTGAAGTCGTTGATAACTAAATTTAGTAATCTGTAATCACTAAATTGACTAATACAATCCTAATATTATTGGGGACATGTCTCTATTCCGAAGGTTCGCTATTCCGAATGTTCACTATTCTGAAGGTTCGCTATTCCGAAGGTTCTCTATTCCGAAGGTTCTCTATTCCGAAAGTTTTTGTTATTTTAAAGGTTAATTCTGTATTCTAAAGTATTGAGATGGTTCTTTATCACGAAGACCCTTTTTATGAAGGAAATAACTGAAAACATTGAAACAATAAATGTGATTTTTTTGGGGTTTTCACGGGTTTCCTTGATATGAGAGTTATTAAATGTCATTACGTATGATGTTATTTCCCCAATAGATATTCACGTCACACAGCCCACACAATTGCTATGTTTACTTACGATTTTATGTCATCACGTATGACGTTAAATCTCAATAATCTTAGAGGCAAGAATACGCCAGCTAAAGGCGGATTATAACAGTGGGGCTATAGTGCTTAATGAATACTGCGTAGCAGAATATCACTGAATAGACGGGTATGAGATGAACCTAACTGGAATTGTGACTTTGTATTGACTTTAAAGGCCCACTTAATTTTCGAGTCACCGATTATTTTTTATAGTGCCTTGATATACGGTTTTAATAACAAGCTATGACATAAATTATTATTAAAATACTATAATTCATCACCATTTGAAATGTCTGTGTCTCAGGACAGAGAAATAGAAAACAGTTGAAATAATAAACAGATTCCCCCGTTATGGCTCCCAGAATGCAACAGAATTCAAACTAAAAATGTAGTTTCAATAGAAGGGGAATAACTCTCTCTTTAAAATATAGAGTTATTCCCCCTCCAATGAAAATAATACACTTTGCGCAACAAAACCAGATGAAAATTAAGCATAACAACACGTCGTAATTCAACAAAAACAACATGTTCACAGTTCATTACAACGGATAAGTTGATAATACATTGCTATAGAGCTTCCTATTTAAAATGGTTTATAATATGGCATATATTTTATATATGTGATCTGGGGGTTCGAAAATTAAGTGGGCCTTTAATGTTGATGTTTCTTTCAAATACAGATTGCCAGTTCGGACAGACTATCTCTTACATGTAGTTTATTTCACCCATGTCATCGTGTTTTCAACTTTCCATAATAAACGATAAACTGATACTGTCTTCTTGCTATTAATAACCGACATATGGGACAATTTGGGAATTAGAATGGGGTGTATAAATGTACTATATGTGAATACTAGCCTAATAGTATTTTTCATTCCTTGTGTAGTTGTTGTCGGGGGTGCAAATTTTGATTCATTTCTGGTTAAATACGTCCAGAATAGAAAACCTTCGGAATAGAGAAACTTCGGAATAGCGAACCTTCGGAATAATGAACATTCGGAATAGGGAATCTTCGGAATAGCGAACCTTCGGAATAATGAACCTTCGGAATAGAGAACTCTACCCATATTATTAGATTAGTAAGCCACATGAACGCTTTCACCGATTACTGCGTCCACAAGTTCCAGCTATGCGCTACGTTCAACGGTTCATGACTGAACTATACTGTCTATAGTAAATCAGTCAGCTCTAGAATGTCCATTTTCTGATTTCCTTGACCCAAATTGAGGCTTGACCTGACAGTGTTAGATATTAACAATTAAATTTACTATTTAGAGAAGTAGTTAGTAGATTGAACGATTTGCCGCTTGCAGTTGCAACTCTAAGTCTAACCACTAAACCAGTCCAGGTGAAAACAGACTTAAAATTGAACAATAACAGAACAAGTCAAATCGCCGTGGTGATCAGTCTGCACAGACCAGTCCACATTCCATTCCAGTGACCTTCATTTTCATATTTTGTTCAGTCACAGGTTCGTCATTGAGTTTCTTTCCGACTGACGGATTTTCACTTTGAACACAGTTCACTTCAACTTCAAAACAATTTGTTGTTGTTGTTGTTGTTGTTGACATGTTGTTGTTATTCTTCTTCTTCTTTTGACTGCTTTGACTCTAAAGTCATTCCAGTAATGGGCTCGTTGTGCTATCTTCGCTTGTGCTTTCTCATTTGTTCTTAACGCTTACCTGCTGTGATACCGTTGTACATTTAAAATACGAGCGATAACAATAACAAGCAATTCAATTTCAAATTTCGCAAACAAGAGAGCGCCACCATTTTGTAACGAAATTACGTCATCATTTCCAACATTGCTATGGCCTGCCAGGGGATGTAATATTCTAACTGTAACGATACGGAATCTGGCGAGGTTTGCCGAATGCTATGCGCCCGCGTCAGCTAAATCCACATTAAGCATTTAATTTTGAATAAGGTTGATTTTGTTTTTCAAATTTAATAGTATTGCTATAGGGAGGCTGATCGAAGAAGTAAAATAAATTCGTTTTATCAATTTGTCAATCCTATTCCAACATGGCGGCCACCATAGGGGCCCATAGGTCTGAATCGCCCGGATGTAAAAAAAAAAAATTTCATGTTGATGGGCTATAGAATTACTGACGTCACAAATATACTTGCGTCGCTTATGTTACCGTAAAACAACCCTTTGGGTTGTGATAAACCTACAACCAAGGCCATCTGTGACTTTACGCATGTGCGATTAACTCTTTCATCCCAGAACCCTGGATTTACAGCTTGCCTAACCAGAACCCTGGATTTACAGCTTGCCTTAATAAAATTCTGTGTCCCTGATGTAATGCTTGAATACTACCTTTTATATAGTGTAATGTCGATCGGATATGGCAAAATGCATGTTTTAATTATGGTTAATAAGTGTCCTTAAATTTGTGTTATATACCAGTAGGTGACGTCACCTCAGAATTATATCTCAGGTGTGTACAGACGAGAACTGAGAAGGGACATTGAACCCCAATATACACTATAGTTTTATCACCTGTATTTTGGATATCAACTTCACTTAACAATATGTCCCACAATTAACTACGTACCGTACGTACATGTATGGATCAATTCTTGCAAGTGTCATGTATATATGTGGTTGTGATGAGACCATGCATGGTTTTAATATTTTACCAAAGGGTTCATTGAACTTAATTGCTTTATCAAAGGCGAGAACAGATCCTTACTAACCTAGTATGCACAAAAAGACGTTATTTGACCAAAATAGGCATATTTTCCCTAATAATTATGCATTTACTTGTCATTATGCTGAGGAATTATGAGTAACTTTCCAACTGTTAAAAACAATTGCCAATGTCCTGATCGGGTTACCGAAACGTGTATGAATGCCGATGTCATGTTTATAGCATGTATGCACAACTTTTATTATTGAAGTCGCACCATTTTGGTACAGTAATTTTCAAAACATTACGTCGAAAATAGGAGACAATAGACAGAAACAACAAATAAAACATTGTTAGAAGAGTGAACATAAATATTTCATAAACTTAATAATAATTTTATCAGTATATGTGTTTGTGACAAACAATTATAGTAAGCCAAATCAGAATGGGACTCAAAACACGATAGCAGTTTTTGTCGAAGAATTTTAGTAGACCAGAAAATAGTAAATGTGGTGTCATACAGGTGCTGTCTATATTTAGGCCCGGAAAACCTCTTGATGGCGGTACACTATTAGAGGAGCGGCCAAATCCAAAAAGGGCCTTAGTTTTCGAGATACCCCTACCCTCGGTAGAACAAGTTGAAACCAACCTTTTCTGAAAGGTAAATATATATCATTTATGAAAATGATTCTTGGCCTTGCCGGAATTGGTGGCAGCTATGTATGGCAAGACTATTTGTGAAGGTACCTACCGAAAAATAAGCCTGTTTTCAGCGGTTGGCCAGCTATACACAATTGGTTAAAAGTTAAGCACAACACCAAAAACAGAATGTTCTATTAGTTATTATGGGGTACATGGTGATACTAGATCGGAGCGTTGTTATTTGTTCTGGTTTGTTTGAGATTTCACGACGTCATGGTGGAGAATGTAACGTTATGCGTCAAAACATCATGACGATTCAGAGAAACTGTCGCCCGTCAACTCTGTACAAAACTAGCACGCTGGATTGAGCTTATCTTATCATATATGTTTGGAAAGAATGGAGTATTTTCTACCCGGAGGTATTAAGTTTATTTTCGCAAATTTAGCAATAATAGGCAAAAACTTAACCCTCCCCCCAATGTCATAAAATGCTAAATATAGCCATCGCCGGGGATTGGATCCCAGAATGATAGAATAGTGCGTAGTATTTCCTTTTACTTAGTGTAGAACACACATAACAAGTGTAAAATGCAAATTTCCAACCATATTCACTATTAGATAAGTATCAAACTCCAAGATGGCGTCCAATATGGCATTCAGTTTTTATTTTAAGACTTAGTGAAGCGACATACGAAAAATCCTGAAAAGGAACAGCCCAAGTGGTAAAATGTATATTATTTTAATGACCATATAGAATAGTATTTCATATGAAACATTAGTTTCACCAATAATACATCTTATCAATTGGAAAAATAAAAGTAAAAAATTTATTCCGCCGTTCAATGTCATCAAATTCGAACCAAAGTTGTCGCTTGGGATTGGAACCACGAATGATCGCATAATGCGCAGTATTTTGTGTTATTAAATGTAGAATACACATGCAAATTGGCCAGAGAAATTGCCATCCAAATTTGTTATTAAAAGAGTATCATAATCGAAGATGGCGTTCAATATGGCGGCCAATTTTTAATTCAAGACTTAGTGAACGGACATACGACAAATTCAGAAAAGGAACGTCCCCAGTGGTATAGTATATATAATTGTACTGACTACATAGCATATTTCATATCAAACATTAGATTCAGCATTGAACTTTATTATCAATTGATGAAATAATTAGACAAAAACTTGATCACCCCAACAGTCACAAACTTCTACACAAATGTGCCACTGTGGATTGTAGTACAGGCCAAAAAGAAATGAGCATACATTTTGGATTTCATTTGTGCTGAATACGATAAAGAAACAAAAAGTTTGAAGTCACACCCACTATTGCGCCATAATGGCGGCCAATATGGCATTTAAGTTTAATGTCAACACTTTGTAAACAACTAGTACGATATGCGGGCAAATAAACGTCTCATGTGTTATTACTTATGTGTATGTTTCCATTATTACATGGCAATTTATTGTTTGCGTGATGACGGAGACCAAAATGTGGTGGTCAACTATAGAAACAAACGAGAGGCCGATCACGATCGGCAGATGTTTAACCCATCCCTTGGCGATAGTAAATTGTTAAGATCAGAATCATAATCTTTTAATGTTGAATTATAGAGTATACTGTTATGATATAAAGTAGTATATGACAAATGTACATAATAACCAGTAATAACACAAATTATTGGAATGTATGAGTCAATATAGAAGGGTTAATATAACATCTAAACTCTAGAGCCTGTCACCACTATCATAGTGTGAGCAGTTCTATTCATGTTGTTGCAAATTGCCATGTGAGATATCAAAATAATATAATTATTTATTTAATGGAAAAGGTTAAAAGACATGGAATGGGTAAAAGGGGTTAAATCACCTATCTCTGCCCTGTTTGATCCAATGTAGTCCCATCATCCAAGGACTTAGAGAGCTCCATTGGTCTAGTTAAATAAATTCACCTGGCTAAGTTGTGGTTAAAAAGATAGCTAAATCAATTTATCCAATAATTCACTGTGTCTCTTATACAGACCTAACATATGAGGGCTATAAATAACTCTCAAAGCAATAAACTATATTGTCTTTTATCTTGCTCACAGAGAAGCAGGTATTCATTAATGGTAAGTTACTTGGGTTATAATCTGGATAATTCTTAGTTTAAAAAGGGCCATATCTCTGGTATAACAAATTGGATCTAACCCATATTCAAACTCGTTCTGTATTTTGAGTTGAGAAACTCACATACCAAATTTGGTTCCTATCAGATGAAAAATGGTTGATTTATCGAAGTACATGTATGTGTGAATCATATGTCAAAGGACCATAACACCATTAAAAAAAATCCGATCAAACCCATATTCGAAATCAATCTGTATGTTGGTCTGAGAAACTCATACACCAAATTTGGTTCCAATCAGATAAAAAATGTTTGAGTTATGGCAGAATTCATTAATTCTAAGTCGAAAAAGGGCCATAACTCCGTAATAAAAAGTCGGATCAAACCCATATTCGAACTCGATCTGTATTTTGGGCCGAGAAACTCACATACCAAATTTGGTTCCGATCAGATAAAAAATGTTTGAGTTATGGCAGAATGCGTGAATTCTAAGTCGAAAAAGGGCCATAACTCTGTCAAAAAAAGTCGGATCAAACCCATATTCGAACTCGATCTGTATTTTGGGCTGAAAACCCCATATACAAAATTTGGTTTTGATCAGGTAAAAAATGTTTGAGTTATCGCATTACACGTAAAGTGTCTACGGACGGACAGACAGACAGACGGACGGACAGACGGACGGACGCACGACGAGTGGTCAATCCGGACAACGACACTATGTTTACCATACATGGTATGGGTAAACATAAAAATCAGGCGAGCTTTGTCATATCTCGAATTTATAACACTTCGTGTGAAAACAAATACAGGAAATCAGGACAAATGACGTCTCCAGTTGTATATATATTGTGTCGATTCATCACATTCATTTCATTACAATAATCATATGAAGTAGTAGTTCTGTTATCAACATATCTTTTAATTTGCGAAATAATAAACACAAAACTCAACATTCCTCATATCGAAAGTTAAAACAATGCGCACAAAGGTATCTCTGAGAATCCTAACCAAGAATAAAACAACAAATGTGCAGTTGTAGATGTCATTTAGTGTTCACATGTTTTTTATTTTACTATTAATTGTTTATTGTTTTATTATGAATTGTATTGTTAGCATATTGGTGTTTATGCAAATAAATCGTATCGTATCGTTTAGTGCGACATAATTATGTTAGAACCACACTCGCTATAAGATGGATCTCAAAATACAAGATGGCATCCCATAATTTAGATGTCATTTCAATTTTGCGAAGAAGTACAACAGCCAGAAAAAAGACTTTCTTTTGTGATGCTTTGCGCTGGATTTGTTGTTGAAGTGCCAGTTGTTTTCAACAACCGTTCAAATGGTTGTTCGCTCTGGTGCCGATAGTCGATAAGTTAACTTTTCAATAATACTATTTTGGAATAGAATAACATTAACATATATGTTATCTTCATAAAGATGAGCAACATTTGCTTTTATCAATCATACAAATTACATGGCTCTGATGGCTTACCATTCAATTAACGTTCAGTGACTAAAGGTTATACATGACTCCAGTGACGACATGTTTATAGAGACAGATGGATCTGAGAAATACAATTATTATTCCCATATTTTCATTTAATATGAGTCATACAATGTGATTATATGCATTCACAGCAATGGGCACTTGAGCATGGCATGTCCAGGTTTTCTTGAGAAACAAAAATGACTATTCTGGGTGAACAAGAACACAACACTATACATCAGTGATTTTTAGTTGATTACATCACATTGACTTGTATCCCCATAAAACACTAGATCGACGACGAAGGTGCTATAAATCCCGATCAGTAACACTGATATGAGGTCCATGTTAAGTGAAAACAACTTTCGAATATCTGCCAGTTTGGGGGTAGGTGGCTTATGTATGGACTGAGTATATTGCTTCCGCGGTAAGATCGGCGCTGTCTTTCCGCCACCCATACGAATACAATGTATGTTGTGATATGGCCTAGTCGCCATAGACCAAACCGTAAACACAATTTGCATATCTATATATCAAGACTAATGACGAGTGTCTATTGTGAATTGCCTTATGCCTGTCGCCATTTCAATTGTGTTAATAGCCTACAGATATTCATTACTTACCATTTTATCCATTTCAAATGCCACCAGACTCAAAAGAACCGTGGATAAAACAAACGTTTTAGTGACATTCTGGTTTTCTTGTGAGTTGCGTGATTATGATTAGAATCTAACCGCAATAATAAATGCAACACCAATGTGCATGTTCAATGGAGATTATCGCACTATGACCTATGTATCAATAAAATGTATTAGCATGAGAGATTGCTATACATGTATAGTCAGGACTCACGTCCGTAAGAACTAATACAGATATGATATCCGCCGGAGATATAGAAGATTGAATTTTAATTAGTCTTGCCCGGAAACTCAATATCTTCTGTTTGTAACATATATGAATCCGATTGACATTCACAACCATTTAACTCACAATCTAGTCGGCACTAAAATATCAATGTACGGAAAAACATGCACACCAAGCAACATATGGCGAGAACAACTTATATTCATAGGTATGCGGTGTTGCTTTCTTGTTTGACGCTGAGCCGAAACTCGAACGATTATACAAAGCAGCAACCTCTCGATCACTATAACGCCTATTTATAAACCATTGTACGCTGATTGCATTATATGGACATTGTGGTCCCATGTTATGTCATTAAAGAGCATTTTGTGTGTGCGATGATGAATTTCGTTTATCGTTAATAGGTAGTTACTATGATGTGTGAACTTTGATTGCTCGTGGACTCATATCCAACTTTGGCAAAACCAGAGATCGATAAGATATCTTATTTACTGGATTTTAAAATGTATGCCATTTTTGTTTTTTGCGTTACTGCATAAAACAACAGATGGTGATTCTGTTATTTAATGTTTCATGTGGCCAAAACTGTTGCAAGGCTCTCTGAAAATGTTGGTGAAAATTCAAAAGGACATGTTAAGGAGGACTGCACATTCAAGACTATCACAATATATTAATGATAGAAATATGTTAGTATTGAACATTACAACATCACTTCGTACCGCATAGAGTGCATGATTATTTGTAACAGTCAATGACCATCCTCTATTATTACCAGTTGTCTACATATTGTTTATTCTTTACTTACTTAACGTCCCAAAATGACATCAAATGTGTCAAACAATAGTCAAATGTGCATTGGAGATCAATACACGATACACGATTCGGCAAATTAAACTATTTAAGTCATTCTTGGAATTTCACTAAGTGTTTTTTATTTTGGTAGGTTTGTCTTTCTCCAAATATTTGATATAAAGTTCCTGATAATTGTTAAACAAAACAACCTAAACATTCAACAAATTAAAATTTCCATCCAGTATTAATCCTGGTGTCACACCTGTGTCATAGCTAAGGGTGTGACATTTGGAACCTGATGTAGGATACCACCAAACCAATGGAAAGACACGGCTTACCCGCCCTTACGGAGCTGATCGACCAATTATGGAAGTTAATTTGAGACAATCACGTCAAAGCTTTATCTGAAAAAAATGTTGTCTTATCACCATCACTCAAACACAACATATCGACGTCTAATATAAACACACAATCTAAACAATATATCGCTGCAAACTGCCGTATGATACATTTTGACCGACTTCCGTATTCATTGTTCGCAGCGTGTTGGCATTAAAATTTGCCGTCATATTGGGCGTCATCTTGGATTTTGGTTGTTTACTAAGACCAGATGTGGATGCAAATGTTACATTTTATGTTTCTTCGTTGTATTCAACACAAAGTAATTCCGAACGATTTGCTTAATTCTTTGCATTCTGGACTATAGTCACAAGTACCGCCATTATGTGGACGTTTGTGACTGGGTGTTGATTATGTTTTTGTTTACTAATTCTCCAACTGATAAGATAGACCAACGGTGAAACTACTGTACCCTATGATATATTGTCTATGTAGTATGTAGTCACTTCAATGATATACAATATGCCACAGGGGACGTTCCATTTTAGTTCGTTTGTATGTGCGTTCGCTAAGTGGTACAATTAAAATTGGACGCCATATTGGACGCCATTTTGTTGTATCATACTCTTCTAATAGTGAATATGGATGGAAATTCATACCTGTCACTTCGTATGTGTGTTGTACATTAAATAAAACAACATACTGCGCATAATGCTATCACTCGTGGTTCCAATCCCAGTCGATAACTTTATTTCGAATTTGATGACATGGGATGGAGGGATACAGTTCTACCTATTATAGCTTACCAATTGAAAAGATGTATTAATGGTCAAATTAATGTTTGATATGAAATGTTATTCTATGTAGTCACTACAATAATATAGATTTTACCAATGGGGACTTTCCTTTTCGGGAATTTTCGTATGTCGCTCCACAGAGTCTTAAAATAAAAACTGAAGGCCATATTGGACGCCATCTTGGATTTTGATACTCTTCTAATGGTGAATATGGTTGGAAATTCGAATTTTACATTTGTTATGTGTGTTCTACACGAAATAAAAGGAAATACTACGAACTATTCTATCATTCTGGGATCCAATCCCAGGCGATGGCTATATACTCAGCATTTTATGACATTGGGGGAGGGGTAAGTTTTTTCCAATTAATTACAATATTTGTAGGGATAGGGTAATAAAATTAATATCTTCGGGTAGCAAATACTCCATTCTTTCCAAACATATATGACAAGATAAGCTAAATCCAGCGTGCTAGTTTTGTACAGAGTTGACAGGCGACAGTTTCTCTGAATCGTCATGATTTTTTGACGCATAACGTTACATTCTCTACCATGACGTCGTGAAATCTCAAACAAACCAGAAAAAATAAGAACGTTCGAATCTAGTATCACCATGTACCACATAATAACAAATAAAACGTTCTGTTTTTGGTGATGTGCTTAACTTTTAACCAATTGTGTATAGCTGGCCAACCGCTGAAAGCAGGCTAATTTTTCGGTAGGGTACCTCCACAAATAGTCTTACCATACATAGCTGCCACCAATTCCGGCAAGGCCAAGAATCATTTCCATAAATGATATATATTTACCTTCCAGAAAAGGTTGGTTTCAACTTGTTCTACCGAGGGTAGGGGTATCCGACCACTTTTTGCATTTGGCCGCTCCTTTATATGTTAGGTATGCGTACACACCAATCAATTAGTATTGATATCGAATATCATCCAAAGGATAGACAAGTGACTGGAAATATTGTATTACTCAGGAAAATTGTGCTCTGTCCCGTAAATTACATCGTGCCCGATTTAGCGAGCTGCCAGGTTGAAAGAGTTAATTGAAATTTACTGTACTTACCAGTCCTCGAAATACTGCAATGGCAGATGCAATCAATAAACACAAAAGTAAAACAATATCAACTGGTCTCTGGGATAAATCAGGAACATTACCAAAAACCTGAAATAATAAAAGAAACTATAATATTAAATGTCTTTTTTTTCTCTCTTTTAATATAACAAGTGAAACGTTAAGCATCGCATAAGCCCCCGATGCTTATACAGTTTAGAGAGTGGGCAATGCTAAATTTTTGTGGAGGAAAAATTGTGCTTCTTTCTATCTTTAAGAAGATCATTAACTCCAGTGAAAATTAACTGATGAAGCCCATATCGTATGAGCGTATGCTTTAATTCACTCATATTGGTCTATCACAAGACCAAAGATATTCAAATCAAACTTTTGGTACTTATAGTACATTGCTAAATGTGTAGAAAATAGATTCTCCTTCAAAATCCAACATATCGATGCAGCCCCATTTTTCTCTATCATTCTTTAATTTTGCCAAAACCAAATGATTCCCAACAATACTTAAGCTTTTATAAACTATGTCTATGAATAAAATAGAATAGAATAATTTTAACACATTTTACTTATTTAATGTTTTAGTTTCTGACAGGAAGCAGCTCTGGTGTGTTCTATGATGTGAGAAGTAGAGTCTCCTTTCAAAATTTTCCATGCTCAAAGAGTTCCAAACTGGAGAAAACACTGTCAAGTCCTAACTTGCCTTCCCTTTAAATTTATGTCTACTGTGATAGTTAAACATGTACCACAGCATGCCCAGTCGAAGGATATATATTAAAGCGAGACCCAGATCACAATTTATTCTACCACCAACCGTCTCTGAAGAAGTCTAATGAAGACAAAATTGATATGACAATAGGGATAACATACATCTAGCAACAGAGGGTTTTCCCCCTGGGAAAGTATAACTTTCCGATTCTGTTACTATTTTTCTCCAACCCTGTATGCTTTATTATGGCTACAAACAATATTGCCATACCAGGTATAAGCTTCTCAGATACTGCACTAGCAAGTGCCCCACATTCCAGTATAGTTAGCCTCCCAAACAGAATAAACAAAGAAGGAAACACAAGCCGGGACATAGTGATCTGAGTGAAGCTAACATAACCTTATACCACACCATCCATAATCTCCACATCAAAAAGACAAAAGATTAACCTCCAGGCAACCTTTCTGGACCAATGCATCAAGACCAAGCCCCACCAGCCGGACTCAAAGAAATTTAATGGATCTACAGCCTTTGCAAGCTTATACCAATCAGCCTGAACAAGAAGGACTTTTATTCTTTTAAGTTGCCTGCAAATTATCAGCATATCTTTTAAGGGTACCATGCAAATTGTGGTGTACAAAATTATGGTTGGACAAATTTTTCGCCTCGATATGTCAGACTTTACATCGGGCAGCATAGCACAGAAGCCTTTTAATACCAGCATTTCTAAATTTCTAAAAACTCAGTGGAAAATCTATTGGAAATTATCTGCAAACCTCAATGCAAAATTAACCAAATTTATAATAGAAAAATCCGCATTTTCAAATAAACAAAGATAAATAACTATAGAACAAAAAATCTAAACAAAACAATTGAACACACCATTTAATATCCTCATAATGGTAAACAACCATACCAAATTTCATTGAGATCCAAGGACTTAACTGTTCAAGTTATGACCTGAACAGACATCGAACAGACCATAAACCTACATTTCCAGATAAACAAAGATGAAAACACTAAAATGGAAAACCCAAACAAAACAATTGAAAACTATTGAATATCCTCATAGTTGTAAACATCCATACAAAATTTCATTGAGATCCGAGCACTAGTGTTCAAGTTATGACCTGAACAGACATCGGACAGACCAAAAAGCCAACATTTACAGATAAACAAACATGAATAACTCTAGAACTGAAAACCTGAACAAAACAATTGAACACTCCATTGAATGTACTCATAGTAGTGAATATCCAAACCAAATTTCATTGAGATCCAAGCATTACTGTTCAAGTTAAGAGATGAACAGACATTGGATGGATGTACCTATTAAGTAAGTACATACGGACGTCCCGGCGGACAGGTGGCGTTTCATCGGAAATTACAAAAATTGTAAAACATCTAAATGACAGTTTGCTTGTCCTCATATACCAGACAAGATACGTTACTAGCAAAAATTGCGGGCAGACATGGCCGAATAGATGTGCAATATGTCCCATTTTCAACTAAAAATGTGCGACTACTAATAGAGTCGAATAAACAATGGAAAAACCCATAGTCGTCATTGAGCTTCAACAGAAGCTCATTCATCATCTTATAATCGCTGTGTTACGATAACATAAAGCAAGATACGTTACCTGCTCATGTGGATCTTGCGAAATAAATATGCTGCTTGGTGGAATTTAACTTTTTATCCGACGTACGAATAGCTTCCCGTGATCGTTTTATGCAAACATGAACTGTGATACCATAAAGGTGAGAATACCCTGCTAAGTTGACAAGAGGTGTGCACTCGCGTGCTAGCATATCCCCACCGTGGCAAATTCAACCCACATTTATTTAATATCCGTAAACCCAACAAAAAAGATTTTTAACTTTAAAGAAAAATTTGGATTAATAATATCGATATGGTGTCGCAAGAAGCTTGTACAGAAAAAAATAACCAAAACAAATCACAAAATTTTCTATGTCAAAATAAGTCGAAAATTAAGTGTAATGTTAGGAAAAACAGTCCGAGCCAACCCTGAGCCACATCATGTAGAGAGGGTGTTGTGAGAAGCATGTATACCAACAATTATTGAAATCGGTTCATATTTGTTAAAGTTATTAAGTCGGACAGAATTTTCTAAGTCAAAATAAGTCGAAAAGTAAGGCGTAACTTAAAAAAAAGAAAGTCGGACCGCACCACAATTAGCATCATGCGGAGAGGCGGTCCTAAGAAGATTGCATACAAAAAATTATTGAAATCGGTTCATAGTTGTTCAAGTTGAGGTCGGACGGATGGACGGACACACGGAGGGAGAAAATGTGACAGACAGACGCAGTCAAAAAGTGTGACGGACAGACGCAGTCAATCCAGTATACACCCCATTTTCTTCGAAAGTGGGGGTATAATTACGTCAGCAAAATACGTGATAACAAGATGCGTTACCGAAAATATACCACTCTTATTTCGTGCCATTACATGTGGAGCTAGCATATGGAATTGTTGTCTCGACGAAGCAACCACGCCCAGCAACAAAACACTACTGCTATCACCACGTGCGAATCTGTTCTATAGTCTGGCCGGCTGCGTGTTTTAGTGTATACAATTATGATCTCAATGCATTCCGGTGGTCTAGGGCACCATTCCAAAAAATCCATCGGCTGACTAGCTGGCAGCTTTGATGAAATTGAGAAATTTGCGTAAAACCAAGATGGTGGTCAAAATGCCAGTCCTTGCCACGAGAAGATGGGTTTTACTGCAAATAGTAGAGCGGACAAACTCAAAAAGCTCACTAGAAGTAGGAGTTTAGTCCATCGGCACCACACACGGGCTTGTGATACATCATTTTGAAGGTTATGACATTCCGCATCGGATAGGACCCGATGTGAAATATACAAATGATGCAAAAGATGATTTTTAGCTGATTAAGTGCCAAAATTCAGCAAAATATCCCTGTCTTTGTAAAATTCGGCAAAATGAGAAATAAAAGTATAGAAACGCAAACATTTTGCGCTAAAATATTGTAGTCTACATATCTCTAGATATTTACTATGATCGTGGTACGATTTCTCTGATATAACGAAGATTTTTTTCAGATTTATTGTAAAAATAGACAAAACAGCGCAATTTTTCATTTTGTTTTGCCTCACTTAATGGGCGATAGATCAATATTGTTCTGACCGGGGATATCGTATATAGTCTATAAAAGTGCGTATATATATACCGCATACGACAGTATGCTGAATATGTCATCATATTTAACACTTGATGTGTTATCTAAGATTATTTCAACCCTCACCCCAAAATTCAGCAAAATTTTTAGGGAAATTCGGCACAAATCAACACAAAAGAACAGGTATTCGGGATATGTTTGTGCTACAATATAGCAGGTTACACACTTATAAATACAAAGTAATGCAATGCCATGATTACGGTGATATATGTAAAAATTTCTTAAATTTACGTGGAAAATAGACAAAACATCTGACACATTTGCTTGCAACTTTGGGGTGGAACAGGGTGACAGTATTTCCACAATGCTCTTTAATTTGTATGTTAATGATCTTATTCGTGAACTTAAAGATCTAAACATTGGGGTTGATTTTGGTGAACAAACAATTTCCTCACTTGCTTATGCCGATGATTTTGTTTTGGTAACCGAGAATGAAACTGATATGCAGGTTATGTTAAAGACAGTCGAAAATTTGTGCTGCAAATAGCGTATGACTAACAATATAGATCAAACTAAACTCGTTCATTTCAGACGTAAATCTGCAGATTTGACACCCTATACATTTGTTTTTAATAATAGTGTTATACAAATTGAACAAAAATACAAATATCTTGGAATAATTTTTCAGGAAAATGGAGATTTCGGCATTACTGCAGATACTCTGGCAAAGTCGGCAGGTAGAGCTTTAGGGGCAGTAATATCCAAAATCCACACGTATAAAGACATATTGGAATATGCTTCAGTGGTTTGGGGCTACAAGAAATATCATTGCATCAATACAGGGCTTTCAGGTATTTTTTAGGTGTACATAGGTTTTGTCCGCTTTTGGCTATAGATGGTGAAATTGGTATCAGTTGAGACAAGCAGAATGCAATGGTGGGTGAACATGGCCAGACTTTGTAATCATTAAATAAAACTACCTGACAATAGACTTGTGAAAATTGTTTTTCTATGGGATTGATGGAAAACTCAAATGGTTGGAGTGGATCCTTTGGTAAAATACTTGCTAATGTAAACATGACACAGAATTTTGAATATCTACAAACATGTTGCTCGAATGATTCTCAACACAGACTCTGACGAGAACAAGAAGAAACCTGGCTACAAAATTAAAACTATGTCCCGAAATTATGCACATACAACAAATTTTAAATGACTTATCACATCGTTCCATTTTGGCACAATTCAGATGTGCCATTCTCCCTTTCTCTTGAGTTGCCCATATTATCATGACCTCAGGGTATTACCATTAAAATCTGTACCCAAAATAATCTCTGAATTAGGATCGGAAGGAAAATTTAATGACGCATTAGTAGAAATAATATCTAATCCACAACAATTATCTAAGTATCTCTCCGACGCTTTCGGAAAAGAAAGAATTATCTATATAAATAGAAAAGATATCGATTATATTAATGGTTAATACATATATGCAATGAATTAGAATGAAAGTTTAATTATCTTTTAACTATATTTTGCAGGAATTGACCCAAAATATTCCTTACACGAATGCAAACTGATTGATATTAAGCGTGACATATACTATGATATAGGCCTTATTGGCTGGGTGTTTATTGTATTTTTTCTTTTTTGTTGTATTTGACTATGAAAATAAGTGATATCTCTCTCACTATTTATTGGTAATACTGGTAGCAGCTATGTACCCCACCAACCCCCTCTAATTGTTGTATACTCACCATATATTGATGGTACTTAGATATAGTGTACATATGTGAGATTAGTGAACTATATCATGTAGCACGACTTAATATCAACCGCTTTTACCTGTACATGTTTAATGACCGATTGACCCAAAAAGTACTCATTCCCATCTACATGTCAATGTTAACAGCCATGACAAATTTCATGATGATCTGACCAAAGGTACGACCTGTAGCCCTTGCCAAAGGATTTATAGTCATCAAAGAGTAAAATCCAAGATGGCTGCAAGCAGCCAGTTTTACGGCCGAATGACCCAAAATGAAACAGTCCCATCGATCTGCATGTCAATATTAACATCCAAAACAAATTTCATGATGATCAGACGAAAACTTGAATCTGAATTTTGAAATCCAAGATGGTCACTGGCCGCCATGCATTTTTGACGAATGACCCCAAAATGACTAGTTTCCGATCTACATGTCAATGTTATCATCCATGACCAATTTCATAATGATCCGATCAAAGTTAAAACCTCTAGCCATGCAAAGAGTAAAATCCAAGATGGCTGATGATGGCCATGTTTTATGGCTGAATGACCCCAAAATGACTCGTTCCCATCTACATGTCAATATTAACATACACAACAATTTCATGCTGATCAGATGAACACTCCGGCCTGTAGCCTGTGCTAATGGATTGAATTTTGAAATCCAAGATGGCTGCTGGCCATGTTTTTTGCTAAATGGCCCCAAAATGACTTGTTCCCATCTACATGTCAATGTCAACAGCCATAACAAATTTCATAATGATCCGACCAAAGGTACGACTTGTAGCCTGTGCCAAACGATTTAGTCATGCAAAGAGTAAAATCCAAGATGTCTGCTGGTGGCCATGTTCTATGGTCAAATGACCCCAAAATGGCTCGTTCCCATCTACATGTCACTGTTAACTTCCATAACAAATTTCATGATGATCCAACACAAAAGGTATGACCTGTAGCCCGTGCCAAAGGATTTAGTCAGACGAAGAGTAAAATCAAAAGATGGCTGTCGGCGGCCATGTTTTTTGGCCGTATAACCCCAAAATGACTCGTTTCCATCTACATATCAATGTCAACAGCAATGACAAATTTCATAATGATCCGACCAAAGGTACGACCTGTAGCCCACGCTAATAGACAGACGTCTCCACACACACAGATACCAAGTCATGGCAATAGCTCAAACTTTAAAAGTAAAGTTGAGCTAAAAAGGGAGAATAAATTATAATAATGAATACTGACAGGGGAAAAAACAACAAATGTTATATACTTACTTGGACTTTTGACTTCTGGCTATACCATCTCAATCCAATCCACATAGTCACAACTACGTATGGTGTGTTAAGAAATATTGACCACTTTACATCATAGTGACCTACCAAGGAAACAATCACACAAGTTCAATGGTAAAGATATTATTTTAATAGGAACCACACGCATGGCCGCAGTCCATGCGATGGTTGTCTATACATTACGCACATGTGAATGACGTCATTAATATTTTTCTATACCATCAAGTTCATTGTGGAGGATCTATTCCTAGAAATGTGGTGCTTTACCAATTTTTATCATGACATTCCGGTGCTTTACTGGGTTTTTTTTTATTTTCGCCGCACAAAAGTGAAAAAAATTTACAGATAATGTAAGTATATCGCAGGTTTCTTTTAACCAATGGATTATTTATATTGATGTTCACATTGATATGTGAGAAAATATGTAAGAAATCCCATAGGAATGCCCGTAAATCGACATTTTATAATTATATTCCGATACTTTACAGAGTGCTCAGTGCTCTCCCAATAGTAAAGTGCTCTCCCCAGGATCATGTATTGTGCTATAACAAGCAAAAAAGCGAATAAATACTAAATATGCGTTGGTTAGGGTGTAATAAACTTAATATGTTATTTTGCGTTGCATATACGCCCATAAAGGCATACTGTGTTCGTTTAATCACGTATTTCAGGGTAGCAAACGCAATGGGGAGTATATGAATGAACTATGTAATCTATAATTATTTCCATGTGTTCTATTGGATATAACTGATAACAAACGCTCAATTCTTGTTCAGGAAATGATTGTCGAACGTATTTTTATTGTGTAACTGTAATTATGGCCAATCGGAATAACAATTATTCAACTCACAAAGCACCGGAATGACTCAGTAAACCACCGGAATACACATGTAGACCTATTTTATGGTCGTTTTCTTCGATTTGGTATGTTATTAATGATATTTTCATGTTGCATTGACTTCAGGAATGTACAATATACAATATACAGTATTCAGTATTAAGTCGGTAATACGCCGTTGAAGTGACGAATTTCCCAAAAAACACAAAATATTGAGGAATTTATTTTTATTACTGGGCAGTATATATATGCCAATATATTGGCATAATATTACAACATATATTATTCACCTTCTTTGCCACATCCATCCCGTATACATTCGCCCAATATTTGCGTTTAAAACATTACTAAAATGAGTTTTATTACCCACGCATGTCATCTCTGTCACACAATGAGCAAAATGTGACAGAACACCGGAATATTTACTCGCTAAGCACGTAAATATTTTTTTGCTCGGGAGAGCACCACATTTCTAGGAATAGATTCTCCACAGTGAAGTTGATGGCATCAACTAAAAATTTGGATGGCGTGTACGGATTTTTTTTATTTCATCACGTGACTTCTGGTTAGCAACTGCGCGGAGATTGCAAAAGCACAACCAACCAGATGAAAAATGAACTTTGTAAAGAAGGTAATTTTTTTGTGATGAGCAATGAATAGAGAGATTAAAAAGGAGTGTAAAAATGAGCAGTAAAGAATTTAGTCACACACAGAGTAAAATCCAAGATGGCTGCTGGCGGCCATGTTTTTTGGCCGAATGACCCCAAATTGACTCGTTCCCATCTACATGTTATTGTTAACATCCATGACAAATTTTATGATGATCAGACCAAAGGTACGACCTGTAGCCCATGCTAAAGGATTTAGTCATACAAAGAGTAAAATCCAAGGTGGCTGCAGGCGGCCATGTTTTTTGACTGAATGACCCCAAAATGACTCGTTCCCATCTACATGTCATTGTTAACATCCTTGACAAATTTTATGATGATCAGACTAAAGGTACGACTTGTAGCCCGTGCTAAAGGAATTAGTCATACAAAGAGTAAAATTCAAGATGGCTGCTGGCGGCCATGTTTTTGGGCCGGATGACCACAAAATGACTCGTTCCCATCTACATGTCAATATTAACATCCATGACAAATTTCATGATGATCAGATAAACAGTATGACCTGTGGCCCGTGCTAATGGATTGAATTTTGAAATCAAAGATGGCCACTGGCGGCCATGTTTTTTGTCCGAATGACCCCAAAATGACTCGTTCCCATCTACATGTCATTGTTAACATCCTTGACAAATTTTATGATGATCAGACTAAAGGTACGACCTGTAGCCTGTGCTAAAGGATTTGGTCATACAAAGAGTAAAATCCAAGACGGCTGCTGGCGGCCATGTTTTTTGGCCGAATGACCCCCAAAATGACTCGTTCCCATCTACATGTCAATATTAACATCCATGACAAATTTTATGATGATCAGACTAAAGGTACGACCTGTAGCCCATGCTAAAGGATTTAGTCATACAAAGAGTAAAATCCAAGGTGGCTGCAGGCGGCCATGTTTTTGGCTGAATGACCCCAAAATGACCCGTTCCCATCTACATGTCATTGTTAACAACCATGACAAATTTTATGATGATCAGACTAAAGGTACGACCTGTAGCCCGTGCTAAAGGATTTAGTCATACAAAGAGTAAAATTCAAGATGGCTGCTGGCCATCTACATGTCAATATTAACATCCATGACGAATTTCATGATGGTCAGATAAACACGACCTGTGGCCCGTGCTAATGGATTGAATTTTGAAATCCAAGATGGCCACTGGTGGCCATGTTTTTGGTCCGAATGACCCCAAAATGACTCGTTCCCATCTACATTCCAATTTCAAAAGCCATGACAAATTTTATGATGATCAGACTAAAGGTACGACCTGTAGCCCGTGCTAAAGGATTTAGTCATACAAAGAGTAAAATCCAAGATGGCTGCTGGCGGCCATGTTTTTTTACCGAATGGCCCCAAAATTACTCGTTCCCATCTACATGTCAATATTAAAATCCATGACAAATTTCATGATGATCAGACGAACAGTGCGACCTGTGGCCCGTGCTAATGGATTGAATTTTGAAATCCAAGATGGCCGCTGGCGGCCATGTTTTTCGTCCGAATGACCCAAAAATGACTCGTTCCCATCTACATTACAATTTCAACAGCCATGACAAATTTCATGACGATCAGACAAACAGTACGGCCTATAGCCCGTGCTAATGGACGTAAATATTTTTTTTGCTCGGGAGAGTAAAATCCAAGATCGCTGCTGGCGGCCATGTTTTTTGGCCGAATGACCCCAAATTGACTCGTTCCCATCTACATGTTATTGTTAACATCCATGACAAATTTTATGATGATCAGACTAAAGGTACGACCTGTAGCCCATGCTAAAGGATTTAGTCATACAAAGAGTAAAATCCAAGGTGGCTGCAGGCGGCCATGTTTTTGGCTGAATGACCCCAAAATGACTCGTTCCCATCTACATGTCATTGTTAACATCCTTGACAAATTTTATGATGATCAGACTAAAGGTACGACCTGTAGCCCGTGCTAAAGGATTTAGTCATACAAAGAGTAAAATTCAAGATGGCTGCTGGCGGCCATGTTTTTGGGCCGAATGACCCCAAAATGACTCGTTCCCATCTACATGTCAATATTAACATCCATGACAAATTTCATGATGATCAGATAAACAGTACGACCTGTACCCGTGCTAATGGATTGAATTTTGAAATCAAAGATGGCCACTGGCGGCCATGTTTTTTTTGTCCGAATGACCCCAAAATGACTCGTTCCCATCTACATTCCAATTTCAAAAGCCATGACAAATTTTATGATGATCAGACTAAAGGTACGACCTGTAGCCCGTGCTAAAGGATTTAGTCATACAAAGAGTAAAATCCAAGATGGCTGCTGGCGGCCATGTTTTTTTATCGAATGGCCCCAAAATTACTCGTTCCCATCTTCATGTCAATATTAAAATCCATGACAAATTTCATGATGATCAGACGAACAGTGCGAACTGTGGCCCGTGCTAATGGATTGAATTTTGAAATCCAAGATGGCCGCTGGCGGCCATGTTTTTCGTCCGAATGACCCAAAAATGACTCGTTCCCATCTACATTACAATTTCAACAGCCATGACAAATTTTATGATGATCAGACTAAAGGTACGACCTGTAGCCCGTGCTAAAGATTTAGTCATACAAAGAGTAAAATCCAAATTGGCTGCTGGTGGCAATGTTTTTTGGCCGAATGACCCCAAAATGACTCGTTCCCATCTACATGTCATTATTAACATTCATGACAAATTTTATGATGATCAGACTAAAGGTACGACCTGTAGCCCGTGCTAAAGGATTTAGTCATACAAAGAGTAAAATTCAAGATGGCTGCTGGCGGCCATGTTTTTGGGCCGAATGACCCCAAAATGACTCGTTCCCATCTACATGTCAATATTAACATCCATGACGAATTTCATGATGATCAGATAAACAGTACGACCTGTGGCCCGTGCTAATGGATTGAATTTTGAAATCCAAGATGGCCACTGGCGGCCATGTTTTTTGTCCGAATGACCCCAAAATGACTCGTTCCCATCTACATGTCATTGTTAACATCCTTGACAAATTTTATGATGATCAGACTAAAGGTACGACCTGTAGCCTGTGGTAAAGGATTTAGTCATACAAAGAGTAAAATCCAAGACGGCTGCTGGCGGCCATGTTTTTTGGCCGAATGACCCCCAAAATGACTCGTTCCCATCTACATGTCAATATTAACATCCATGACAAATTTTATGATGATCAGACTAAAGGTACGACCTGTAGCCCATGCTAAAGGATTTAGTCATACAAAGAGTAAAATCCAAGGTGGCTGCAAGCGGCCATGTTTTTTGGCTGAATGACCCCAAAATGACTCGTTCCCATCTACATGTCATTGTTAACATCCATGACAAATTTTATGATGATCAGACTAAAGGTACGACCTGTAGCCCGTGCTAAAGGATTTAGTCATACAAAGAGTAAAATTCAAGATGGCTGCTGGCGGCCATGTTTTTGGGCCGAATGACCCCAAAATGACTCGTTCCCATCTACATGTCAAAATTAACATCCATGACGAATTTCATGATGATCAGATAAACAGTACGACCTGTGGCCCGTGCTAATGGATTGAATTTTGAAATCCAAGATGGCCACTGGCGGCCATATTTTTTGTCCGAATGACCCCAAAATGACTCGTTCCCATCTACATTCCAATTTCAAAAGCCATGACAAATTTTATGATGATCAGACTAAAGGTACGACCTGTAGCCCGTGCTAAAGGATTTAGTCATACAAAGAGTAAAATCCAAGATGGCTGCTGGCGGCCATGTTTTTTTTACCGAATGGCCCCAAAATTACTCATTCCCATCTACATGTCAATATTAAAATCCATGACAAATTTCATGATGATCAGACGAACAGTGCGACCTGTGGCCCGTGCTAATGGATTGAATTTTGAAATCCAAGATGGCCGCTGGCGGCCATGTTTTTCGTCCGAATGACCCAAAAATGACTCGTTCCCATCTACATTACAATTTCAACAGCCATGACAAATTTTATGATGATCAGACTAAAGGTACGACATGTAGCCCGTGCTAAAGATTTAGTCATACAAAGAGTAAAATCCAAGATGGCTGCTGGCGGCCATGTTTTTTGGCCGAATGACCCCAAAATGACTCGTTCCCATCTACATGTCATTATTAACATTCATGACAAATTTTATGATGATCAGACTAAAAGTACGACCTGTAGCCCGTGCTAAAGAATTTAGTCATGCAAAGAGTAAAATCCAAGATGGCTGCTGGCGGCCATGTTTTTGGGCCGAATGACCCCAAAATGACTTGTTCCCATCTACATGTCAATATTAACATCCATGACAAATTTCATGACGATCAGACAAACAGTGCGGCCTGTAGCCCGTGCTAATGGATTGAATTTTGAAATCTAAGATGGCCGCTGGCCGGCCATGATTTTTTTTCCGTATGACCCCAAAATGAATCATTCCGGTACAAATGTTGATGTCAACAGCTATGACAAATTTCATAATGATCCGATCAAAGGTACGACCTGTAGCCTCTATTGTTGACGCCTTACGCACACACGCGCACACGGACGACGGACGACAAAGCCATGGCAATAGCTCAAACTTTACAAAGTAAAGTTGAGCTAGCAAGGGGCATTCAGAGAGGGTCTACCAGTACCTCATAATCAATTCTGTTCGGTATTTGGACATGTCCATATGATATTTAGCCTATCAAATTCGTCAATATAGAAACTGAGACATTCGTTGAGAAGTATACAATTAGCTATTCAAATTCGTTCTAGTGCTATATAAATCATTGTTTTATGAATATCTGACTTGAAATTTTATGAATGCATTACTGGGCCATTACCAATACGCCTCATTCTATGCGATTCGATCCATATACATGTGCTCTATTCGGAACAATAAAGTAAAGATTGATAATTTGTTTAGCAATTTAGTAAACCTACTTCGAAATTGGATTTTGAGGGACACACAAAGGCCAAATTCTTGTGATATGGCACACAATAATCGGATTTGGATTGGACATCATATCTGGTGGCGCAACCGGTCATTTAACTCTTTCACTGCCGATCGTGACTTGAGTCGAATTACCCATACACTGCCGATCGCGACTTGAGTCGAATCCTGACATCTTCGTCCTGTAACATCAATCCATGGGGAGTAACTCTATATTATTCAGTGAAAACAGTGTACGCTGTAAACTTGGTAGCTCACCTTTTAGGTTACAGTGAAGTAATTCGATTGGTAGCGCCCTCCAACGGATTTTGGACCAAGATGCAGGAGAGAATTAAAAAAATTCTGGGCTCTGGTTGGTTAATAGTAGTTTCGATATTTTAAACATATAAAATACATGCAATCACTCCTCTTGAAATTTCAGACTCCAAACAAAACATTGGCACATTGTAAAGCATGTGGTTCCTAGATTTAATTTTTTTGGTGTGAGGTAAAAAATGTCAATATTATTTTCATGCAATTCTGACTCTCGATTATAAATCCCAAATTTAAAGGTACATTCCATGCTTGACGATATGATTTTTTTTCATGCAGAAACTTTGCGCAGATGCCAATTCCGGTGACCATGTACTCATTTATCACAATTATTGGATAGTCAGGGCCGCAGGCCATTATATGTTAACACTGAGGCCTATGGGAAATAATTACTGCACTGTAACCTTTAATGTTCAACAGGCCTCCTGTACTCCAGGCCTCATGTCCTCCATTAAATTCACCTTCTACACAAGATTTGATGATGTCATCATTGATGAAGTCATCATTGCCAGTCAGTATGAAACATGTGGTCCCACTATGAACATGGACATTGTCACATTGAATAACTCTTATGAATATTAACAATCTCCCCGTTTTATTCTTTCTCAGAAGTCCCAATTTTCTCAATATACATATGTACAACAAGCGATGCGGTGAGCTACATCTGGATCGTGGACTGCCTTAGGACATCAAATAGTTTGCTTCTCGATGCATTGTTTTTGGTAAGGCAGTCAGCTAGCTGGGGGGGGGGGGTGGGGAGATAAACTAGGTAAATTCCAATGAAAATTCTCCGAACTATAATTATTGTCTCTTTTTACAGAAAAATCATGCTTCCTTGTCACCTATGATAGTTTTTCTTAGTCACGTAGTGATAGTGAACGATAAAATGAGACTAACTCGCCATTAGATGTTAAGGTATGGAAAATTCAGGCGGGGGGGGGGGGGGGGGGGGGGGGGGGGGGAGATAAACTGGGTGATTTTCAATAAAAAAAATCTGAACAATAATGTCTCTGCCGAAAAAAAGACATGCTTCCTTGCCACCAATGATAGTTTTTCTAAGTCACATAGTCATAGTGAATGATAAAATGAGACTATCTCGCCAATAGATGTTAAGATATGGAATATTCAGGCGGGGGGGGGGGGGGGGGGGGGGGGGGTAGATAAACTGGGTGATTTTCAATAAAAAAAAATCTGAACAATAATGTCTCTGCCGAAGAAAAGACATGCTTCCTTGCCACCAATGATAGTTTTTCTAAGTCACATAGTCATAGTGAATGATAAAATGAGACTATCACGCCAATAGATGTTAAGGTTTGTAAAATTCAGGCGGGGGGGGGGGGGGGGGGGGGGGGGGGGGGAGATGATCAGGGCGGGGGGGGGGAGATAACCTAGGTCAACTTGATCAGGGGGGGAGATAAACTGTTACACCGGTACAACAAATTTCAGATTATTTGATATTTTGATATTTCCTATGTGATATACAGTAATGCCCTAATTAATCGACTCCATAACCACAGCAGAAAAATGGGTAATTTTTCAGGATTTAGTCGGAAATATGGCCCGAGAGCTTTCCGAAGAATGACAACAAGTCATATTTCCGACTAAATCCTGAAAAATTCAGAAAAATTATCCATTTTTCTGCTGTGGTTATGGAGTCGTTTAATTAGGGCATTACTGTATTGCTGGAATCAAATTGTTTATCAAAACATGTGGAAATACAACTGTTCATCCCAGTTCATCCCAGTTTGAAGAATAATGCTAATACCAAACATAACCATGATATACCCGCGCAACTCTTCTTGGGGCATCTCAGAAACCAGAACTGAGGAAACATGTTATAGCGTGTAATGGCAGGCTGGTAGCCACTGCCTGAAGTAATAGGCTTCGTAATAATTGGGAATAATATGGATGGATAACCCAATTTCACTTCTTTTTTGCTCACGATATCAGTGACGATAAAATCTTCGTTACTGTGATTAACATTACAAGCTGATCCACATTAACATGGAAAACAATGTGAAATTGTTCAAGCTGGCCCGGCTGGCCTTCAATTTATTTGTTAAGATTTTATGTTTTACGTTGTCAAAAGTCTATTTTATTCCATTATTTATTATATCTTTATTTCCATGTCACATATGGTCAAGTGTGCATTCATTTTATCGCTTATTTTCAACTAAGTTCGGCATAGTTATTCTTATTTTGTTGTATCAGTAGATGGAATCCTGATTAAATTTTATTTTTCCACCATATATAAGTTGTTCCGTTGGAAATTACCAACAGTTGGAAACATTCAAGTACCAGTTCGACAATTCTGAGTAAGGGTAATGTGCAAATTTTGAACTTTTGATCTTACTCATGGGTGTGTAGTTCAAATTTATGATGTGGACACTGCTAATGAAGACTCTCTAGCCATCTCCCAGGCTTTAACAGATAAAAAACCATACCAAATGTTTGAATCAAAGGTTTGAATGCTTCTCAACCTGGGTAACACCGGGGTAAACCTGCTAATGATAACTACACTATTATTTCAATCCACTTTAAAATTTGGTATTTTAATGACCGTGATGCTAAAAAACACGAATGTATCTTCGCGTGGTATATTAATAGTAGACTGTTATTAATAGTGGTTTTAGTATGGTACATATTAATAGTAGACT